>OY740781.1:112483995-112829334 GCA_963514005.1 Raja brachyura | reverse complement strand
ATTGTGCTTCCCCTGCTACTCCCAAAACCCCCCCTCAACACTCCCCTCCTCCTGCGCCCCACCTCCATCCACCGCCACAGGCGCAAGACGTAGGGGACGTGGGGGGCTTGGGCTCTCACTGCCCAGGGTCCCCAAAGCGGAACCTCTGGACCCAGAAGGCTTAGCACTGCCGCCCCGGGTCACCAAGGCAGAACTGGCAACCTCAGCCGGGTCAGCAGTACCACCCCGCGCCGCTGAGGTTTGACAAGCCACCCCAGATGGGCCAGCAGTGCTTTCCTGGGCCACTGCACTAGAACCTCTAGCAGTGCCCCCCGCGAAAAAGACACTCCCTACGGAGATGTCCAAATTCGCCGCACGCATGACACCGTGCCTTGCCCCAACTCCAACGCACGGTTCTGGGTACACCCTTATGCACCACCTCAAAACTCCCCTCGGCACCATCCCCCTCACCCACCTTCATGAACACCCTCCTCTTGAAACTGAAGACCCCTTTTTCCTCCGGGTCCCCCCCGGGATGCAAGAGACGAAAACATTTAGACCGCACCTCCCCGAACTTGGACAGGTGTGGAATAAGCACTGCATCCGAAAAATAAGTGGGGCAGCTCCGCAGGAGAACCGGTCTCACCCTGGATACCCACGGATCCACCTGTACGTGGACCCCCCCCACTGAGATCCCCTCCTCCAACGCTCGGGCCACACACTCCCGGGTCTTAAGTATCATCTCCACCTTTCCCCTTTCGAGCTCAGAAGAGACAATAGCCCCCCTCCCAAGAAGTTCATTCATGGCCTTCGTAATTACCCCCCTCGACATCATAGGCCCAGTTTGAACAGAAATACCAAAACTGTCCCCATCCAAGTCAACATGAGGCTCAAGCTCAGATGGCCACGCACCCGCCACTGATGCCATCGCTGCGTAGGTCCGGACCTTCGGCCGCGCCCCCTCCATCGCCATCCTCACAGAGGCACAAACCAGCTCCAAGCCCCTCAGCAGCACAGCTCCAAGTTAAGTCCCAGAGACAGTCACAGTCAAAGACAGGCAGCAGAAAACAGAAACCTCCAGCTGAAGCAGGAAAGTCCCCAGGTTCATCCACAGCCAAGAGCAGCTTACGGGAAACTCGATCCCAGTCGCGCTGGAAGCAAAAGTACCTTCTTCACATTAAGCCAGGCAGCCGCACTGAGCAAAATGACTTTAGGGCAGAGAAGCGGTGCCAAAAACGACAAAGACACCGCACAACTTCAGCCCACTGAGATCACAGGCACTCTTGGCAATCCGCCAACGCCAACCGCACCCTCGACAATGTGGAGAAACTCAGGAATCTTCACACAGATGGAGGCTCCCCAGACCAGAGAAAAGCTTCAACAGCCCAACAATAAGTTGAACTATGAAGCCCCCCTGGGTCTGTGCCCTCTCCAACGACAAAATCCTTGAAAGGCTGCTTCAATCCTTCTCAACTGCAGAGCTGAGAAGAAAACACGACCTCTCTCTCTCTCTCTCTCTCTCTCTCTCTCTCTCTCTCTCTCTCTGTTCACCTTTTCCATTCCCAATCTCCTTGTTAACTAGTGTCCTCACCCTCGCCACAGGGTTTCACCTGTCCATTATTCCCCCCTGTCCCCCTACCGATCTACTTCTGACCAAAACAGTCTCTCCCACACCCCTTCCTCTCACTTCAAAAGACTAGCTATCTCCATCTACACAAGATCCTGATGCCAGATCTCAACATGAAACTTTGCCACCACAGATGCTGCCTGACCTGCTGAGATCTTCCAGTAGTTCACCTCTGACTGCAGATTCTGGCATTTACAATCTCTTCTCCCTCCAAACTTTCAAGTCAACGTTTTCCAAACTAATGTCAGCAGTAAAATATCGAACAGGACGTGTTTTGTATAAACTTCACAGACACTGAGGGTGATAACTATGCAGCACAATTGAGTCACTGAAACTCTTTGGAATGGATCAATGCCATGACATTTGATGCAATTATGGTATCCACCATCAGGGAGTTGGGCATTAAATGTAATGAAGTGAAAGGTGATTTTTCCAGTCCAACCAGTTTCCCTGAGGTGTTCACTGATTACAGAAATAACCAAATAAAAGATTGGCAGTGAGCTTCCTGCTTAAACGTATGACTGTTGTCTGCTCAGTGATACATTACCACACCACTTCAAGAATGTTTCCAGGTTTCTCATATTCTTCATACCAGCAGTCAGCAGTCAGCAGTCAAACCCAATATCTCGTGTGGAACAAATGAACATCAAGCTCAGGTTTATTTTGCACCTTACGGATCTTCCTCAGAAACTGATACTTCGGAAATAGTAATATTCCCGATGCATTCTGTGTAACGTCCATCAATCCGCAGCTGTTCCATTGCTTTGCCACCACCAAACATAGGAGAAGAGAGCTTCTCTCTGGTCGAAGCAACACAGTTATTTTATCTTGCTAATGAAACAGCTGTGCACATATTACATCTTTAGAGGTGACAATACACTCAGATTAAATGTGAAGCACTGGATCAATTACTAGGCCACTGGGGAACATGATGTACTATGTGTATCTTTAGAACCGGAATTATCCCGTACAATTGTTAACTGCTTGTTCAGCAGTAGAATAGTTATTGTGACACACAGCAGCACCATTTGTAAAGTAAAAAGTTAGAGTATCATGAAGGTCACTTTACTCCTCGCCTTTCTTTGAAGCGTCAGATGAGGACCTGACATGGACATCTGCAGTCACCTCGCCAACTGCAGGCAAACATCTTTTACAGGGCTGTTACCTGGTCTAATGGAGTATTTGGCTGAGAGATGGATAACCTATTTCCTGACTGATGTCTCAGTGACCCTCGGTGTTTGACCTCTATAATGTGCAGCACTAAAAAGTTCCTGTTACAGCGAGGCTGTTTGTAAAAAAGCAATTGTCATAATTTAATTAATTTAGCTTTGCTTAGAGATACAGCACGGAAACAGGCCCGTTGGCCCACCGACTCCGCGATGACCAGCAATCCCCATGCACTAGCACTATCCTGCACATTAGAGGCAATTTACAAATTTTCCTGAAGCCAATTAACCTAGGGTAATTAAAATAGGTATGTTACAAAACCTACCTTCAGCGGCGCTGCAGTTCTCTCACTGGCCGTGTGCGCGACTTTGGCGCCTTTGAGGGGGGGGGGGGGATTGAAATGCCGTTTTCTCCTGCCTGTCCGACATATATTTTCTCGGGCTACTAGCTAATGCTGAATAATCATTCTGACTGCCATTCTGTGAATTTTTTTTTTAAACCGCGGGACAATTTCTGCGCTGGAGTAAAATAAAAATCCACTTTTAATGCCGTCAACAGGACGGATCTCCCGTACGGGACAAATAAAGGTAAGCCGTTTATTTTACATATAACCTTGCTTAGGATTACTTTAATCCAAATTTTATGTTGCTAAAAGGTGATTTAGCCCCATACGAACCGGCAGTATTTTTCCTGCCGATATGGCGTTTAAATTCATCGCAAATGTCAACATTCTAATCGATCGCAATCCACAAATCCCACTCGCAAGATGATTTAAATGGCCATTAATTTACAGGAATTAAACACTAAATTCCTTCCATTTGGCCTATAAATTCATGACAATGAGATTTAAAAATCATGTTATATTGTGAATTCTTGTGTGAATGTTATTTGGACACTTAGGCTTTTTAAAAAAGTTAACCTTTTCTTAAGAAATGGATAGATGTTTAGATATAGTAATTGAATTTTGTAATTAGCTATAATTAGGTAACTAACTAATTATATGCTTTAATTTCAGATCATCCAAGTAAGATTGTTTCATATTTGTTTCAGAATGCTTCAATCTATAATAACTGAACATTTATTTCAGTTCTCTTAAATTTTAAGCAAATTATGGGCTTTTGACTGTCCTCGATCACAGCTTTTGTGTTAAGTCAATGGAAAAGCAATAGGGAACAAGATGCTAATTTCCGAGTATGAAAATGGCCATAACTTATTTTATGCTGAAGATATGAAAGTGAATTAGGTGTCAAAGTAAATTTCTTTTATGCTTTATCTGATGGGATTAATTGCAGACTTGATTTTTTAAATCTCAAAATGTTGTAACATTGCTACTAAAAACCTGTATGTCTTTGGAGTGTGGGAGGAAAGCGGAGCACCCGGAGAAAACCCATGTGGTCACAGGGAGAACGTACAAACTCCGTACAGACAACACCCAAAGTCAGGATTGATCCTCGGTCTCTGGAGCTGTGAGGCAGCAACTCTACCTCTGCGCCACTGTGCCTCACATTGTGCCAAATTAATGATATTTGTCCAAGCAGTCTAAAATTTGTGGTAACAATGGCAACGTTGAGGAAATTGGATAGACGACACTTTAACTTAAATTCTGCTAATTTCTGCAAGGACAAATACCTACTTTTACTTGATTGGGACAAATGGTGTGCAACTCTTTACTGCGCAAACAACCTGAATGGGGGCAACACTGTAAAGTCGCAGACTTTGTTAACAACTCAGGGAAAAAAAGACATCACAGCAGAGGTATCTGCACTGTGGCACAACTGGGGGGCCAACTGGGGGGGTTGAAATGGGTGGTGGGATGGTTCATGGTTCAGTCCACCCATCTGAGAAGTGTATTTGCCAAGAATGCACTCCGTCAATAGTGGCCACGAGCACATAGTAGGCCTGTTAGCATGAAAGAATATGGGCTCAGTAAGGCACTTGTTCTGAAATCAAAGATGAACATCTATTGCACGCAGCATTCCCAGCATTTATGGTACAGACATGCACCTGGTACTGGATTGAGGAACTAGATGACTTCTGCATGTGACTACAATCAATACAATGCATCAAAGACAATTATTTTTATGATGATTTTGCCACTCTTCTTTTCTCCCTAGCTGGTAGCTTATTATGGCAGGTTCAGATTACAGATCTGTATGATTAAATGTAAACAATAGATTATGTGGGTTGTAAGATATTTACTGCTCTAGACCAATGAATGCCATGGCAGCAGTTCAACCAGTTCATCACTCCTTTATTTCCAGAGTTGCTAACATCACTGAATGACTGTAATACCAATCTCTGTGGCCCAGAAGTTGGACTGGCTCGCATGAAGTTACAATACACTCTCAAAGACTTGCAGGCAGGACAATATCTTTATGGAAAGTACAAGGCAAGTAGAATTGAAGGTGTTTTAATCATTGTCATCTGACACTGGCCTTCCCAATTGAAAAATAACGGGAGCCAGTTCTATCATGGTTGAAGGCAAAGCTGGATTTGGTCGTCAAAGTTACTGACAGGCAAAATATGACCCCCCACAGACTTGGGGCATCAAGCTGTCAATTAAAGTGTTTTATGGATTCCTGAAGGCAGGCGGTAGCATGGAACATGAGTGTCGGAGGCTGAGGCAAGTCCCGTGCTTATTAGATCATGGATTTATCATCTGTTTAATTAATCATGAATGATGTTTAGCAGAAGACATTGCAGATTAGCTCACTTAGTCTGCAACAGTCAACAGTGCTTCAACGTCTACTCTTGCCAATTCTTAAATGACGACATAAACTATTGGCTTGCAGTGGGGCTTGAACCAATAACACCGTGATCTGAAGTTACAAGAGCAACACCATTGAGCTAACACCCCAAAGTCTGCCTGTTCACCACGGAGAGCATTTAAAATGTGGAGAAACATACACTCCTTTTGAGCCAGAACAACTTTCGGAAGGAAAACTTACGGTAGGTACAAGCTTTGTAACGGGAAGTGAAACAGGACCTTTCCCAGTGTACTGACTGAGAGAGCCATTTTAATTACGAAGCCATTCAGTTGTGCAGTGACAAGTAAATATTGAGAGCAGCAATTTGTGGCTTTGTATTGTAAATGCTTCATTATAATTTGATTTCAGAAGCGTCCACGTCGCGGGGCTGGAAACTGGAAGTATCCTGAGCTAATTCTGCTACCACCATCATCTATTGCAACAAGTGATGGCTCCCACTGATTGTCGCTGGAAGCTTGCGTCCTTTACAGGACGGACAATGACAACGATGTCAACATTTGAAACATGGAAGATGGACACAAAAGAAGAAGATTTGATGAAGTTAATCAAAACTCTAAAAGCAACCAAAGGAGACATCAATAAACGCTGATTCTCAAGGAGGACCCTGACCTGACATGTCACATTTCCATGTCTTCCAGAGGTGCTGCCGAGTTACTCCAGTACTTCGTCTTTTTTTCGTAATCCAGCATCTGCTGTTCCTTGTGTCTAAAAATATTTGCAGGATTCTCAATGGTATGGAGAGTACAAGATGAATCCACTGCCAGCAATACCAGTGATGCTGGATATCTTAAATGATTTGAAGAATTAAGCATGCTGCGAAGCTAGCTGTAATGTCTATTGGTATTGTAAGTTAGAATCAAGCCGAGAGAAAAAGGTATGATTTACCTTTGGCCGTGCTGTGGCAATGGTAAAACCTACACAGAGGGAGAGCGGTGGACATGGTACATGGTACATTCATGTGAGGTGCACTTTAGAATAATCTACACTAATCCTAAATTGCTGAACCTTTTTCACTCCTCACGGTGCTTCCTTCTTCTGATCCTTATCTAACTCAGTTTGCTGTGCTTTTTAATTTGGTGATGTCAACAATTTTTAATCCATTAGTCATAGAGTGATACAGCATGGAAACAGACCCTTAGGCTCATGCTGATAAACATAGAAACATAGAAACATAGAAAAATAGGTGCAGGAGTAGGCCATTCGGCCCTTCGAGCCTGCACCGCCATTCAATGTGATCATGGCTGATCATCCAACTCAGTATCCCATACCTGCCTTCTCTCCATACCCCCTGATCCCTTTAGCCACAAGTGCCACATCTAACGCCCTCTTAAATATAGCCAATGAACTGGCCTCAACTACCTTCTGTGGCAGAGAATTCCAGAGACTCACCACTCTCTGTGTAAAGAATGTTTTCCTCATCTCGGTCCTAAAGGAATTCCCCCTTATCCTTAGACAGTGCCCCATCTACACTTGTCCCACCTGCCCATGCTTGGCCCATACCCCTCTTAACCTATCCTATCCATGTACCTGTCCAAATGTTTCTTAAACTTTATGATAGTACCTGCCTCAACTATCCCCTCTGGCAGCTCGTTCCATATACTTACTACCCTTTTCACTCAAATTTCATTGTACCTTAATTGGTACATGTGACAATAAACTGACCTTGAAACCTTTGTGTAACAAAGTTACTCCTCTGGTTCCTATTATATCTTTTTACCTTTTCCTTAAACCTATGTCCTCTGCTTTCAATTCCCCTACTCTGGGCAAAATACTCTGTGCATCTACCCAATCTATTCCTCTCATTCGTTTATTATCAAGTCCGAATTATGTCTGTGATATTTAATTTGATTACTTCCTTTAAAAAGATGCTCCCTTTTTACAGAGATAACCTAAGTAGGTATCTTCAGGTAACTGCAGCCACTCCAATAATGTTTTGGTTCTGATGTTAAACTGGGGCCGCATAACAGTATCATGATTCACCTGGTTTCCAATGGAATTGGCCGATATTCCTCCACTTACCAAAGACTGATGACAGGTAGACAAAAATGCTGGAGAAATTCAGCTGGTGAGGAGCAAATAAATTAGATGATGTTTTGGGTCGAGACCCTTCCCCAGACTGATGGTGTGGGTGTGGGGGTGTGGGGGTGTGGGGGTGTGGGGGGTGGGGGGGGGGGGGAAGAAGAAAGGAAGAGCAGAGACATTGGGCTGCGGGAGAGCTGGGAAGGGGAGGGGAAAGAACGAGAAAGCATGGACTACTTAAAATTGGAGAAGTCAATGTTCATACCATTGGGGTGTAAACTACCCAAGCAAAATATGAGGTGCTGCTCCTCCAATTTACGGTGGAGGAGCAGTCTGATAACAGGTAACTTTTGTCGACACCTATCTGTAAGTGTGACTGGATTGAATAAATTGTTTTCCCACCGAAACAGAAGTAACTAAAGCTGCACTTCAAAGGGAATCTAGTCGTCTTGTAGTCCATTGGGCTGTTCTTCAGTCTCCGTAAAATGTTATAGATTTACAAATGCCTTTGCTTCTCTCCCAATTGCTTATGAACTTCAGGTTTTGGTCAATGGTTTATTTTACATTGATTACGTTGTCAGACAATAAACTGCTTTATGAATACAATCTGCAATTTAAAGTTCCATTCTTCTGTTAAATCCACTCTGCTTCATTAAGGCTACTTGAAACGAATGCCAAACATCACTAACAGGGGAACAGAATGTTAGTCGACCAAAGCCAATGCTTAGCTCTGCTACATAATCTGCAGTCAAAGATTATGGGGATCAGACAGGAAAGTGAAGTGAGGCTGCGATCAGATGGGCCTGATTTATTGAGTGTTGGAATAAACCTTCGGCAGTGCAGCCTCTCCCAAGTCCTAACTCTTTTGCTATGCTGTGCACAATGGTTTTCCCAGTTAACCTGGTATAAATCATGACTTAAAGCAGGTTGAATGCTGTATATGCAGTGTGGCAGCAGGGGCAATGGAGGGATCGCAGCTGGTGATCGCTCCATCAGAAGCGCCGTAATTATTACCAATGCAGGATGAATTCCACCTCCTCCAACTGTGGAAGTCACCAGAACCCCAAATGCAGGTAAAATGTCCTATTTCCTAAGCTTCCTCCTAACCAGGAAGACACTGGTGAACCCAGGGGCAAAGGTCATACAAACTATCTTTTATGAGTTTAGCCTCAGTGGGGTACTGATCAACGGGGTACTGATTGGGGATGATCAGACATGATCACATTGAATGGCGGTGCTGGCCCGAAGGGCCAAATGGCCTACTCCTGCAGCTATTGTCTATTGTCTATTGTTCTGAGACAAGACACCATGGAGACTCAGGTTGGAGAGTGAGCCAGGATGATATGGAGCTTCACATTTATGCAAACAAAAAATACCTGCTCTTATCTTGAGTATGGCGTGCACAGCCTAAATTTGTAGGACAACTTGTTCTATTCGATCTTATTTGATTGTGCACGCCAGGTTGATTGCATTCGTCGAAACAGGGCAGACCACATGAAGATTGCAATCTCCCACCCCCATAAAGAAGTGACTGCTGGAGCAAGTATTTGCACCGAGTCAACAAGTATTGTTTTTGATTGAGACATTAACTTTAAAAATATAAATTTCAATGCAACTGATGTTCCTGGCACATTTCAGAATGTATGAAAGAAAGACCTATTAAGCTTCACAAGCCCCTTCAAGTACATGCACTACTGGATTTTACAGTGGTTGGCACTGCTACAAACATTCATTCAAGAACCACCAAGAACTGACCATTTGGTGAACCTTATGTAACACCTCTCAATAAGTGTGTCTAAAAGTTTATGCCTTTGCAGACCGGATTTCCTGTGAGGAAATATTTTATTCCATTGACTTTCAAACTGTGACATCACTAAATTAGACAGGCTAACTGCCTTTCTTCAAGAAGATAAAACAGCCCCAACACAAATATTAATTCTCGTGACCTACCTAGTAACATCTAAAACTACGGGCTGGTAAAACATTTCATTGTACACAGGTGACCGCTACATTACATATGAAACCCATCGAATGGTCACTCGATGAGCAAAGATGCATATTTAAGAATCAAACTGTGTAGTTTCCCCTACCCATGTTAACAGCTAAAAACCACTTGTTATAACAGGTCTGTCCTTCAGTTACCCGGTGTTATCTCCAGACAATTTCCCCAGCATTTTGCTTCAACAGTTGTAGCACTATTCAAACTTGAGAGCAAAGCTTTTGAGGGCCATCTGGTTCTTTCATCATTCAGCTTATTGTCATAAAACGCTTATCAACAGCTCCATTCCATTTCTAATTTAATTATGTATGGAAAACTTTGCGCTTAGCTGACTTTCAAGTTATGAAATGGCTATCAACAAATATCATGATTATCGTGATTGAATGAAAATATTGTAATTCATCACTGCCACTTTTACAGCAAGGTTTTTTGAATTAATAGTCGAAACAAACTTGTTTTATCAGCGCTCCTTATGTGTATAGTTACTGCAGCTTTTGTGCTCAAGGCCTAAATGCCACCTGTATGTTTTTTTTATATGACCTTTGGCCATCTGTATAAACTTGGCACGTTTCCTATAATCAACCGATGAGTAGCCCACTGTTAACCTATCTGACACTTTAAGAATGCTTCATAAATGTGCAGCACGTGACCTGCTTGACTTGGAGATGACCTTGTGGTCCATCACATAAGAATCTGGTCCAATCCATCCTAATCTTTCAAAGAAGATCATAATAAATGACTTTTCCAGATTGATTTCAGTGAATGCCCACTCAAAACAAGGGACTCAAAAATTCAAACAATGCTATGCAAACTGCAAACAGACCAAGGAAATATATTTTCCTTAAACACGTGAAGAGAATATGTAAAAATAGTTCAACAAAATGTAGATTGTATTTGACTTGCAATAGATATACTGCATCTAATTTGTTTGATGACGACACCTTATACATGTGAAAATTCACATATTTTCCTGCATTTAAATCTTTTAGCCTCTTTGCAGGAAAACAATTTAGAGTAAAGAGTCTGAATTTTTGTTTCTATCAAATTATCTGATTATTGCAATAAAGTCAGAAAGATCTGAAGTCTAAAGAAGGGTCCTGACCTGAGATGTGACCTATCCATGTACTGCAGAGATGCTGCCTGACCCGTTGAGTTACTCCAGCATCTTGAATCCTTTTTTTCTAAACCAATATCTGCAGTTCCTTGTCCAAAGGAAGATCACTTATTATTCCATGAAACAACTACATCTGAGAACCATTGAATTAAATTAAATAGTTTTATACAAATGTATGATATTAAATATAGAATCATAACCTAAAATGATGAACCAACCATTCCAAGTTAGAATAACATAGCTACTGATTGTTTGCTGTATACATTCAAGATTGTTTTTCCAATAATGGATCCTTCCCACTATTTTGGAACAAGAACTGAGCGACATAAAAATCATAATCTTCAGGCGTTTTTGTAACAATCACTATTTTGCTATCTCATATTAGGTTTTAGTGCCTATGCTGGAACAATAAACAGAAGAACTTCGACCAATAAAATGGTTTGATTGTTTTCTACCATCAGCAATTGCGAAACATAGGCGTAAACATATAATATCACATTTCTTCCTTACATAACAGAGAGAAGATTGCAGAGTGGGGCAAATACTGCATCCAGTGTGTTGAAGTAGAGATGATCAAAGTTTTAAGTTGCTAGGCAGAAATATCACCAACAATGTGTCCTTTACACTACTTTAGACTTTAGAGATACAGTGTGGAAACAGGCCCTTTGGCTCACCAAGTTTGCACCGACCAGTGATACACTAGCACTATCCTGCACACTAGGGACAATTTACAATTTTACTGAAGCCAATTAACCTACAATCCGGTATGTCTCTGGACTGTGGGAGGAAACCGGAGCAGCCGGAGAAAACGCACACAGTCATAAGGAGAAAGTACTCCGTACAGACAGAACCCATAGGCAGGATCAACCCCGGGTCTCTGGTACTGTAAGGCAGCAACTCTACTGCTGCGTCACTGACCCGTCACTGAACTGATCCAACCACATTGATGCTACAAGCAAGAAACCGCACCAATGCCCTTGCTTCCTCAGAAATCTGAGGGAATGTGGTATGCCGTCAGTGACTCATCAATTTCGAAAGATGCACATTTGAAAGCATTTTATTGGGAAGCATTATAGCTTGGTTTTGCAACTACTCTGCCCCAGACCGCATGAAATTACGGAGAGTTGTGGACACAGCCCAAACCATCACACAAACCAGCCTCACTCACACATTGACTCTAACTACATTGCATTCTGCCTTGGGAAAGCAGCCAACTTAAATAAGACCACTCACACCCTGGCCATTTGCTCTTTCTCCTCTCCTATCAGGCAGGAGATACAAAAGCATTAAAACACATACAATCAAATTCATGAACAGCTTCTTCTCTATTGTTACAAGACACTTATCGAATACATGAAAGGACCTCTCTTAAGCTAAATATGTATTTTCCATCTCTAAATCTGTCTAATTGAATCCCTTGCACTTTTATTTTTAAATCTGTGCTTTCTCTGTAGCTGTAAAACTATATTCTGCACTCTGTTTTCATTCTCATTTGCAATACCTATAGTACTCATTCATGTACTGTATGGTAGGATTGTACTCATGTATGGTCTGATTTATCTGGATACAATGTAAAACAAAGTTTCTCATTGTATCTTGGTGCATGTGACAATATTAAACCAAAATCAGAAAAAAACAAATATTGGCTCAAATAGACGGCAATGCGAATGTGAAATTGATGTTTTTACTGCGAATGTGATGGATATCATTCAAAGTCCAATCACTATTGTTGTTCTCTAAAAATCTTTTTTAGTTCTTTCTCCATGGATTTTACAGTGTATTTTAATGTGATTTTTCCAAATATTCAATTTACTTTATTTAAAAGTTATCACTTTTTTTTACCGTGAATTCTTAATGCTGCAAATGGACATGAACAAATGGAAGAAATATATACTGACCATTATTTAACATTACCAAAGCAATAAAAAATGCTTGTTTTAATAAAAAGCTAAAATAGAATGTGTCACTGGCCAGATTCCAACACCTACTCTCGGTGCGAAGAGTCGTATAATGACTGATTTGTTATCATCAAGAAAATTCCAGCACTCAAGATTAACTCTTAGAAAAGATGGAAAATGGTAAGGGAACTCTACGCACACATTGAACATAAAGCATTTTTCAGTTTTAGGTTATATTCTGAAAATCTCAAATGGACCTCATAAGTTTCAAAAAACCTTTTAAAATTTCTATCCTTGATGGAGCTCATAGTTCATGACAGGAAATATGCTTGTATGTTAGAATTTATTTGAGCAGTGTGTGCTTGAGACAAGCAAAATCAGCTCATGGATGTAGTCCTGAAGGATACTCTGACCCTTGGAAATGTGGAGCAAATGTCCATCAATTTAGGGTACGCTTAGCATCCCTCTGATCCTCCCCGCTGCATTGTGAGTTTTTGATGTCCAAGATACATATCGCTAGTTCTTTATAAGACAATAGTTGCGTTCCTCGCCAACATTACCCAATCTAATTACTCAGCATTGATAAAATAACTTTTGCGTTGGTACGGTGGCCAAGCTGACTACAGGTGCTGTCTGTACAGAGTTTGTATGTTCTCCCCGTGATCTGTGTGGGCTTTCTCTGAGTGCCCTGGTTTCCTCCCACACTCCAAAGACGTACAGGTTTGTAAGTTAATTGGCTTGGTATGTGTAAAACTCATCTGTAATGTGCGATTAGGGTAATGTTAATGTGTGGGGATCGCTGGTCGGTGCAGACTCGGTGGGCTGAAGGGCTTGTTTCTGCGCAGTATGTCTAAACTAAACTAAACTAACCTGAACTATTACAGGAGTATTATTACTTTTCAATTTGAATTTCTTACATTTCATTTTTAATCTCTGATTTCACTCTCTTCATTGAGGAAAAGTGTGAAGAAGACTCCCCGACCCAAAATGTAACCTATCCATGTTCTCTAGAGATTCTGCCTTGCCTGCTGAGTTACTTCAGCATTTTGTGTCTTCCTTCACTCTCTTCATCAAATTCCTTCTTTCCCTCTATATCTCTTCATGTTTCCAATTTGATATTATATTAAAACATTCAAAATTAACCTTTTCAGATTTTCCTGCGTCTTCTCCAACCCCTCTATCTCGTTATGTAAACCCTCACCACTCAGGTCCCAGATGTCCAGTTCCTTTGTTCCATTATTATCTTTGCCTTCTTCAAAGGCAGTCTCTCAAGATCTGAGCAATGATTTACTTCTGTTTCACTTTTACTGGGTACCCGTGAGGCCAGTGTGGCAAATACTTCCAGAGATGGGCAGGAAATGACAAATGGCATGATCTGGTGGATAGTTTGTAGTGCACTCCCGATTATCTCATTGTCATCCCGACTCTAGGTGATCATTGATTGGAGGTTCCCACCAGTCAGTGCGGGTGTTGCATTTCTTCAAGGAGGTTTTGAGCATATCCATGAATCTTGTCACCTATCTACTTGATAATCTCTTCCTGTAATGTAGCTCGGTGTAGAACATTTTGGTTTGGAAGTCCACATTCAGCTTGCAAATGGCATGGCCTGCCCACTGTATCTGGGGTCTCAATGCCAGTCATAATTAGCATGTACCTCCTACCACTTTTAAGCTGGAGGGTGCTGCAACACATTTAACTAATAGATGATGCCACAAGATACTTTTGTCACATGTTCTGGCCCAACGTTTCCTCTCACTCACCAATGTGCCAGAGTTGAAAGAATTAATGAGCTGAACCTCAGCATTCCAGATACTGATCAGAAGCCAACTATATTGATACAGCTAGCTCCATCTGAACACACATTGTGCACTTGGTTTATTTTTGAATATATTAAAGATTGGATGCTTTATGATCAGTATGCATAGAACAATCTTGAAAATGAGTAGGCTATTCAGCCCTTCATTCCTGTTTCACCATTCAATAACTGAATGGCTGAACTGACTGGAACACCAATTTTGCATTCTGGCCTATCCCTGGAGATTTTTCAGCCTCTTGCTTATCAAGAGTCCAACTGCCTTCCCTTAGAAATATTCTAATGCCCTGGTTCCACTACCCTTTCAGAGAAAAAAAAATGGTTTTGTCTCTGTCTTAAATAGGTGAGCTCAAGGTCAAGACTCTCCCATAAATGTCCCCTTTACATCCAGCCTACCCAACCGATAGACCGATAGGACCTTATAAGTTACAATCAAATCCTTTCTTATCTCTCCTCGAGTCCAGTAGAAACAAGCCTATTCTTTCCTATCTCTCATAACTCAACCCATCTACACCGAGTAGCTTCAAGTTGAGTCATGCAACTCTTTATTACTCAGTTCACCATAAATGAAGGCACATGGGGCCCGCAGAAGGGAGGGGAAAAGCAATCAGCTTCTATCTGGAGGAATTGGTGTAATTTGCACAAGACATAATTTCAAATATAAATGTTGGATCCTGTTGTGATTTGTGCCAGTAAACTTGGCAAAACCAAGTGCAAACTCTTGGCTAGGGTACAAAACAGTTTATAATGATTAACTCAGTAATATAATGCAAATTTCAGAGTGTCAGTTAGAATCATAATGATATGATAAGCACAAATATGGATAAACAGAGACACCTGAAACACTGGAGAATACTTGATGAGTTGTAGAACCATCAGCAGGTGAGTGGAATATCTGCACGAGTTTCAGAAATGGAGATTAACAATGATAAAATCAAAGTTAACAAGCCACAACTGAAAAAGGCCTCGAGCGATGGTTAGAGAGGTAAAACCACAAACAGTTTGAAATAGAAATCAACAGCACTGTGGTTAGGACAGGATATGTTTAGATAAGAAACGGGAGGCCATGTTTAGAAGAAAACCATAAAAACGTGAGAAATGTATTCAAATCACTCAACACAACAATTTGAGGACAGCTGTATAACAATTAATGGATAAACACCCCAGTCACATTACATCCATACCAAAACTCAAGGTTCTACAGTACATGCGCAAGTGTGAGGTATTGCACTTTGAAAGGGTAAGTGCAAGGAGAGAGAATACAGTTAATGGCAAAACCCTTCATGACTCAAGAACAGTTTCATTTTATTTTGCTGTTTTCTTGGATGAAAACACAAGCTTTCCAAAAATATTATTCTCAAATGGATCGGGAAAGGACATTAAAACTATTCCCCAAAATTGTGGTTTTTTTCAGGGAACTAATGGATGAGCTGGAGATTGGAAAATCCGATGGCCATGCAGCAACGGTCAATGGTGGTAATACCAGTGGTGGAAAGATCTGTCAGCATCTAAGGAGAGAAAGGCAAATTATAGAACTATTTGTCGTGGAAGCCCCAGACTTGTCGGCTGCTCTTTGACTGCTTCTATGTGTCAGTCATTCTGAAGCATTCTATAATTTTTGAGAGGAGTAACAACCAATTAAGGCAAGGGTTATGCCTCAGTGGGCAGGCAATATTCCCTTCATGTGCTTTGCTTTCTGGGGTTGTTCCATCCCTCTCCAGATTGATGCCACTCATGTGCCCCCCACACTGCCACGGCACAGGACCTTGCCATTGAGGAACAGGCCAGCATTTAGTACTCGGCTGGTACTGGAATGTGCAAGAGATGCAAGCTTAAATGTTTCATAGGTCAGTATGGGCATCTCAGCATTGGTGGGATATTCTGGCCCTGATCTCTTTAGCTGCTGTTCACATGCCAGTGTCTTCATCAGAGAATGTTTAACATTTGTATTTTCCATTTGAGTACAGATGGACAAAGTAGCAACACTGTATTATAATCATTGCTTACATTCATTTTACAACATTATATCGGGAATGCTCCTTCACCTGCTTAAAAAAAAAGAACACCCACCACACGCAACTAAACCCTTTGCAGGGGAGGACTGGAAAAACAATTGGCTGCATAAGTCCTGCAGCATATAAAAGGAGAATGAATGGTAGCTGGGTCATCCAACTAATTTCCGATGAAATCTTTTTGGCCTTCAACCTATATATAACTCTTCAACTTGTAGTAGATCCCTGTGACTAACAATCAGTGAGGATAGAACTGAAAAAGTATCCCGTGGGTGGCATTGCCCTGAAATCATTGAAAATTGCTCCATATAATGTGTGGCTTTTTTGTGACGGTACATTGTAGTTCAGTGTACTGGCACCTCTACATGGTTAAAAACAAGGTTTTTGAATTTTTCATCATTTAAATTTTTTTAAATAAATAAAAGAGCTCTTCCATATGTGTGCTGCCTCCAATCTAGCAGCAGAAATACTCGATGAAAGTGCTTGAATGACTTCCTCTGTTTATCTCAATAGCCTATTTCACTGGAGCATTATTACAAAGTAACCACTATTAAGTATGCATTGAAATGTCAATCATCTTGATATTGCAGGACAATGCTACATCTCGATTTTATGGTGTTACTAAGCAATGTTGTCTAGCTTCAATTTATATTTTATCAAATCACTCACTTTAAATTATTTAACACATAAGGTAAGTGAAGAATTTTGAACTACTATGGGAGGTGACAACAGGGTTCAACTTAAATGAGCACAACCAAGGTCTAACAAACCTGTTTGAGACTAAAATTTGAACATCTAATTGTGATGTTTTGGTTCACAATACAGAGCATCACACATTTAACTTTCCATTCTTAAAATTAAACAACGGCATTTGGAATGACATGAAGCCATTTACTGTAAGTGAAAAGAGGCATTTAACAAAGGTGCAGAAAGCCCAAATATAAAAGCAAAGAGATTGCCAGGTAATGACAGATTACTGATGCTTGCTGTTACCATGTTTACGTGCACTTGGTCAATACTTCAGTATGTTCTTACATTGTAACTTACAGTCATGGGAAATCAAAAACAATGCAAAATCAAAAAATAATATCAGTGGAAAGAACAGGAAAATCAAACTAGAAGTTGCAAACCAATAAACCTTTGTGTGAAGAGGGTGCATTGGTTCATGAGATGTTAAAAAAAAGCATACCGATCCAATTAAGATATATATGTTGAACTTTATTGGAATGTTTTGAAGTCAGGAAGTACTTTTAAGATTCTACAGGCTTGAATGACTCCTAATTTAAAGGATTGTGTGCAATTTTCGGCTCCAAAGCTAAGGAAGGTTATATTTACTTTGAGATCATGACATATATTAGCCACATTTCTTTCTGGGATAATGGGGATGTCCTGTGAAGAGAGATTGAGTAAGAGTGGCCTGGTATTTAAGGGAAAAGGAGATGAGATGTACAGAATAGAAAGGGATTCACAGGACAGATACCACAAGACCATTTCATCTGGCTGGAGAATCCAGAACCTGTCATATTGGTTCCAAATAAAGGGCCAGCCATGTTGGACAGAGATGAAAAAATTATTTATGTAGTGAGATGTAAATATTTGGACAGTAAAAGACATTGAGGAATCAATCAGATCATGGAAAAATGGAAAAGCTGCTGGCCCTGATGGTCTAAGTGTTGAATTTTATAAGAAGTTTCACAACTTGATTTCCCCACGTTTACAAACAATATATAAATATGCTTACGAACAAGGAAAGTTACCAGAAACTCTAAATGAGTCTACAATCACACTCATCCCTAAAGTAGATAAGGATCTGGAAGATCCTGGGTCATATAGAGCAATTGCTCTTCTAAATACTGATAAAAAAAATTAACTAAAATTTTATCTCAAAGGTTAAGTTTAGTGATTAATAAATTAATACATCATGATCAAACAGGCTTTATTCCCAAACGTTATTCCACTTATAACTTGAGACGTCTCTGCAATATCATATATTCAAAAAGAATTAATGATATTGAATTAGCTGTCATTTCATTAGACGCGGAAAAAGCATTCGACCAGGTTGAATGGTCTTACTTATTCAAGATAATGCAGAAATTTCAACTGGGGTTTAGGTTTTGTAAATGGGTTAAAATTGTATACTCTAACCCAACAGCAAGAATACTAACAAATCAAATGTTATCAGCCAAATTTAATCTCTTTAGGGGTTGTAGACAAGGATACCCGTTACCACCCTTATTACTTGTTCTTGCAATAGAACCATTAGCCGAAAGGATTAGATCAGAGCCAGAAATATATGGATACAATACCAATACCACAACAAATAAAATATCTTTATATGCAGATGATGTCTTAATATATATTACAAAACCGGAGATTACTATTCCTAATCTACTTAATGTTATAACTAAGTTTGGTACATTTTCAGGATATAGAATTAATTGGAATAAAAGTGAAATTATGCCTATAACTGGAATAAAATCAAATATATTACAACAATTCCCATTTAACATAGTTACGGACAAAATTAAATATCTAGGAATTAATTTAATTTTTTAATCAAATCAAATTATCCTCAGTTATTGAATAAACTAAAAAAGAATATTCTATACAGGAAAACACTACCAATATCAATGATTGGCAGAATAAATGCTATAAAAATAATTTTTTTACCACAATTATTATATTTATTTCAAGCTATCCCTCTGTACCTCCCTACAACTTTTTTTTTAATTGGTTCTATTGTTAACAGCTTTATTTGGGATTATAAAAATCACAGAATAAGTAAAAAACATTTATGTAAATCTAAGATAAATGGAGGATTAGCGCTAACTAATTTTTTATATTATTTTTGGGCGGTTCAGATTAAGAATATGAATTTTTGGTTGGTAAAAATGGATCAGGAACCAGCTTGGCTAAAGATGGAAAAGTAAGACTGTTTACCTTTTGATACAAGTTCAATTCTCTTTGCTCCAAGGGAAGTACAAAAAAAAATGGGGAAAACCCTATAATTCATAGCAATAGACGTATTTGAAACAAATAGTTAAGACTTTACATTTGGATAATATGTCACTTTGTTTACCAATTATGAATAATCCTTTATTTAAACCTTCTATATTGGATAAGGGGTTTAGACACTGGAAAAATTTAGGAATTATAAGGATAGAACACCTTTACAGGAAAGGAAAACTTCTCTCATTTCAAGAGTTAAAAGATATCTATGGATTGCATCCAAATAACTTGTTTAGGTATTTACAAATTAGAAACTATATCAAATCAAACATGCAAGACTATAAGAATAGAGAACCAGGATTATTGGATGAATTGCTTAACAAGCACCCAAATACAGAAAAACTAATAGCGTACATATATAATACTCTTTTGGATAGGGAAATCCCAACAACAGAATCATACCGACAGACATGGGAAAATGAAATAGGCCTATCTATAATGAAAGATACTTGGGAAGAAAGTTTACAACGTATACACCGTTGCTCGTTAAATGCCAGACATACCTTGATACAATTCAAAGTATTACATAGATTACACTATTCAAAAACGAAATTAAATAGAATTTTTCCTAACATCTCATCTATTTGCGATAAATGTCAGAATTCAGAAGCTAGTTTAACGCATAGTTTTGTAACATGCATAAAACTTAATAGTTATTGGGCTGATATTTTTAGAATCATTTCTGAAGTTCTTAAAACTAAATTGGACCCCGATCCAAAGCTAATAATATTAGGAGTTCCTGATCCAAACCTAATATTAACAGTAAGTCAAAGAAATTTTCTTGATTACTGTTTGATAATTGGAAAAAAATTAATATTAAAATTCTGGAAGTAAACATTAGCCCCCACAATTAAAATGTTTACAGTGGAAATGTCGGAGACGTTGCATTTAGAGAGAATTACGTTTGTCCTAATGGACAAATATGAGCTTTTTGAATAAATATGGTCTCCATTCACTGACTATAAAAAGGGGTAGCTGAGCTCAGCATTGTAACTCAATAAGTACCCAGTTGTAGGATTAGATTAAAAGATCTATTCTGGGATTTGTATACACGTCGCTATAGATATTGTTATGTGAAATTGTTCCATTCATTATTAAGATGTATACTTATTTTTTAAAAATTATATAACAATTGTTTTCTTTTCTTTTAATTTAATTTTTTTTAATTTTGTTTTTGTTTTTTTTTACTTTTTGTTTTTTTCATTTTTTTACTTTTTTCTTATAAAATCCTAATCATTATTAATTAATCACTATCTTTATTGATTATAGATCTATCCCTTACTTTTCAAAAAAAAAAAAAACAGAAGCATACATAAATCACTTCGTAATATTTGTATAATGTTTGAAACAAGTTAAATGTGTATTTGAAGAACTGTTATACTGTTGACAACATTCATAGCTTCTAATAAAAATATTTAAAAAATATATATATTTGGAATATATTTTCTTAAAAGACATTGAACGTTCATCTACTGAATATTTTTTAGGCTGGCTAGACTAAGTGGGACCCATTGGGTCCCAGTAACACGGTCTGGTCCCCCAATGCAATCCACGGTCTAGGTCTGGTCCCCAAATGCAATCCATTCTTCAATGCAATATTCCACCACTCACCCATTCCCCAACCCAAACCCGTTCCCCCAATTCCCCTCATCCCCCAGCACTCCCTCCCCCTCCTCTTCATATGTGGGAGGGGAGGAGAGCAGGGAAAGGGGATGTGGGGTGGGAGGGGAGGAGTGGGTATGTGTGTGGGCAGGGGTGTGTAGGAGGGGAGGAGAGCGTGGTGTGGAGGGAGGGGGCTGTGGGGGAGGCTGGTGTATGTTGTGGTGTGTGGGGTTGTGGAGTGGGAGGGGAGGTGTGTATGTGGGCAGGGGGGGTGTTGGATGGGGGAGGGAGGATGTGGGAGGGGGGTGTGGGGGAGTGGTGCGTGTGGAAGGGGAGTGTGGGGAGGGGGGAGGCAGCGAGTGTTGTGGAGCCGGAGATGGGGGAGGGGGGTGGTGTGTGGGCGGGGGGAGGGGGGTGTGTTTGAGGTGGGGTGGTTTGTGGGGTTGGGGAGGAAATTGTGTGGTGGGGGGGTGTGGGCGGGAGGGTTGTGGCGAGGAGGGGTGTGTGGGCGGTAGAAGGGTTGTGTGGGTGGGGAGGTTCTGGGAGCAAAGAGGGTGTTGTGAGGGGGAGGGGTGTTGGGTAGGGGGAAGGGGTGTGTGGGTGGGGGGGGAGGGGCGTGTGGGCAGCGGGGGGGGTTTGTGAGGGGAGGGGGGTGTTGGCTGGGTAGGAGAGTGCTCGGAGAAAAGACGGGGTTGTGGGGGAGAGGGGGATATCACGGGGGAGGGGGGAGGAGCCAGCGAGGGGGACCAGAGGGGAAGGGGCTGGAGCTGGATCAGGCGGTGCGATGGGGACTCACAGTGGGCGCTGGTCGCTGGATGCTCTCCTCCGCCGGGATCAGATTTTCTGCTTTCCGTTTGGCGATATCTCCCTCGTCGGGCTGGGCCACTACCAGTTCCTCCGAAAATTGTGTCTGGTTGGAGATCTCTGCACCGGCCATCCTCAGCTCCAGTAAAGGCGCGATGGTGCAGGAAGGGGGGGACCATCCCATGGAGTGACAGGAGAAGCGACCAATCCACGCGACGCTGACTGGCAGGAGAGGAGATCGATCTGCGCACGTGTGGTTTTTAAGATTTTTATACCTCACTAACTTTTACAATAGACCACCGTTCAGAACAAAAAGGTGAGTGTGCTGACGAAAAATCGTAGCGCTATCGCGTACTGTTTTTGTGCAAATAGAAAGACGGCGCAAACCAGAAGAGCACAAGATCAGAGTTTTAGATATGACTCGATCTTTGAACTTTAAGGGAATTAGTGGATATGAGAGCCAGAAAATCGATGTTAAGGAATAGGATCTTCTATTATCATATTAAATGATACCTAATGTCCATGGAGCATATGGCCTAATCTGGTTCTTACAAAAGCATTATGTAGGTATGAAATGCCACTTTGGGAAGAAGACAAATGATAACAGTTCCTTTAAGCACTGGGATTTGGTGGCTTTAAAGCAGGGAGTGCAAGTTATATTGTAAATCATGTAGAGAAAGAGGAATACAGAAGGTGGGGGTGAAGAACATTGGGAAGAGCAATGAATTGGAGAGTGAGTTAAAGATAAGTGGGAAAAAAAATTCTCTTAACACGTTTAATGAAACACCACGCAGGTAAATACAACCGATCCTTGCCAGAGAGTTTCTTCAAAGAAGAAGGTTCTGAAGAAGGGTCTCGACCCGAAACGTCGCCTATCTCCTTCGCTCCTTAGATGCTGCTGTACCCGCTGAGTTTCTCCAGCTTTTTGTGTAACCCTTGCCAGAGAGTTAGTGAGACAGCAGTTAAGACTCATTGTTCATTTTTGAAATTAATTTATTCTTGAATCAATAAGCTTCAACTTGACTAAATGGTATTCATCAAATTTATTTGTTCAGGAAAAGTGAAAGATTTGGTCTTGTGCTTAGAGTGATTCAACTAGATCTGTCACACGACACACAATGCTGCACATATATAGCTTGTTTTTATGCCATACCATCTGTGAAAGCCACGGAAGACTAGGTTAATATGCATTATTCAAGGCAGAGACTGATCAGAAAAATATATATTTTTTCTGATGCTCAGTTCAGTTTAGTTTAATGTCACATGTACAGAAGTGAAAAGTTTTTGTTGCGTGCTAACCAGTCAGTGGAAAGACAATGCATGATTACAATCGAGCCATTTTGTAATGTATGATAAGGGAATAGCATTTAGTGCAAAGTAAAGCCAGCAAGGCCCAATCAAAGATAGTCCAGGTGTCACCAATGAGGTAGATAGTAGTTCAGCACTGCTCTCTGGTTGTGCTAGGATGATTCAGTTGCTTGATAACAGCTGGGAAGAAACCGTCCCTGAATCTGGAGGTGTGCATTTTGACACTTCTATATCTTTTGCCCGAAGGGAGCGGGGAGAAGAGGGAGTGGCCAGGGTGCGACTCATCCTTGATTATGCTGCTGGTCTTGCCGAGGCAGCATGTGGTATAAATGGAGTCAGTGATAAGGAGGTTGGCTTGTATGATGGTCAGGGCTGCATCCACAATTCGCTGCAATTCACTGAGTGTGCGCATTTAACAACTGAAATTGACATCTACCAGGAAACATCGTTACTGATAAGAATCAACAATTTCACACAGCCACTCAGCACTATGTTGAGAATGCAGGGGTGGCTATTTGCACTTTTTGGAATTACAACAAAGTTCCCAAGCAGCTTATACGCTTGGCATGTGAGATAATGGTATAATGGTGTATGGACACACTGATCTGTTTTGTAGTCAATGCCTACTATGTTCTGTTGTGCTGAAGCAAAGCAAGAATTTCATTGTCCTATCAGGGACAAATGACAATAAACTCACTTGAACTTGAACTAATGCTGTCGTGCTTCAGACATCTAAAATGTAATAAAGGAACTTCCTTATTTCTGTGTTTGTGAACTAACATGGTTTTATGGATAAAAATTGAAAAATAAAACTGACAGAGGTTTAAGCCAACCTCTCACCCAGCAATAACCTCTAAATTGCCAATTTGCCTTGCCAAAGTTCTTCACATGAATACATGAATCTATTTGACTTGAAATGGTTGTATGACTGGTGGACCTGCTGCTTTACAGCTCCAGTTATCCAAGTTTCGTCCAAGTTCTATCCGGATTCTGTTCTGGATGGAGTTTGCACGTTGTCCCTGTGAGGATGTGGTTTTCATTTAGGCGACTCTCACATCCTGATAGACCCACTGGTCGGTTGGCCACTTTAAATTGTCCTGACTATGCAGATAAATGGTAGAATCAGTAAGGAGTTGATGGTAATATGTGGAGAAATGGTTACAGGGAAAGTCAATGAAGGCGTAGAATCAATGGGCTGAAATGGCCTCCTTCTATGACTGAAGGAAATGTAAAAAATATAAAATGGTCATTGCTCAATAAGCTTGAGACTAGTCATTAAGACGGGTGGCATGTCATAAGCTGTGTCCATCCACCATGATTATGCAGGTGTTTATTGTATGTACAAAGTAATAATCCTAGGTAGCAAGACAGTTCTTGAATATCACTGACTTATTTATGCAAACCTAGGACAAGCACATTCTCAACCAGGATCCTCAACCAAGCCATACTCAGTTGTTTAGCATCCTACCAAGCCACTGTGATCTATTCCATATTCATCCAGAGATGCTCATGACTTTAACTCAATGCTTCCAAATCTCTTCCGTCTTCTTTACATTGTTTCTTGCCCTACTCATCCTCTTCAATATCCAACATATCCATCCTTGCTATTAATTTCACTCGCATTTCAAATAATACTAGACAAATAATATTTCCGTTTTTCTCTGTTTTCTATCTTTCAAAGCTGGTAAAGACTTTTTTTAGACCCAGATGCCACCTTGTATAATATTAAATTAAACAAGCCAGAAAGTCTTTGCCTTGAACAAAGCTTTTGTTTTAGTTGTTGAGCAAAGCTGTTTTAGTTGAGTGGAGGTGGAAATCAGTCACTATAATTTATGAGAACAAATAGTCTAATACTGTATATCGTGCTATCCTTTTGCTAAAGGCAGCTTAGAAATAAAATGTTCATATTGACTTTATTCTTGTTGTAACTAGCAATCATAAAATATTCAGATATTACCATTAAATATTTATCAGATAGTTTCTCAGTTGATAGTGTGCTAATGTGAAAGCTCATGTAACCCTCTTTTGTCTCTTAGACAAATGCAATTCTCCATTGGTCCTCTAATTAACAAGAATGTTATTTATTCAGCTGCTATACAATAGGGAAATTATTTGATAAAAGAACACAAACATGAGGTCTGACACTTTGATAGGGCCTATTGTTTTTGCCCTAGTATTAAACATAAACCATGATCCTGAAAAAATCCACGAGGCGTTAGTAAGTGCAGTAGTCTTCTCCAATAAATACAAGATATAACTGAACTGTACTGCAATGCTTTCTACTGTTCTATTGCCACCATGAAAGCCATCCCTCAATTAGTAGTTCAAGCAACTGACCAAGATTGTTGAATAAGGAAGCATTTTCTTTCAGGCTGTCAATTAAGGAAGTGCCAATTTAGACGCAAGGAAGTTTCAATGATTTGTGTTAACAGTGAGGCTCACAAGTCAGGATTCTTGTTTAACAGTGAATATTAAAACCTGTATCATCAGCAATAAATTCAATCTTTAAAAAGTCCTTTGCTTCTTTTTAAATATTGTTACCATCCTTAATAGGAGCTCGTAAATGAAACACTTTGAAGATAAATGCAGTGGGTGCCATATGTTATCAATACTTAAGTTTTGATCGAGGACAATGTTGCAGGCTAGGCTAATAGGATATGGCAAACCAACAGTTTGTAAAGTTTCTTTGTATGATTAATTTGACCCATCAGACCAGACATAATGTTAATGAGGAACTGTCGGTGCACAACAAGGTCATGACGCATGATGTGCAGCATAATAAAATATTGGATTTAATTATTTGTGGAATAACGAGACAAATGCAATTAAACCCCAAGAGCCATGTCATATATTATAGGCAAAATCGAGATAATTACCTGAATATGAAAGCATTGAGTAAAATTGAAAATGCAAATTAGAAAACAATCTATTGTAACACTAGAAACACTAGTTTTAACTATTCCAACTGCAGCTGTAACTTTATGGATCTATAAATCTCATCCATTTATCATTTACAACCTTTGAGCATTTGGTTTCATTCAATTAAGTTACTTTCCAGAATCTAAATTATACTTTGTATCATTACTTTATATATAATATCTATATATAAATAGGAACATAATCTGATTTATATTGAATATGTATTCTTCTTTTGACCAGAAAAATCAATTATCTTTGGCCTGCACAAAATCAATTATCTTTGGCCATTCGGCCCTGCAAGCCAGCACCGCCGTTCACTGTGATCATGGCTGATGATCCAAAATTAGTGCCACGTTCTTGCCTTCTCCCTATATCCCTTGAGTCCGCTATCTTTAAGAGCTCTATCTAACTCTCTCTTGAAAGCTTCCAGAGAATTGGCCTCCACTGCTTTCTGAGGCAGAGAATCCACAGAGATGCTGCCTGACCCACTGAGTTATGCCAGCTTTTTGTGCCTTAAAGCCTTCGGTTTAAACCATCATCTGCAGTTACTTCCTACACATCCAGAATTACATTTTATTTAACAAATCACAAGCAGTTCAGAAGACTGGTAGCTAACCTTATACTTTGGAAATGATATAGTGGTTTAATTTTCTGGTATCCTTCACTATTGAGAGCAATGATAAGCAAGAGCTATTTATATATATTATAACTGCAGATAAAAGAAGCTTGTCATGTTTCATTGGATCAAATTTAACAGAGATATACTCTGATCTCCAAGGCTCCTCCAGATTGACAGCACACTGTAAATAATCCTAACTATTGGAGATTATTTTGGCAAACAAGAACCATGTTGTCTATTATCATCCAGCCCATTCCACTGTTCATCATCAGTATTGTGAGGAATATTAGAAACAATATTCCAAGCGCAGACTGTCATGTACAGTATTTAATGGTCCAGTTTTAAACCAGTTACTTGCCTTCCCATTTGCCATTTAACTATGCACAAATTTAAGGGATATCAACTCTCGCCCACGTTGCTCCCATTTCATAACATTTAAGGAAGGTCTGCATTGTCTAAATATTTGACCTGAAACTTTAACTCTGTTTTTCTTTCCTCCGATATGCCTGACCTGCTGTGTGTTTCTAGCACTTTCTGTTTATATTTTGTCTTAAGGAGTTGCAATCCCAAAAACATTGACCATATTGAAGAATGTCTGTCATGCACAAAGGGCCAATTCCCTCAATTAAAGCAATCAGCCAAAACACAAAGCTCTGGAGAAACTCAGTGGGTCAGGCAGCATCTGTTGAGGAAATAAATAGATGGCAATTCAGGTCAGGATCCTTCTTCAGACAGATTGGTGTGGGTGGGAGAAAGGTGGAATAGAGAGGTGGAGACAGGATAAATCTTAGCTTGTCTTGATACGTGACCTGTCAACTCCATCCACAGATGTTGCCTAACCTGTTGAGTTCCTCCGGTACTTTGTGTTTTGCTCAAGATTCCAGCTTCTGTAGTTCCTTGTACTGTGTTTATTCGTTTGTGTCGTCTGTGAAAACCCTACAAAGATTACTTTCACGAGAGAGGTTCTCATAAACATCGGACATACGGTACCTCCAAACATAGTTCCGGATTTCTCTCACTCGCTGGATTATTTGGACATACTCGTCGGCGGGGCTGTGGCTGCATTCAAGGTCTTGAGATGGCGGAGGACCCATGGGAAGCGCTCTGGGACTCACCCGACTCCGGTGACGAGGATCACGCACACCACTCCCGAGCATATTCCTGGCAAACGTGCATTCTCTCAAGAACAAAATGGACGAACTGCAACACCTGCACCAGACAACCAAGGACTTCCCTCGAGCCGCTGCCCTGTGCTTCACCGAGACCTGGCTGTGTGAGTCGACCCCGGACAGCGCGCTGCAACTGACCGGCTTCCAACTTCACAGATCGGACCGCAAAGTGGAGGCAGCGGGGAAATCAAGAGGCGGCGAAATATGCTTCTATATCAACCAGGACTGGTGCAACAACACCACGGTACTGTCAGATTTCTGCTCTCTCAACCTAGAATCCTTCTTTATAAACTGCAAACCCTTCTACTCTCTGAGGGAATTTAACTCCTTTATTTTTGCTGGAGTTTACATCCCCCCCCAAGCCTGCGTACGTGAGGAGCAAACGCACTCGCTGACCAGGTAATGAGGCTGGAGAGTGAATTCCTGGACTCCATGGTCATTGTTTTGGGGACTTTAACCAAGCTAACCTCAGCCGTGACCTTCCAAAGTACAGACTTCAGGTTACCTGCCCCACCAGAGGGGAGAGAACACTTGGCCACTGTTACACGTCAATCAAGAACGTATATCGCTCTGTTCCCTGGGCGGGTCTGGATCTCTCTGATCATTGTCTAGTTCACACTATTCTGACCTACAGGCAGAAACTAAAATCTGCTAAGCCTGTGGTCAGAACAACAAAAAGGTGGACAAGCGAGGGCATTGAGAACCTACAACCCTGCTTTGACTGCATGGATTGGAATGTGTTCAGGGAAGCAACCACAAGCCTCGATGAGTATACAGACACTATATCATCATATGTCAGCTTTTGTGAGGACAGTTGCATTCCACCTAGGATCCGGACCTGGTTCAACAACAACAAGCCCTGGTTTACTGTAGAAGTCAGACAGCTCTGACAGTGTAAAGGAGGCCTACATGAGCGGGGATGCAGACCTCTACAGGCAGGTCAAGTACAAGCTGACAAGGGGAATCAAAGCTGCCAAGGAAAGGTACTCTGAGAGGTTGAGGAGCAAGTTCTCAGCTAGTGACTCTTATTCAGTTTGGAAGGGCTTGCAAGAAATCACCAGCTACAAGAGGAAAGCCCCCTGCTTTTTGGACAATCGTCAGTTGACCAATGACCTGAATGAGTTCTACTGCAGGTTTGACATGCAGAAAAGTAACCTTGGTACCCCCTCCCCACCCTCCTCAACAAACACAGCCAGACCACAGTCTGCAAAGGATGGACCCTTTCCCATCCACCCCTCTCCAATCACCACTTCACACCCAATTACCCACACCCTCCGTGCTGCACAACATCGCTTTTCCATCATCAACAATAAAAATAGAGGAGGTGGAGAGGCAGTTCAGAAGACAGAGAAGCTGGAAATCTCGAAGACCGGACAATGTTTCCCCCTCTACCCTCTACCCTCAAGCTCTGGCAACTGGCACCGGTCTATACAGACATTTTCAACCAGTCCCTGAAAACCTGTACTGTCCCTGCCTGCTTCAAAGTCTCCACTATTGTCCCTTTACACAAAAAGGCAAAGATTACTGTTCTTAATGACTACAGGCCTGTCGCACTGACCTCCGTAGTCATTGGACTTGCTGGCCAAGCTGAAAAATATCACAAACCCCCTGCTGGCCCCTCTGCAGTTTGCATATCAGGCCAATGGATCTGTGGATGATGCTGTTAACCTCGGCCTGCACTTCATCCTTCAGCACCTAGACCAGCAGGGGACTTATGCGAGGATTTTGTTTATTGATTTTAGCTCTGCATTGAACACCATTGTGGGCTACTACACTCCAAACTTTCCAAGTTGACTGTGCCTGAACCCCTCTGTCGGCGGATCATCAGCTTCCTGACAGACAGGAAGTAGCATGTGAGGCTAGGAAAGCACATCTTGGACCCTCAGCATAGGAGTACTGCAAGGCTGTGTACTCTCCCCTCTCCTCTACTCTCTCTACACAAATGACTGCACCTCCACTGACTTCTCTGTCAAGCTTCTCAGGTTTGGGGACAACACAACTCTGATTGGACTGAGTCAGGATGGGGAGAAATCTGCCTACAGGCAGGAAGTATCACAGCTGGTGTCCTGGTGCAATCGCAACAACCTGCAACTCAATGCTCTTAAGACAGTGGAATTGATTGTAGACTTCAGGAGAGCACCCCCTCCCCTCACCCCACTCACCATCAACAACACCACAGTCGCATCTGTGGAGTATTTTAAGTTCCTGGGAACTATCATCTCCAAGGACCTTAAGTGGGGGGCTACCATCGACTCCACAGTCAAAAAGGCACAACAGAGGATGTACTTCCTACAGCAATGATGGTCCAATTCAATACGGCCATCGCAGAGTCTGTCCTCACCTTCTCCATCATGGTCTGGTTTGGCTCAGCCACCAAGCACAACACCCGGAGGCTGCAGCGAATCGTCCGATCAGCAGGGGAGGTTATTGGCTGCAACCTTCCCTCCATTGACAAACTGTACACTGCAAGGGCCAGGAAGCAAGTGGGTAAGATAATCTCAGACCACTCTCACCCTAGCCACAAACTCTTTGAATCACTTCCCTCTGAAAGGCGACTCTGGACAGTCAAAGCTGCCACAGCCAGACATAATAACAGCTTTTTACCACGAGTAGTAGCTCTTCTCAATAACCAAAAATCTGTAGCCTCCCTTTGCTCTGGTATTTCATTTAATTCACATGTTTAATCAATAATGTTTTATTATTAATGTTTAATGTTTTATGTATTATTCTTAACTGTCACTGTATGTCATGTTGGCACTTTTAATTAATTAATTAATGTATAGACCTCCTTAACGCTCATCCAAGCTGCTACCTACTCTACACACAAGAACATTAGAAGATAGGAGAAGAGTAGGAGTACAGCACTCAGCCCATCAAATCTGTCCTGCCATGCAATATGATCATGGCTAATCTACCCCAGCCTTCTTCTTCTGAGCCTGTTCTACGAGCTCTGATTTCTTCATTTAAAAATACGTCTATTTTAAATATCTCCAATTATCTAGTCTTCACCACACTCCTGAGTCGAGGGTTCCAGAGGAAACTTTAGACTCTAGAGATGCAGCACAGAAACAGGCCCTTTGGCTCGCCGAGTCTGTGCAGACCAGTGATCACCCCCATATACCATCACTATCTATCACTATCCTACAGGCCAGGGACAATTTAACCAAATTTTAACTGAAGCCAATTAACCTACAAACCTGCACGTCTTTGGAGTGTGGGAGAAAACTGGAGAAAACTTACGCAGTAGTCAGAATCAAATCGGGATCTCTGCTGTTGTAAGGCAGCAACTCGACCGCACTGTATCCTTAAATATTTTATTCTGACAGTTTAATTAGTTAATGAATGCCCTCTTTCAAATTATATTGGAAACTATTTGGTCCCAATAGTGAGCATTATGATTGGTTTCACTGAAGTCTGGCGCAAAATGGAACTCCACATGAAGCCCAATTCTAATATAGTCCCATAAATAAACTTCCTTTGTGCACAAATTCAACCACTTTGTTGTCCAACGTAAAGCATGATAATCTTCTCCAGTTGCCTTCCATGCAACAGTTTTTTAGCAAAGTAATCTGTACAACATCAACAGAACTGACATCATCCACTGCCTTGGTCAGTTCTTCAAAGAATCCAGTCAGGTTATTGAGCCAGAATTTTGATTTCCTGAAGTTGCGGTGCTTTGAAGCTGATTGTGCGGAATGGAAAGATCACCAGCATGATGTCGGAGTAGTGAGTATTGACACTTCAACCTTTCCACAGTATAGCACTTTGACTGGCTCAATTCAAAAGCTGTCTTCTTGTGGCTATGAAATAGAGACATAAATTCCATAAAATAGAAAGCTGTTGTTTGATACAGCTGGCTCGTTTACCATAAATTCTGAGTAGGGTGCCAACTGTTATGAAAAATCATAAATCAGAAGCAACCCTATACTGTACAAGTCACAGCCTATATTGCTGTGTGTGAGTTAAGCTTCTTCCAGATGCTAAACATAAATGTAATCAAATGTTACTATTTGGGATGAATTTACAATTTTGTCAGAATCAGTAATCATTGATCCTCAAAATCACCAATCACTATATCATTAATATTAAACATCTGATTAAAAACTATAACAGGTGATAAAGGGATACCAACCAACTATAAGTCGTGCCTATTATAAACATGGTGAAAAATCACATAAAGAAGGGTTTCTGTAAAATTGTGATTCTAAATAGAAAGAAATGGCTCCTGATCAGGGGCTGATGCATTGCAAACATGGTGTAAAGGGCCTGTCCCACCAGCATGCAACTCCATGCGATGAGCGCGACCTAACGTGGTCGCTTGAGCCGTCCGGCGTCGCGGGGCCGGTCCCACTTCGATCGCCGGAGCCGTGTGGAATTGTGCGGAGTTCATCCCGACATCGCGCGGGACTCCAAAAAACTGACCGTGTTCAAAAATTCCGCGCGGCAACAGCTTGTCGGCTCGCAGTCGCCTCGACGCATTACACACCGCCTCGACGTCGTGCCTCCATGAACCTATCTGTAGGTGCCTCCGTGACCCTCTATGTGTGTGGCTCCATGGCCCTCTGTGTGTGTGCCTCTGTGCCCCTCTCTGTGTGCCCCTCTCTGTCCTGGCGAACTTACCTTAGACTTCGCTCCAAGTTCGCCTCACTTTGCGTCGCGTTGCGCCACTCACCCGACCTCCGCGCGGCCCTCGCTGCCGGTTTGGTCGTGCTTGCCGCATGCAGGCGCATGCTGGTGGGAACGGCCCTGTACAGGGGATCACCCGACCTCCGCGCGGCCCCCGCTTCTAGTTTGATCGCGCTCATCGCATGGAGTCGGATGCTGGTAGGACAGGCCCTTAACTATTGCCAGGTTATTGACATGTGGCAAATGCTACAACAACGACAAATTTATGAGGGGAACTGAATTTGCAAAGGATTCTCCACACTGTCTTAATTGTTAGTACATGACATGAGTGCATGCAAATGATTCTAACCTATAAGCTTCTGAGATAAGGATCATATATAATAGGCATGTAAAATATTAGACAGTGACCACCAACGATATCTTGACCAACGTCCTCCAAGAATAAGCTAACCAGTATCTGCATCCCCTTCCAGATCAACATACACAGCTTTGAGGTTTTATTTACACTGAGCCTGTCCAAAGGCTTGACCACCCAGAATACTAAAATGAACACTCTACCTCAAGCTATGTTGCAGCAAGAGATTAGCAGCAGGATGTACTCAGAGTCTCCTTGAAAAAAGTGTAATATCCCAACAATTCTCAGGAATTCCTGCCCTTGACTCCAGGGCTCTGCCTAAAAAGGAGTAGACGCAGCACTTTTGTCACTGGGATTATTTTATTTGAAATAATAGAAAATAATAGCTGGCAAATATAGCAAACCCCAATAAAACATAACCAATTGTCATATCTACATATTTTTTTTAATGTGCTAATCATTTTCTTGTCCCTTCCTCTAGTCTTGTCTAGTTGTGGATTACTGACATCTCTTCAAAGAGTTCTCAACACTGTAAGTGGATGCATCTGGTGGGATAAATGTCTTCTGGTATTGATGTTACCCATGTTTATGGCGTTAAAACCACAATCAGGTGCATCATATTTTAAATATTTCCTTCTGGTGAGTTTTTCTGGAGTCCTCCTTGGGGACTCAATTAAAATTAATTGCACAGCCTGTCTGGAGGCACTGGATGACATTGGACCAAGGGCTGGAAGTGAATACATTCCATCGGGATTTCCCCTCACTGACATCAACAAAGCATGTCCACTTAGCTCCTTTAAACTCATTTGCTCCCTATTCAGGTCTGCATAAAAGTGCCTTTCAGAAAATGAATTATCTTTTGAAAGTTTCCACCACAGCATAAACACATACGTGCAAACACTGAACAAGTATGTCAGAGGCACTTGAGGTTTATTTTGCTTTAAGATTCAGAGATTATGTTTAAAACATGTTGATTATTTTTTAAATAATAAAGGGAATCCAGACTAAAGCTCAGTTTGAGGATCGAATATAAAGTAATATATTCAACAGCAAATGAGGCTATGACGATTATTCTATTGTGTGCTTAAAACACATGAGTGAATGTTAATATGCATTTGTAAATAAACAGATCAATTATTACTCTGCAGGGCTAATATTGATACCAAAGTCAGCAGAGGGTGAATAACCTCAAGTGAAAAGCAGTGCAATGGGAGCATAGATTAAAATGTGTAGGAAGGAACTGCAGATGCTGGTTTACATAGAAGATAGACACAAAAAGCTGGAATAACTCAGCAAGTCAGGCAGCATCTCTGGAGAAAAGGAATAGGTTACATTTTGGGTCAAGACCCTTCTTCAGATTCAAAAGTTGCTGCCTGACCAACTGAACTACTCGATCATTTTGTGTCTATCTTCAGGAACATATATCAGTATTTTCACAGCACTAATTACTCCTTATATGAACTGTGAATCTTCCATATACATAACAGCTAATTTTCAGATAATCTTAAACCCATCTAGTTCAGACACCTAGAAATTAATTAATGCGATTCATACTTATTTCAACAGATTTTTGATCAAATCATAAAAATATAGAAAATAGGTGCAGGAGCAGGTCATTCGACACTTTGAGCCAGCACTGCTATTCAATATGATCATGGTTGATCATCCAAAATCAGTACCCTGTTTTTGTTTTCTCCCCATATCACTTGATTCCGTTTGCCCAAAGAGCTATATTTAACTCCCTCTTGAAAACATCCAGTGAATTGGCCTCCACTGCCATCTGTGGCAGACAATTTCACAGATTCACAACTCTCTGCGTGAAAATGTTTTTCCTCATCTCAGTCCTAAATTGCCTACCTCTTATTTTTAAACTGTGACCCCAGGTTCTGGACACCCCCAACATCGGGACCATTTTTCCTGCATCTAACCTGTCCAATCCCTTAAGAATTGTATATGTTTATATAAGATCACCTCTCAACCTTCTAAAATCCAGTGAATACAAAACCAGTCGATCCATTAATTCATCATATGTCACTCCCACCATCCTGAGAGTTAACCTGGTGAACCTACGCTGCACTCCCTCAATATGTCCTTCCTCAAATTAGGAGACTAAAACGGCACACAATACTCCAGGTGTGGTCTCACCAGGGCCCTGTACAACTGCAGTAGGATCTCCTTGCTCCTATACTCAACTCCTCTCGCTATGAAGGTCAACATGCCATTTGCTTTCTTCACTGCCTGCTGTACATGCGTGTTTACTATCAACGATTGTTGTACAAGGACACTCAAGTCTCGCTGCACCTCCCTTTTTCCAATCTGACACCATTCAGATAATCTGCCTCTTGTTCTTGTCACCAAAGTGAATAACCTCACATTTATCCACATTATGCTGCATCTGCCATGCATCTGCCCACTCACCCAACCTATCTAAGTCATCCTGCAGCCTCGTAACATCCTCCTCGCAGCTAACGCTTTGTCATCCGCAAACCTGGAGATGTCACATTTAATTCCTTCGTCTAAACCAGCCTCCTCTACTAAATTTAAGAATCTAGCCATTCACTTTAGCCATTACTTATTTATTTACATAATTTCTAAATCAACATTTTTTAATATAATTGTAAGTTATTTTAGCTTCACATTACAGTAAACATTTCCCAAAGTGGAACAATGACTACAATGCAAAATATTTTTTGGAGGAACTTCCATGGGTCTATCATGAATAAAGCCAATTTTGCCAAATTAATATGATCTTTATATGTTTTTATATCATTTGAATTATCAAGTTATAAATGCATTAATCTTACAGGATTGGTTATATTTACAATCTTAAGCAAATGGTCTTCATAACTTTCAGTGGGGAATTCAGAGAATTGGATGTCTGCCCACTTGTTCTTCCTGCTGATCTAGCCAGGGAGTGAAACATGACACAGATCCACTTTGGTGCATTTTGCAATTTGCAAATGTTTTACCCTTGCCATCTTTTGCTCATCTGCTGTTCAGTTAGTTTAGTTTATTGTCAACGTGTACGAAGGTATAGTGAAAAGCTTTTGGGAGGAAACACAGAGTTACCATTATAACATTACCTGTTAAAAACAACAATCAATTATCTGCTAGAATTCTCATCCAGGCATTTATGCTTCAATGTTCTTCATCTCTGATTTTCCACTCATTTACTTACAAAAAGCAAATATCTGTGAGCTGTGAATGAAGTAGCGGGAGGTTGTTGCCCCTGGAGAATGATCCACGTCCTTTAGGAGCAGATTTCTCCCCTGGTTCAGTATCTTTGACAATGGAGTGTTACAGGATCAAAGGTCCTTACGCTAATTAACCTCAATTGACCTTTCCATATGTTTATTAGCGGGTAGTTTCTAGCATTTTTTATTGCTTCTGTAGGGGGCATTATGACAAATGCACAGATAAATAACAGGCAATTGAATCTCGTCTTGCAATCCAAACATGGTGCCAGCGTTGATGGTACTTGCATTGTGCATCTGTGCTCACATTTCATGGTTTTTGTTGAATTTATTTTCCATTTTATAACATCTTACCCCCTCCTTGACACACTGGTCAACCTAAGTAGCACCTTCAGCAACAAACTGATCCTACCAAGGTGCAGCACAAAACGCCACAGGAGATCCTTTTTCGCTGTGGCTATGAAACTGCACAACTCCTCCCATCTCTGTCGTGGGGTAGACTGGCTCCTCCCCACATCTTTGCACATTCCTCCTCCTGGATGTTTCCACTCGATAATTTGATTTCATGTTTGTGCAATATTACGTATGTGCTGTGCAATAAACGGTCACTTAAATTTTATTATTATTCTAATGCTCATGACACTTTCAATACCTTGTAAATGTAGTTTTTTACTGGTGGCAGGCTAATTTCCCTCTGGGAAAAATAAAGTTGTATCGTAACGTTACATGTGCAGTCCCTCTGAATGATTGACACATGAAGTGTTGGGGCAGACTGTCATGAGCACAAAGCTCCTAAAAGCTCTGGAACATACACTGTACACTATACATCTGAGCCATGTGGCCTGCTGGAACAGGATGGAATGCTTACCATCCTGACAATCCGTGCCTTGCAGGTTTATATCCAGCCTAGATGTATCTGGCCTTCTCATATGCTCGTATCCAGCATTAACATCAGATAACCACTACTCAACCCATCTCTCTCCCCATACACAACACTATTTCATGGCACAAAAGGCTGGAGTAACCCAGTATCTCTGGAGTGCAGCAGTGAGACTGGGGCCGCACCTGTCCTAACTATCACCCTGAGCACCGGCACACCACAGGGCTGTGTACTGAGCCCCATGCTCTACTCCCTCTTCACTCATGAATGTGTTCCTGCATTCGACACCAACACCATTGTCAAGTTTGCAGACGACACAACGGTGATCGGGCTGATCGCCAACGGTGATGAAACAAACTACAGAGCGGAGGTGCAGAACCTGGCGGACTGGTGCTCACGTAGCAACTTGTCACTAAACACCTCCAAGACCAAGTAGCTGATTATCAACTTCAGGAGTGCACAGAATGGGGAATACGCCCCAATCTCCATCTACGGGGACAGTGTGGAGAGAGTGTCCATCTTTAAGTTTCTGGGCACTCACATCTCAGAGGACCTCACATGGTCCACCAACACAGCTGCGCTGGTCAAAAAGGCACAGCAATGACTGTTCTTTCTAAGAACATTGAAACGGACTGGTCTGCCTCAACAGCTGCTGACGACCTTCTACCGCTGCACGACAGAGAGCATACTAAGGTATGGCACCTCTGTGTGGTATCTCAGCTGCACGGAGGCGGAGAGGAGAGCTCTTCAGCGCGTCGTCCACAGAGCGCAAAAGATTATTGGGACACCACTACCAGCCTTGGAGGGCATCTACCACACAGGGTGCCTCAGGAAGGCTGTCAGCATCCATAAAGACTCCTCTCACACTTGTAATGGACTGTTCGAACTACTCCCTTCCGGCAGACGTTACAAGGCCTTCTACGCCCGCACCTCCAGACTTAGGAACAGCTTCATTCCCACAGCCATAGCGGCTCTGAACCGGTCCTGCTGAGTGCCCCCCACCCCCATGGACTGTCTCCCTCGGATGGTCACGTCGCACAGACACATCTGCACTTTAGTCTGTTTTTACTTTACTGGTCTAATGTTCGTTTTACAAACCTTGTTCTTGGGGTATCTAAACCTAAATTTTATTTGTCGTTTAAGTTATGACATCGGATGGAAGATGCAAACCAAATCTCGGTGCACTGATGCGTAATGACAATAAAATATATTATTATTGTTATTAAAAGGAATAGGTGATGTTTCGGTTTAAGACCATTCTTCAGACTGATTCAGCCTGGAGAAGGGTATCGACCCGAAACATCACCTATTCCTTTTTTCTGGACATGCCATCTGACCCGTTGACTTAAACCAGCATCTGCAGTTCCTTCCTACATTGTTTCATGACAACCTGGTAAAACATATCACCACTGGCCAAAACATATCTGACCCTAAAAATGTGTGATGGGACTATAATGCTCATTCCAAGGCAACTGCTGCAGTCATGCTGTTTGTGATTAGCTCCTCTTCATTCTGGCAATTCTATCGAGACTTTCAATCCATTTCAATAATCACGAACATTTTGGGCGTGTTCCAAACTTTGGAAATCCTATCCCTTTTACTCCATGTATCTTTGTTCAATGTCACTTCATCTCATGGATTTGACCTCTGTATGCCAACTGCTTTATTATGTAATGACCACGTGTAATCAACTGTCTGCAGTCTGCTAATGGCATTCTTTCTGTTCTTCAAACCAAATTTTAAGTCAACGAGTCTGCTGAGGAACGGTCATGATGGAGGGAGGCAAGTTTCTGTTTATTTGCATGTTTTTAAATTTGAGTTATTTCATTGTATTTGATTGATTGTGTATGTGTTTGCAAGTGCTCTTAATTTTTAAACTTTACGCAAATTTGTTGGCTAAACAAAGAGTTTCACTGTATCGGTACATGTGACAATGAAGTCCCACTGAACTATTAATATATCAATTTAGCTCAATTATTAATTTTTTATAATGTATCTAAGTGCTTATGTATACTGATACTTGTACCAATCTGTATACAAAAATGAATTTCACTGTACCTCGATACACGTGACAAATAAAGTACCCTACCATACTAAAGTACTGTACCATACATACCTTGATAGTTTTTGAATGTGAATATAGGAGACATACACAAACATTCAAGCTGTTTGATGATCAGTTAGCCAACAAACCTGGCTGAACATGCCATAAAAGGATTTTTATTGAATATGTTATCGGAAGGCCTGTGTTATATAGAGCCTCATCGGTCAAGTCAGGGCTGCTGCTGTTCAGAGGACTGGACAGTGGAGGAATTGTCTGATGTACAAGCATGTGTAATGTGCAGGCGAATGGCAAGTTCAGGGGGCTCATCACCTCCGTGAAATCCCATGCCATTCTCTAAAGATGGTGCAACACTATATCCAACATTCATTATTGACAATAATGAATACTCTGATTTATTAGCCTTATTTGTTGATGAACGGTTATGGAAAAGAATGACTACATTGATCGGACAGATGCAGTGCTTCTCATAATCCAACAGGTGGCATTCATATATAAGTCAAGGGGATTTCTCTCGTAGTCTGGAAGTTGTGTAGGTTTAAATATTTTTAGCATGATTATCATGATGGCGACTGGTCTCCCAGCATTAATGCCGCTTACATCTCATAAGATCGAATACAATGCCACGTATAAACATCTAAATCAAAGTTCTATGTTAAGACAGCCTTGTTTATCTCCAAGTATAGATGTACAGTCAAGTGAAAGCCTTGGTTTCGTTGATGTAGATAAGGGGTGTGAAAATTGACCATTATCTTGACCATCTGAGAAGCCTGAGATTAGATATAGGATGGTTGATAGTTTACGGTTGCAGACATAAAGCAGGGATGTGCCTTCCGTGGTGTTCTGGTGCTGGCAGGTTATCATCCATTCCCACTCCAGTAATGTGCATTTGCAAATTCCTGTCACTCAATCTTTATATGCCGTGTAATAAAATATAGCTTTGCAACAGAGTTATTCAAGTAAAAAATAACCTGCCTCAGTCAAGGCATTCAACAACTTAATTTGCCCGAGCCACCAAGAATGTATACTAGGTCACAAGAGTTGCCAACATCATGCAAACACAGCCACAACAAAGCACCATCAATTGAGCTGCAGCATCCAAACAGGCAACTGGCCAGCATTCCAGCGTAAATATCTAATGCACCTGCAGTTGTCTTTTTCTGCATGTTGTGATAATTTACTTGTACTTTGTCGGCATTAAATGATAAGCTCCATTATTGAGGCTATTTTGAATCATTTTAGGTTGGAGTTACTGAGTTTTGGCCACACTCTTGGTATGGAACTATGACACCTGACAAGTTTGTCCGCAATTAATTTACATGCTGTAGGTAAAGATTACTGGTGTAATTGAACATTTGACATCCTGTATCCCTCATATTTAAGAAAACTTCATCTGAATATAACATGACAATAATGACTGAATATATTGCTTTTTCAGCCACTTCATTGTTTAATAAAGGGGTTCTTATGAGTAACCTGAGGTTCATCTTATTTGGAAATATTTCCAAATTGCAGCAAAAACCTGTTAATACTGATTTATAAATGTAAATTATAATGGATTTGAAACCATGTTCCTCAGCAATACAGATAACATTGGTACATGAATACATTAAAAAAAAATTCAAAACTACATCTAACCATTGACTTTAAAACATTTCCTGAAGTTGATGAACATATCTGCAATGAACACTGCAGGAGAAAGAGGCCCCTATTCCTGCACCTATTTTCTATGTTTCTATGTTTCTCCCCCTTAAATCACAAAACCAGTATTATGCTCCAGATGTTGTCTCACCAGTGTCGCAGATAAAGGAAACACAATCTTCCTTTTTATAAATTCAATTTTCAATCAATAAACAACAGCATTCTGTTCCCTTTCCTAATTGCTTACAGCATCTGCATACCATTTATTTGTCAATGTGGCATTGGGACATCCATACCCCTCTGCATCTCTGAGCTTTAAAATCTCTCTCCATTTAGTTCATAGGTCTATTTTCTATTTTTCCTGTCAAACTGGACAAATTTGAATTTTCCCCACATTATATTGTATTTGCAAGATATTTGGCCAGTGTAGAAACCACAACAGGAATTTAAAGATGGCGTTTGCATATTCTGCAATGCTCTGTATCATAAATGACAACACAGTTAATGGGCAAATTATCAAGGGAAGGTGTTAGCAATGTACTTAACAAAAAATGTTCCAATGCTGTGTTTACATAAACCTCCTCTGACCGAAGATACTGTCCCAATCTCATAGTGAAGGTGACTGAGATAATCTGAGCAGTGTTGTCGTAGCTCTGTAAATTTCCTCTTCAAATGTGGTTGGGGTGTGAAGGGAGAAAGGGTGAGGCTTCTCTAGGTTTTTGTTTATCCACATTGACACATAATTCCATGTTTTTTTACTATGACATTCTATCATCAAAAGTGTGATGCATGAATTCATCAACACTGTATCACTCCCTGTCGCTCCCCAAACACACACGCACACACACACACATGCACACACGCACACATGCATCACTACACATACACGCACACGCACACACGACTGGAAGTGTGAGGATCAACTGTTGGGAAAATATCTCCACCATACTAACTGGACGTTGAATGAGACTAGTTTTATTAGGACCTTTTGTTTTGAAAGGAGTGAGTGAAAAATTACACTCCATTCAGAGCCTTGGTTTATAATAACTAATTAACCTATATTTATTTTGAATAATGACATTGGAGTAATAGCAGTTGCTCTTACAGTTCCTGCTCTGGAGACAAGGTACTGAACCATCATATTAACGTTTCAACAACTGCGAGCTTAGTTTACAACTTGTCATCCTTCAACTATTTCAGTCCTTATATAGAACCGACTCCTGCCAAACATCTCTCTAATTACAATCTTACAATGTAACATTTGTCCTGTGAAAATATTATTGCAGCAATACTCGCTATTGTTCTAATTGTAATCTGTTTAACGCTCTGAAGATGATAGTGTTGTTTCCACAAATTGCATTTATTCAGGGCAGTATTTTGGAAATATTCTGCAACGGAAGTAACAGTGACAAACAGGTTTGAATGAATAAAAAGATTAAATAAAATGCAAAATTGATATTGTGGCACTGTAAATTGGAATAAGTATCTATTACTTTTCAATTTTGATTAATCGGGGGACTAGGTCACAGATTTTGAAGATTATCAGAAGAAGAAATTGCTTGAATAAACCATATGTTTAAGAAAGAACGGCTGATGCTGTAAAAATCGAAGGTGGACAAAAATGCTGGAGAAACTCAGCGGGTGAGGCCGCATCTATGGAGAGAAGGAATAGGCGACGTTTCGTTCAGTCTGAAGAAGGGTCTCGACCCGAAACATTGCCTATTCCTTCTCTGAATTAACCATATGATATAAAAGACCATGTTCAGAGTAAAACTCAGTATTAAAGACCCCTCTTGCCATTATAGTGTTCCAAATTATATATAACCCTTAATCATGTTCCTATAAAGCATAATTTAAATATTTTAATGCTCACCTGTAATTTATCCTCAGTCACATTTCATATTACACCTTCTCTTTATTTTAAAGAACTTGATACAGTAAAGGATTATATTTTTCATCGGGAAGATACCATCTTGGTTCTGAGATGTTTTAGCTGCATACAGGTTGCAGAACGAGGGGGTTGGGAGATGTGTCAGCTTTGTGTGAAGCTCCCTCACAACACAGTTTGTTCTGAAGCCGAAAGTGATGTGGGGAATAGAATACGCTTTGAACGTCTAGAAACCTCCAGAGATTGTTTCTACTCCAGAACTAGTGGAAGAACTTGATTTGGCTGCATATTGCTGGGGTGACAGAGTGATAGTTGGCAACCATTGGGGAAGGAAGAAGGAGAGGGTTGGGGAATGTAGGGAGAATTGGGCCTGGAATCAAGGGCATTGGGAGGAATTAACTGACATCAATGGAAACACAAGTGGGCCAAGGCCCAACATAGTGTGGTGGCAAAAACATGAGGGTAGACTATTATCTGAATGGTGGCAGATTAGGAAAAGGGGAGATGCAACGAGACCTGGGTGTCATGGTACACCAGTCATTGAAAGTAGGCATGCAGGTGCAGCAGGCAGTGAAGAAAGCAAATGGTATGTTAGCATTGATAGCGAAAGGATTTGAGTATAGGAGCAGGGAGGTTCTACTGCAGTTGTACAGGGTTTTGGTGAGGCCACACCTGGAGTATTCCGTACAGTTTTGGTCTCCAAATCTGAGGAAAGACATCCTTGCCATAGAGGGGGTACAGAGAAGATTCACCAGACTGATTCCTGGGATGTCAGGACTTTCATATGAGGAAAGATTGGATAGACTCGGCTTGTACTCGCTGGAATTTAGAAGATTGAGGGGGGATCTTATAGAAACTTACAAAATTCTTAAGGTGTACGACAAGCTAGATGCTGGAAGATTGTTCCCGATGTTGGGGGAGTCCAGAACAAGGGGTCACAGTCTAAGGATAAGGGGGAATTCCTTTAGGACCGAGATGAGGAAAACATTCTTTACACAGAGAGTGGTGAGTCTCTGGAATTCTCTGCCACAGAAGGTAGTTGAGGCCAGTTCATTGGCTATATTTAAGAGGGCGTTAGATGTGGCACTTGTGGCTAAAGGGATCAGGGGGTATGGAGAGAAGGCAGGTACGGGATACTGAGTTGGATGATCAGCCATGATCACATTGAATGGCGGTGCAGGCTCGAAGGGCCGAATGGCCTACTCCTGCACCTATTTTTCTATGTTTCTATGTTTCTATGTTTCTATCTGCTGAACCTGCAGAAAGGGGGCTTAATCATGGTAAGAAGCATAGAAGGTTGGAGAAGCATTAAGGAGCTCAGTGTCTTGGGCTCCACACCAGCAGAACAGGTAAAGCTTGACCACTATTAGCTAATACTGAAGCAGGCCTCAAAGAACCGGTTATGACCTACTTCAGTGCAAACGGCTCCGACTATTTGCAGACCTTAAATGCACAAAAGGACATTTTTTTTAATTAAAGATTGACATTTAAGTCACTTCACTCAGCGTTCAATACTTTTGTGCTCTATTCTGATAATTTCAAGACTTATCTTTTTTCAAGAAGACACGTAGTGCTGGAGTAATTCAGTGGGTCATCCGCTGAGTTACTCCAGCACTTTATTTCTTTTTTTTGTAAACCAGTATCCACAGTCCCTTGTGTCTACATCTTTTTCAAAAGAATGCAGTGATGCCTTGGACAATAACATGAAATCAGCAATGATCTTTATTATCCTGTCCCCTCAACACACACCTCCTCAATCCACACCCTCCTCTCGCCAACACGTGACTTGTTTTATCCCATTGAACTTATTCCTTAAAAAATGCAAGGAGATAAAGTAAATGGCCTCGCCCATCACACAACTATTTTTTAATCCCAGTGGAAATATCATCTAAATGTAGTTTGCATAATCCTGTTAACATATTGGGATGCAATCCCATGCTTAAATGAAGCATTAAATAATTTATTAATACCATTAAAGCTGTCCCTCCTGGTGATTCAACCTCTGGATGATTGGAAGCACTCTCACCAAATATTCAAGGTACATTTATGATATTAATTATAGATGCTTGACTTCATTATCCTTGGCATGAACTGAAGGGCTAAGGCCATTACTTCCATTTTAACAATTTTAAAACTCAATGAACAAATAAAATTACAGAGTAAATGTTCTTCCCACAACTGTGCAAAAATGTTGTAAAACGAGTACCATCAGCTGTGATAACATACCTGTCATGAAATGGTCCCAAAGTTTGTGCAGTGAGGGAAAGTTCCAGAGGAGCAGCGTGTCACAGCAGGGGGAACAAGGAGAAAATGAAAGAAAAATTATTGTAATGTGTGCACTACATATCAAGGTTATGCATCAAATTTTCCTTCATATATAAATATTGTACAGTTATCTCAATATTTATTCAAGTAAAGCATGTGCTTGGAATTTCTAAGGGAGTTCTCCGGCTGAGATCAGAGACCACCGGAGGAATCTGCATTTGCAGCTAAAGAAAGACAGTTTCCCAGTTCTCTGAGGTTGGCGCCTAGCTATCGTTGAATTTACTGCAAATTCTTAATAAACACTGAGAAAATTCATGGCCATTACGTTTAATCAATAAAACAACCTAGAGCTAAATGCAAATTCTAAGAAAATGCAACTCAAAGAATTCCCGTTAGGTTAATTACCTTCCAATATCATCATTAAAATGCCATCTTCTATACATAAATAAAACTCCGATCTTGTGCTCTTCTGGTTTGCGTGGTTTTTCTATTTGCGCAAAAACGGTACATGATAGTGCTATGATTTTTCAACAGTTTACTCAGCCTACTCCTGTGCTGCGAGTGCAACAAGTTTCATTCCGATCGATGGTATATTGTCAAAAGTTATTAAGGTTTAAAAATCGTAAAAAACGCGCATGCGCAGATTGCCGCCATGCAGATTGGTCTCCTCTCCTGTCAGCCAGGAAAGGGCGTCTGAAAATGTTTCTGTTTTCATTGTCAATTTAACTGAAATAATGACTGTGTTTTTCCATTTCATCCTGAATAACCAGATTTTCTTGTTTACATACATTTAACAAAGGTTATTTTCATATTAGTCGGCCCTGTGCCTATTCTGATAGCATAAACATTTCCACATGCCTGTCACATGAAACAAACTTCAAGCAGGTACCAAGTGTTGCATTACCACAGGGGAAAGTAATTCTGATATTAAAGAATACATTTTCTATTTGCACATTCCTGACTCTTGTACTGGAAGCCCAGGTCAGGAAATCACACATTAAAATGGTAGAAATTCATGGTGTACATTTACAATTTAAACTCCTGGTAAATAGGACATCCTACCCAGAACCTGATCCTTTGGTGATCAAATCTATTCAGGCTTGCCACAAGGTTGCTCAGTAAGTAAAGCGAATTTCAGACTGCTGCAATAAGAGAAGGGAATTAAACCACATGCTTGGGAAAGGATGTATAAGGGTGTAAATGGACCATCAATCTAATCAACTCTAATCGACCTGGGACATTTCATGGAATGCTGTAGACCACATTTACTGTATATTTAACTGTGTAAAACCTAACCCAAGCATATCAATATAAAACTTTAGGCAGATCTTTACCACATAATTAACCTCATATATCTGCAGACACAAGGAACTGCACAAGCTGGTTTACAAAAAAAGACACAAAGTGCTGGTGTATCTTAGCAAAATCAGACAGCTCTCTGGAGAGCATGGATACTGAGAGTGCAACGTTTTGGGTTGGAACCTTTCTGCAGACTAGGTTACATTTCGAGCGATGAAAGGTCTTGACCCGATACATCACCTGTCACTGGTCAGGCAATATCTCCAAAGATACTGCCTGACCTCATGAATTAATCCAGCATTTTGTGCCTTTTCTTATGTACCTGCCCTTTGAGTGTTTACTTTTAGACTTTAGACTTTAGAGATATAGCACGGAGACAGGTCCTTCGGCCCAGCGAGTCTGCACCAACCAGCAATCACCCCATACACAGCACTATCCTACACACTAGGGACAATTTACAATTTTATAGAAGCCAATTAACCTTCATACCTGTATGTCTTGAAAGTGTGGGAGGAAACCGGAAGACCCGGAGAAAACCCACGTAGTCTTAGGGAGAACATACAAACTCCATAAAGATAGCACCTGTAGTCAGGATCAAACTCGGGTCTCTGGTGTTGTAAGACGACAAATTCTACTTCTACACCACTGTGCTGAGTGTTTCATGAAGCAATACAGATGAGCTTTGTTATATGCACATACTGTATGTGAGCAGGTTGGTGTGAGTGGAGTTGTTTGGGTGGGGCTTTAATCCATGTACTCATTGCAACTTCCTTCCAAGCGTAGATAATAATCAGTGCCATAGACCCCTCCGCATTTAACTTATGTAGTTAACTTGAGTGTGTGATGAACCAAGGTAAAGTGAGCTTTGCCTTACAAAGTGGGCTTTCCCTTAACACCATACAAATATGTGGGAACATTGAGCAGGCAGTACACCACTTAGTATTGAGCCCACAGCACAAAGATCACTCTGACTTAAAGAAATTCAAGAGGGCTTCCCAGTTGAGACTATATTACACGTTCAGTATGTACAGTTGAGTTCGAATTATTGACCACCAGAGAGGTACTCTACTTTTGAAAGTATATAAGAAAGGCAGCTGAAACATTTAAAGAGTAACTAGGTAGAGAACTAAAGGTACAAGAATCAGTGCCACGCTTGGGTCATTCTAGAGCCAGTGGGGAGGTATATAAAATGAATAGAATAGAGAGGGGCTGTAGCAATAGAGGCGGGTGTGGTACCAAAGATGGAAAGACCACGAGCAGCATGGTGGTGCAGTGGTAGCGTTGCTGCCTTACACACTCCTCCCACACTCCAAAGACGTACAGGTTTGTAGGTTAATTGGCTTGGTATAATGTAAGTTGTCCCTGGTGTGATTAGGACAGCATTAGGGATCGCTGGTCGGCGTGGACTCAATGGGCCGAAGGGTCTGTTTTTGCACTGTATCTCAAAACTAAAGCAAAACTAATCTAAACTACGTAACAGTTTATAACAGCAGCAGAGATCCAGCGGATGGTAGGGTCATGAAATGCGGCAAAAGGCACAAATATATGATGTTAGTAAGAGACTGGGGGGCGGTAAAAGGTGGTGAAGTTAGAAGCAGAAGTGGTTTGGAAAAATTGCATTGAAACCCGAGCATAAAAGCACCATGACCATTGGAGAAATGCTGTGCTATGGAACAGCAGCATCTGCTTAAGGATAGGTGGGGTAAGTGGAACAAATCCATAGATGAATGATCAGAGATCTTTATCACATTTTGTGTTTATGAATAATAATCCTATAAATTATGAACCATGACTCCAGGCCTATGTGTGATGTTAAATTGACTTATGTGATATGTATCTGTTATTTTATCAACAGTGCTACACTGTTCATTTATGAGTTACAGCAACTATAATTTATAAATGACCTTGTCAAATATTAAACAACCAGAGGTATTAATCCGGTATTTATTTATTTTGGAAGATGAATGGTTTGGGAAGAATTGTTTAAGAAAGAACTGCAGATGCTGGAAAAATCGAAGGTAGACAAAAATGCTGGAGAAACTCAGCGGGTAAGGCAGCGTCGATGGAGAGAAGGAATAGGCAACGTTTCAGGTCGAGACTCTTCTTCAGACTGATGTCGGGGGGGGGCGGGCGGGAAAAATAAAGGAAGTGGTGGAGACAGTAGGCTTGTGGGAGAGCTGGGAAGGGGAGGGGAAGATTGGAGAAGGCAAGGAATATCTGAAATTGGAGAAGTCAATGTTCATACTGCTGGGGTATAAACTACCCAAGCGAATGGTTAAATTTCTCTTTAAATAAACAAGTTGTGAAAGCAATTTGTGACAAGCTTGTTTTATTGACAGAGACGTGCCTTCTTCCATTACAAATGAGGCATGGTGGTGCAGCGGTAGAGTTGCCGCCTAACAGTGCCAGAGACCCAGGTTTGATTCTGACCTTAGCAGCTATCTATAGGGTTTGTATGTTCTCCCTGTGACTGTGTGGGTTTTCTCCGCGTGCTCCGGTTTCCTCCCACACTTCAAAGACATAAAGATTTGTAGGTTAATTGGCTTTGGTAAAGATTGTAAATTATCCCTGGGATGTGTGGGATAGTGTGGTGTATGGGGATCGCTGGTCCACACGTCCCCAGTGGGCCAAAGGCCTGTTTCCGCACTGGATCTCTAAAACCTAAACCCAAAACTATAGGGGAAGGGGTGAATTGTAGGTTACCCATGAATTACCAGAGGTAGATTTGAAAGTTCACAAGTTCACAAGTTAGAGGAATAGAATTAGGCCATTTGGCCCATCATGTCTATTCTGCCATTCAATCATGGCTGATCTCTGTCTCCTAAGCCCATTTTTCTGCCTTATCCCCATGACCCTTGACACCCATTCTAATCAAGAATTTGTCTACCTCTGCCTTAAAAATATCCACTGACTTGGCCTCCACAGCCATCTGTGGCAATGAGTTCCCCAGATTAACTACCCTCTGACTAAAGAAGTTCCTCATCACCTCCTTTCCAAAAGATCACTATTTAATTCTGAGGCCAGTGGAAACATCCTTTTCACATCCACACTATTATTCATTCACCTTTCATTATTCTGTAAATTAAAAAACAAATGAATTGCAAACCCAACACACTTGGTTTGGAGACATGAAAGTACCTTGTCAGTGAGACGAGGGTGAGTGTTGGTTGTTAGTGATTGAAGGGTGTAAATCTGTCCCTTATTCTCAGGATAATACAGTGAGTCACATTTAATGCAGGCAGGATTTTTGGCACGAGGAACAATCCTGATGGAATTCACTGGAGGCTATCATCAAAAAATGTACATGTGAAAAAAAGACCTTAATATGTCTTGAGCCCACTACTAGTAAAGCAGAACCCCCTCCAAATAAATTAAAGGGGTTCAGAGTGGCTGAGCTGCATTTAAAGATGTGACATGAATTAATCTGCTTGTGATGCAGGCAAGGGAACATTTATTGTCTTTGGATGCACAAGTAGCCAATGGAGATGTTTCAATGATAAAAAACGTGCCAATAATTTTTATCAGGGCCTAATTATAAGTTGAATTTTAAACTACCTGAATTGCTGGCAATACCATTGGTCACTTGCCCATGGACATGATGTTTCCTAAACCTGTGCAAAGATGCGACATATTTTGGACTGAAAATATTACTTGTATTCATCAATTATATCTAAAGTTATTTACATTTTAAGAAAGAATGAGGAAATATTTAATAGGATCCTGAGGATGGTGGGTGTATGGAAGAAGCTGCAGGAGGAGGTATTAAAGAAGGAACTGCAGATGCTGGAGAATCGAGGGTTACACAAAAAGCTGGAGAAACTCAGCGGGTGCAGCAGCATCTAAGGAGCGAAGGAGATAGGCGACGTTTCGGGTCTAGACCCTGGAGGAGGTAGTTGAGGCTGGTACTATCGCAACGTTTAAGAAACATTTAGATACATACATTGATAGGATAGGTTTTGAGGGATATTGGCCAAACACAGGCAGTTGGGACTAGTTTGGTTGGTCGACGTGGGCAAGTTGGGCCAAAGGGCTTGTTTCCACGCTGCATGACTCTATGATACTATGACTAATGGCAATATGTCTGCAATTATATATCACATTGATGATTGGAGTATCCTGAGTTGAGCACTAAGTGTTGTATCTTTTATCGTTTAAACCTCCAGTTTAAATTCCATTTGGAATATTTTGGAGGACGAAGAACCAAGTTCATCAGTGTTCATCTGTACACTGTGGACGGCTTGATTGTAATCATGTAGAGTCTTTTCATGACTGGATAGTATGCAACAAAAGGCTTTTCACTGTACCTCAGTATGCCTGACAATAAACTAAACAAAAAAGCTATAGTTGTAGTTATTATAATTGGCAAGAAATTCTTCAAACTTCTTACACTACATTATTATAACCTTGATAGAACTTCAATTGTAGTTTGTTATACAACAAACTTGTTTTTCACCAATGTTGAACTGAGGCCGCAGTGATCGACGTGGGAAATTACCAGCTGGCATAATTATGGTCATGACCTTGAGATCTACTAAATAAATGTTGATTGGGAATTTTTGCAATTCTATTTTATGGAACATTTCTGTTCCCAATGTTGGGCGAGCCTAGAACCAGGGACCACAGTCGTAGAATAAAGGAGAAGCCATTTAAGACTGAGGTGAGAACAAACTTTTTCACCTAGAGAGTTGTGAATTTGTGGAATTTCCTGCCACAGAGGACAGCGGAGGCCAAATCACTGGGTGGATTTAAGAGAGGGTTAGATAGAGCTCTAGGGGCTAGTGGAGTCAAGGGATATGGGGAGAAGGCAGGCACGGGTTATTGATAGGGGCCGATCAGCCATGGCGGTGCTGGCTCGAAGGGCCGAATGGTCTCCTCCTGCACCTATTTTCTATGTTTCTATGGCTATATTGTCCATTTGCTATGGCAGGTTTGTTTCATCAATCATTTAAAATTCTTGAATCAAACGGCTTCATATTCACAATTTCAACTCTATTCATTTATTTGGCCTTAGATAAGTAACATGTTAGGAAAAAATCAAAATACTCTAATTTCAGTTTAGAATGAGTTTAGAAGGAAGTACACCTGCAAAAATGTAAACTCTCTGTTTCTGAAACATTTAAAACCTTTTCTATTTGATTTCGCAATTCGTTATTTTTTTGTTTTATTTCTGTTGAGTTCACTATTGACAGGGAGGAAGACACCCAATCCACGATCTCTTGCAACCCTGCTTATTTCTAGCGTATCTCTAATATCAACTTTCTCTAATATCCTGCAAGACCCTTTGGTCTTAGTTATTGTGATAATTAAAATTCTGTGCTCTCTTTAAAGGGGGACTTTTTTAAAAAAATGCTGCCATATCTTTACCAGTGTTGCCATTTGATCTTTGAAAGGTACACCTCTGACCTGATAAGTTAAAGCAAAGATCATCCTTGTGGGAAATCCACATTGCAGGCTGCAGCTCCCGAGCTCGGGAATCCAAACCATCCGACCTATGTGACAAGCTATAACAGCTGAGGCGTTGAGCCCGGTCTCTTTAACAGTCACTTCTTATTCATCACCCTCCAGAACAAGGAAGATGAAACACTGAAAGATGAGCAGCTGCTGTCAGGGCTCGATACTTTTAAAAGAGGCAATTCCGATTGCTCACTTGATTACAAGAACCTCTTGAACCCTGGCATCAGTGTTACATCACAGGCGGCCTCTGCAGTCTGTGCTGCATCAGGTTAAATTCATTGTCTTGTCAGATTCACTCTGACAGTACATTACCGCTGCTTTCGCTCTGTCCATGTTGCCTCATATCTCTACTGCAGAGAAGCCAGATGGACAGCCTGCTTGCAGAGAGCTGAACTTTCCTCTCTACTGCTTACTGCTTGATTGGAATTACCGCTACCTTTATACAGTCTCATTTTCCTTCCTCTCATCAAGGGTCACTATAGCCGATGTTCAATAATCCCCATCTGAGAGGAGTTGGAATTGATTCAAAGCTTACATTAAACTGAGTATCAAGTGCAATATTTGTTAGGTTTCATTGTGCTTTACTCTTTTACACAATTTCCAATTGTTTCTGCGGATCCTCCCTCCCCAACTCCTTATCTTTGTGCAGATGAAGGGAGTTTTGATATCAGTGATGCTCTGCTGGCTATTATCACTCCAGCACATCTATACTTTGCTCACAACATGCTTAAACAGTTAGCTGAGTGAAGTTGTACCATGTGAATGACATTGACCCGATTTGGCAGAAATGCAACTGCACAGTTCTATGAATAGCAAATGTCATTCGATAAGCCCCAGTCAGAGTCACTGGATCTGCAAACGATTAAAAGGGTTGATCTGTCTGAATGGCTCACATGCAACAAATAATGCCTACTGTAAACTTCCACTCAAATGTGCTAAAAACCCAGACAGAGGGAAATGCCTGCACCTCAAGATCAAAGTACACGGTAATATATATTTCCTCTAACTCTGCATAGCAAGAATGTTGGAGAAAAACCTATGGCTTTATATTTTAAGGTGCCAGATCCATACATTCAAAAGTGTTTAAGTCATACTGAGATTTGATACAATTTGACTCCCTTATATTTTATTATCTGTCTGAAAGGTAGATAAGCAAAAATAACAAGATTTAATCTTACGCTAGCATCAATACATAGTTTCACCTAGTCTGCCAGGTAGAACAATCAAGCAAACTAAGGTAGAACCCTCAATAAAAGGCTGTATATGGCGGGTTGCCATTTATTTAGCTTATTAAAATTCAGAATGGACTACTTGTGTTATTCTGTGCACTGAATAGAAATAAGGAGGAAGATTTTTTTAAGATTTTGGGGAAAAAATGAGATAACAATCTAATATTGAGTTTAACACTGTTATGATACAGAAAGCTGAAGATTTACGTTTAAAAATTGAACAGTCAAAGGCCAATATACAATGACTGCAGCTGTGAATGGGGAGCAGAACCTGCGTTGTGATAAAGAGTTAAATGTTTGGCGTTTTAAGCCTGTTGTTGCTTTGATAGTGCCAAGTAACTGACTGGTAAACATCTCAATGAAAAACAGATGTCTTGTTAAATGGATGATAAATGATGATAATCCATGGTAAAAATGCTGCCTTTCATAGACGTGCAGCATCCACATTTAGTAAATGGACAATCATTATGGACATTAAAAACACTGAACAAATTCATGACTGAGGGGAGCCCTGAACCACGCTGAACTCCTGCATTAACAATTACAAAGCAAGATTGTAGTTGGGAAGAAGCGTGAGAATCGGTACTTGTGAACACCAGGAGAAAGTAGGATTGATGAAATAGTTAACGCATGAGTCACAGCAGTTAAACATAAGCGATGCTGCTGAGGCTTGGAACCAAAGGCAAGTTCTCATTTGTTTTTTGTATGACTTTTATGAAGTCCTACGGCACAAACTTTGACACTTTGAAAAAAAAGAAAATAAAACAATAAAACAAGACAGGCACAAAAAATGCCTGATTTGAGTTATTTGACCAAATGTAAACGTCATTCTCAAAATATAGAGAAAAGGAACAGCAGATGCTAGAAACTTGAGCAAAACTCAAAGTGCTGGAGGAACTCAGCAGGTCAGGCAGCATCTGGGGAGGGAATGGACAGGGAATATTTTGGGTATAAAGAAGGGTCCCAACCTGAAACGTTGCATATCTGTTCCCTCCACAGATGCTGCCTGATCTGCTGAGTTACTCCAGCATTTTGTGTTTTACACGATGCATTTACATACACCCTTTAACATAATAAAATGTCTAATCCTGGAATATTATCAAAGAAAATTGAGCATCCTTGGGGTGGTTCGGAGGTGCAATTTAATGCCCCTGCCACACTTAGGAAACCTGAACAGAAACCTCTGGAGACTTTGCGCCCCACCTAAGGTTTCCGTGCAGTTCCCAAAGGTTTTTGTCAGTCTCCCTAATGGTCGAAAGTGGTTTCCGTTTTAAAAATTGCTAATTTTTTTGTCGAAGCCGGTTACGATGCTAGTTGAAGGTGGTTGCCGGAGGACAAAAATCTCCGGGAAACGCACGGAAACCTTGGGTGGGGCGCAAAGTCTCCAGAGGTTTCCGTTCAGGTTTCCTAAGTGGGCCAGGGGCATTAGGAGCTGTTGCCACACAGCTCCACTGATTCATGTTCAATGTTGATCCTTCGGTAAAGTCTGTCCGGGTTTTTCACATTTTCCCTTAAGATCACATGGATTCTCCCTGGGTTTAGTTTAGAGATACAGCATGGAAACAGGTCCTTCAGCCCACCGAGTCTGCGCTGACATGCGAGGATACTGATAGGATCCTGTCTGATTCACCTGAACGCCATTGTGGATACTAGACTTTGTCTATAGAACTGGTGTGCTACATTTGTTGAGACCTATATTCTTCACTCTGTACCTTCCCCCCTGTTCTATTCTATTGTATTTGCATTTGACTTGATTGGATTTACATATAGTATTATCTGACTTGATTGGATAGCATGCAAAACAAAGCTTATCACTGCACCTCGGCACACATGACAATAATAAACCTAAACCTAAGCCAGATGTTACAATGCTGGTGGAAATAGTCATCGTGGTTATGTGAGTTTGTGGTCTAAAGGGCCTGTCCCACTTGGCGATTTTTACGGTGACTGCCGGCAACATTGACTGACGTATCAGGTCACCGCAAAATACGCGGCGTGATGCGGCATGATGGGGCGTGATGACGTATGACGCGACAGTGACGTGGTGTGATGACATATGACGAGCGGTGTTTTTTCAAATGTCGTAGCATTTTTTTTGTCGCCATTGGATTCTGAAATGTTCAAAATCTTTTGCTGACATTGATATGACGCCAGCAAAATCGTCAAGTGAGACAGGCCCTTAACTCTCATCTTGGAGTCAAATGTGACAGCAACACTGTTTTCAACAGTCTGTTTCAGTCTCAGGCAGTTTCCAGGGAAGGTCTGTGACTCGGGAATGGAGTTTGTGGTGAGACCCAAGACAATGGATTCAGTCTTCTTGGTGTTCAGTTGGGATGCAAGCAGAAGCCTCCTGTAGCGCATCCCGTGGCAATGCTGATGACAGGAACTGTACCACGGTGACTGACTGAAGTAGCCAATTCTGCAACCACCGACCGTCAACCGTCACTGACCGACTGGAAAGACGTGATATAGAAGAATGCCAGACACAAGAATGCCGGAAGAAGAAGGTGTTCAGTTGAAGGGAATTTCTGACCATGTTGAAGAGGTTCTGTTGAGGCAGAGCAGGGTGGCTTCAGCATACATGAAGTAACAGGCTGTCTTCAGATTACACTGCTGTGCTGCAGTGTGGTGAGCAGAGGCAAAGGGAAATACTGCAGCAACAGGACGGCCACTACAGAAGACTCTACCATCACATAATATAGTCTGTGAACAACTTGGAAGTGAAAATGCCGCAGCAAGTAGACCTGCCGCCTCACAATTCCAGCAAGTTGGCCTCAATCAAGACATCCAGTGTTCTTTGTGTGGAGTTTGCACGTTCTCCCTGTGAAGACATGAGTTTCCTGAAGGTGCTTCATAAATTGATAAGTCATAGGAGCAGAAGTAGGCCATTCGGCCCATTAAATCCACTCTGCCATTCAATCATGGCTGATCTATATAACCCTCTCAACCTCATTCTCCTGCCTTCTCCCTCGCACACCCCGAAGATATGTGGGTTGGACGGATTAGTTGGCTGGTGTGAAGTGCCCCAAATGTAGATGTGAGCGATAGAGTCTGAGTTGTTGGGAAAGTGCAGAGAATAAAATGGGATTAATAAAGAACTGTGGTTATAGGGTGATTGATGGTTGGTGGACTCAGTAGCTAGAAGGGCTTGTTTCCTTGATGTATAATTCCATGCCTTCTATGACCCGAAAATTTTGAAATAATTTCAATACTATGTTGGATGGTTCGCTAACACACACGGTGGTTGGCACTCTTAAAATAACAATTATACAAAATGAAGTGTACTCCCAAATTTGCTGGGTAACAGAAACCTAGTTAACAGCCCTTTGGCATTATATTAGTAATGATTACCACTTCAATATCGTGCAGAAACAATTTCTAACATAATAAAAGGACCTGGACTAAAAACACATGGTGATTTAGACTGTAGACATCAGCCATACAGCCCAGAAACAGGCCCTTTGGCCCACTAAGTCCGCGCTGGAACCCATGAGAACAGAGATGTTGTGGCCAATGGCGACTGCAGCAGTGAACTTTGCTCCTTTGACCCACAACTGGTTACTGGGCTGAGCAGTGCAGCAGTTTGCCTGGCAGGTGAGAATCTTTTGGAACGAGCAAAATTATTATTCCAGGGTCAAACTAGCGCAGCACAAATGACACTACGCAGATGGCCAGGTCCTGCAAAGCATTTAAAAATAGTCAGGTTACCTACATACACTGGTCCGTCAACTTGACTGAACACAGTGCTGAGGTATGTTTACATAGTAGCCCAGGCAGATCACTCTGAATGGAAATAACAGACACAATCATGAGGCCAATCCACTCATGGAGACCAAGGCGGCTGATTTGTCACATACTTTGCCGCACATAGTTTTCAGTAGAAAAACAAGATATTCCCAGAGTTCCCAGCTTTTTCTATTGTTGGCTCAGATTTCCCACACCCACAATGTCTTCACAAGGAATTGCAGATGCTGGTGTAAAAAAAAAGACACAAAGTGCTGGAGTAACTCAGGGGGTCAGGCAGCATTTCTGGAGTAACACGGATAGGACAAAACGTTACATATCCATGTTCTCCAGAGATGTTGCCTGATCCGCTGAGCTACTCCAGTTCTTTGTGTCCTTCCTCAGGAGATGTTACTCTCATGGTTCACTGCCCACCAAGTAATGGCTCAAATAAATACACTGCAGAGGTCTGGTATCCACAGGGAGAAAGAGCAAAGAGGGGAATCAGGAGTTACGGTTAAAGCTGATGTTGGAGCTGGGCACAAGTGCAGCGCCGGGACTGTTAGCGAGCAGCCGGAGCTGCAACAAGGAAAGGCTGGACCATTGGCTGGTATACCAACTATGGTACAGGGATTGGAGGAGTCTGCCTCGAGCAGTATTACTCGTATCTGCAGTTTGCCTTTTGTTCATGGAGAGAGTGCACACTTGCAAGGGGCATTCATCATGACATCTGTGGAAATTCATGGCAACCTTCATTGAGTGTGCGCACACCATTCATGACTAAACTTGGCTACCTTGGCCACACAGTGTGAAGTCGACGACTCCCTGCTGGTGTGGGAAGCCAGATGGAACAACAAATGTGTTCATTCTGACTGGTTTAATTGGTGGCAAAGCTGCTGTAATTAGCCACCCTGAAAACCAAGTAATCTGTCAGATGCCTTGCTCAATTGTGTGCTTCCGCCTGTGGAACCCGAGCGATGTCACTGGCCAGCTCAAGAATAATGCTGAGGCATAAGAATTAAGGGCAATGGCCATTGTAACAGCCATCAATAAGGCATAGCCACACATTCAGCAGGAAAAGACACAAAATACTGCATTAACTCAGCGGGTCAGGTAACATCCCTGGAGAACAAGGATAGGTGACGTTTCGGATCGGCATCCTTTTCTAGACTTCCTGCGTCCCACCCCCACCCCCCTCTCCCCCGCCAACACAATCAGTCTGAAGAAAGGTCCAAACCTGAAACATCAGCTATCCATGCTCTCCAGAAATAGTGCCTCACCCACTGAGTTACTCCCACACTTTGTGTCTTTTTTGTAAGCCAGCACCTGCAGGTCCTTTTTTCTACATTTAGTACGATGTTCAATGGAGAAGACAGGCAATTAGTGTCAGGTTCCGATGCACTCGCACTTTTAGTGCTTTTTACAATTCTTGCTCCGTGTGTTTGAAACAGTCTCCCCCACCACACAAAATGCTCGACATGTTAGATACGCTGAGGAAGCTTTTCCTCTTTTTGAACATCTTGCAATTTGGGTAATGTTTCCCACTATAATTCTCCTTCCTGTGCAACAGCAGTGCACATCCAACTGGTGTTCCTTGATTTTTATCATCTTCTGGGTCCCAGAGTTTGGCAGTCTACACAGAACCGGTGCTTATTTGGCTGTTAGAGCTTCAAAATGCATCGAAGCTGCACACAAAAAGCTGGAGTAACTCAGCGGGAAACGCAGCATCTCTGGAGAGCAGCATCTCTGGGTGATGTATCGGGTCACTGGTTATAAACGCAACTCCAAAATTTTCCAAATAGTTTCTCAACACGACTTCTGTGAATCTTTGATTTGCAAATTAAGATTATCTAAGTATTTAATTAATATAAATAAGCCCCTCATTTCTTTCTAGTTATCCAATAGTGATGGTGAAATTGCTTAGAAAATGTCTGCGATATCATCATGGTGAAGGTTTTGAAGAAGGGTAATTCTGCTCAAGCCCAGTTTAGTAACAAGCATATGAATAGATTCAATAGATAACCACAAAGGTGGGCCTTCAGAAATTCACAAAATGATCATGAAAATTAAATCTATGGGTTTGGACTACCCTCACTTAAAACTAAAGCACTGAACAATAAGCATTTCTTCTCTGAAGACTCGAGGAATGGCAGATGCTGGAATCTTGCAAGGAACACATTTCCGGTGTTGGAGTAACTCAGCCGGTTAGACAGCTTCTCTGGACATGGATAGATGAAACTTTGGGTCAGGGCTCTTCTTCAGACTGATTGTAGTGGGGGGGGGGGGGGGGGGGGAAGATAGTTGAAAAAGAGGGAGGAAGGAGCGACAAAGCCTGGCAAGGTGTGAGGCGAGCTTTGATCAACAAATGGGTGGACAAAGGCTAGCGATGAAAAGGAGACAAAAAGGGTGACAGGAAATCAACTTTGAAGAGGCCACGCTCTCATTTCACTCCTGTCATCAGGAAGAAGGTACAGGAGTCTGAATCACACACTGCTATGTTCCCATGGCACAGCAGGGTGGCACAGTGGCACAATAGACAATAGACAATAGACAAATGGTGCAGGAGTAGGCCATTTGGCCCTTCGAGCCAGCACCGCCATTCAATGTGATCATGGCTGATCATCCCAAATCAGTACCCCGTTCCTGCCTTCTCCCCAAATCCCCTGATTCCGCTATTTTAAAGAGCCCTATCTAACTCTCTCTTGAAAGCATCCAGAGAACCTGCCTCCACCGCCCTCTGAGGCAGAGAATTCCACAGACTCAGCACTTACTGTGAGAAAAAGTGTTTCCTCGTCTCCGTTCTAAATGCCTTACTCCTTATTCTTAAACTGTGGCCCCTGGTTCTGGACTCTCCCAACATCGGGAACATGTTTCCTGCCTCTCATATGTCCAAGTCCTTAACAATCTTATATGTTTCAATGAGATCCCCTCTCATCCTTCTAAACTCCAGAGTGTACAAGCCCAGCTGCTCCATTCTCTCAGCATATGACAGTCTCGCCATCCCGGGAATTAACCTTGTAAACCTACGCTGCACTCCCTCAATAGCAATAATGTCCTTCCTCAAATTAGGGGACCAAGACTGCACACAATACTCCAGGTGTGGTCTCACTAGGGCTCTGTACAACTGCAGAAGGACCTCTTTGCTCCTATATTTGATTCCTCTTGTTATAAAGGCCACCATGCCATTCGCTTTCTTCACTGCCTGCTGTACCTGCATGCTTACTTTCATAGACTGATGTACAAGGACCCCCAGATCCCGTTGTACTTCCCCTTTTCCCAACAATGCCATTTAGATAGTAATCTGCCTTCCTGTTTTTGCTACCAAAGTGGATAACCTCACATTTATCCGCATTAAACTTCATCTGCCATGCATCTGCCCACTCCTCCAACCTGTCCAAGTCACCCTGCATTCTCCTAGCATCCTCCTCACAGTTCACGCTGCCACCCAGCTTTGTGTCATCTGCAAATTTGCTCATGTACTTTGAATCCCTTCATCCAAATCATTGATGTATATTGTAAATAGCTGCGGTTCCAGCACCGAGCCTTGCGGTACCCCACTAGTCACTGCCTGCCATTCTGAAATGGACCCGTTAATCCCTACTCTTTGTTTCCTGTCTGTCAACCACTTCTCTATCCATGTCAGCACTCTACCCCCAATACCATGTGCCCTAATTTTGCCCACTAATCTCCTATGTGGGACAGCGGTAGAGTTGCTGCCCTACAATGCCAGGGACTTGAGTTCGATCCTGACTATGAGTGCTGACTGCACGGAGTTTGTATGTTCTACATGTGACCTTGTGGGTTTTCTCCACATGCTCTGATTTCCTTCCACTCTCCAAATAGTTTGGTAAAAATTGCAAATTGTCCCCAGTGTGTACGATAGTTTTAGTGTATGAGGTGATTGCTAGTTGGAGCGGGCTAGGTGGACTGAAGGGCTAGTTTCTGTGCTGTATCTCTAATTCAAAGTGAATTGCCCACGTTTGTTTCTGGGAAGCTCAGAAAACCCACACATGCACAAATTAAATCACCAGACTCCTTTAGTATCATACCAAATAAGCGAGAAACATTTTGAACTTGCCAAATTGCCTCTCCTGAGAGGAGTGGGGAGAGAGGAGGGGATTTTTTTCACGCAGCCTAAGACTCTCATGTTAAATAGAGAAGACAGGAAGCTAGTGTCAGGTTCCCATGCACACTCACTTTTAGTGCATTTCACATTCCTATTTCCCAACCCCTTTGATTTCAGGAGTTAAAAACAGCTCCAGCACACAACATACACATGTCATCTAGCTATTAACCACCTGCAGTGAATATCACGTACATCCTGAATATACTCAGAGCCTTTTTGCTAACTCACACGATGAGGATTGCTTCTACTAATTGCCCCACAGCCACATGTCCTACAAGGTCACTTCAGAGGATGTTTAATGGACTGCACAAGAATGGTAGATTAGTGAACCAGATAGGTTTTTATAACAATCGAATAATTTCACGATTACTATTACAGGCACTATCTTTTATTCCAGATGTATTTAATTACTTGAATTTCAGTTCTCCATCTGTCCTGGTAGGATTCAAACCTATCCCATTGGTTTGAGAGCCTGGGGCTATAATCAAGGCCTTGTTCAGCAACATGAAAAATGGTGAACACTGCCTGGTCCATCACAGGCACTGACCTCTCCACCATCATAGGAGGCGCTGCCTCATAAAGACAACTAGCATCATCAAGGACTCACGTCACCCTGGCCACGCTATCATTTCACTCCTGTCATCAGGAAGAAGGTACAGGAGCCTGAAAACTGTAACACCCAGATTCAAGAGCAGCCAGGTTCTTCCCAGCAACCAACAGGCTGTTGAACACTACAAACCCACAACTCAACTCTGAAATATCAACTGCCTTGGCTGCACTAGGGACTTCAGGCTTTGTTTACTTTTGCACTATATTCTGTTTTTTTTAAATATATTTAACGTTTAAAAAAAAAAGTGTATTATGTTATCTATTGAGTACTGTGTTTACAAACATGTTATGTTGCTGCTAGTAAGAATTTCTTTATTCCGTTTTGATACATCTGACAATTAAATACTCTTGGTCTTGACCTATCCAATGACTGAACTCCCATGCTTCCATATACAATCTTGAAGGGCTATCTTCTTGATTTGACTACTTTCAACTACAATCAAAAACTAGGCATATTGGTGTATAAGTAGCATTTATTTTGTAGCAATTCACTCGTTTAGTTTAGTTTAGAGATACAGCAGGGAAAAAGGCCGTTCGGCTCAACGGGTCCGCTCCGACCATTGATCCCTGCACATCACCACTATCCTACACACTCTAGGGACAATTTTTACATTTACCAAGCCAATTAATCTACAAACCTGTACGTCTTTGGAATGTGGGAGGAAACTAAAGATCTCAGAGAAAACCCACGCAGGTCACAGGGAGAATGTACAAACTCTGTACAGACAACACCTGTAGTCGGGATCGAACACGGTTCTCCGGCGCTGCAAGCACTGTAATGCAGCAACTCTACCGCTGTGCTACTGTGATTAACAAAGCTTTCATCAGCTGCCTGTGTTTACATTACAATCTGTTGCAGTGTGAAAACAAAACGTGAATGTGTTAAGTTTTTCCTGAGATGGTTGGTCCCAACCATTTTCTCAAGGTTTTTTTACATCATAGGCTATCAGGGCAGGGAATCAGCTGCAACAGCTGACTGGGCCCCCAACTGAGTTGTGAATTTATGGAATTCCCTGCCACAGAGGGTAGTGGAGGCCAAATCACTGGATGGATTTAAGAGAGAGTGGATAGAGCTCTAGGGGCTAGTGGAGTCTAGGGATATGGGGAGAAGGCAGGCACGGGTTATTGATAGCGGACGGTCAGCCATGATCATATTGAATGGCGGTGTTGGCTCGAAGGGTCGAATGGCCTCCTCCTGCACCTATTTTCTATGTTTCTATGGTCCTCATGAGTTGCTGTAGATATAGCCCCCCTCATGTGTAATTACATCGCCTTGAATTCCTTTGGATGCCCGGATGGCGATATCCACCATTAATGGCGGAGAGAGATAGGGTGGTAAAGAAAGCTTTTGGTATGCTAGCCTTTATAAATCAGAGCATTGAGTATAGAAGCTGGGATGTAATGTTAAAATTGTACAAGGCGTTGGTGAGACCAAATCTGGAGTATGGTGTGCAGTTTTGGTCACCCAATTATAGGAAGGATGTCAACAAAATAGAGAGGGTACAGAGGAGATTTACTAGAATGGTGCCTGGGTTTCAACAGCTAAGTTACAGAGATAGGTTAAATAAGTTAGGTCTTTATTCTCTGGAGCGCAGAAGGTTAAGGGGGGACTTGATAGAGGTCTTTAAAATGATGAGAGGGATAGACAGAGTTAATGTGGACAAGCTTTTCCCTTTGAGAATAGGGAAGATTCAAACACGAGGACATGACTTTAGAATTAAGGGACAGAGGTTTAGGGGTAACATGAGGGGGAACTTCTTTACTCAGAGAGTGGTAGCGGTGTGGAATGAGCTTCCAGTGGAAGTGGTGGCGGCAGGTTCGTTGGTATCATTTAAAAATAAATTGGATAGGCATATGGATGAGAAGGGTATGGAGGGTTATGGTATGAGTGCAGGCAGGTGGGACTAAGAGAAAAAAGTTGTTCGGCACGGACTTGAAGGGCCGAGATGGCCTGTTTCCGTGCTGTAATTGTTATATGGTTATATGGTTATATGGAGATGGAAACTTAATGCATCCTGGTGTTTTCTCTGAGTTGAGTTAATAAGCAGATAAGGATGCTTGATCAGTTGAGTTGTTTTAACAGAATATAATGATGACGTGTTATTAAACATGTCAAAACAACTGGTGATGTACACATGGATAGGGCAGGTGTGGAGGGATATGGACCAAGTGCAGGCAAGTGGGACTAGTGCAGCTGGGACATGTTGGACAGTGTGGGCAAGTTGGGCCGAAGGGCCTGTTTCCACTGTATCATTCTATGACTCTAAGAGTCTAGACAACCTGCTGGGTAAACAATATTTCGTAAAGGTAACATTCTAGTCAAATTATAGTGTTAAGGTGAATTATTTTCAATCGAAATTTTTTAAATGTGATCAAATTTGTTCAGCTTATAACACAAGAACATATCTTGCATCTTGTCTGATAATGACTCTAAGACATTAGGCTGATCCCAGGGAACAAATCTCATTTATCCCATTCCCCTTCTTATTTTCCCAATGCATCTGTAACCTATTCTCTCTCTTACACCCTTTAAATTCCCTTGGATTCCTCTTAGCTTCAACCTACCATTAAAAAGCAACTCATGTCGCGATCTTCTCAAAGGACGTTAACTGCATATTAGTCTGGACAAGCAGCATCTCTGGAGAGAAGGAATGGGTGACGTTTCGGGTCGAGACCCTTCTTCAGTCTGAAGAAGGGTCTCAACCTGAAACGTTACCCATGCCTTCTCTCCAGAGATGTTGCCTGTCCCGCTGAGTCACTCCAGCATTTTGTATCTATATTCGGTGCAAACCAGCATCTGCAGTTCCTTCCGACACAACTGCATATTTATGTTGGGCTTTTTACTGATTTTTACCTTCTTGTACTGCGCTGGAATCATTTCCATCAAAGTGCTTTTGGTTTAGGATGCTCTATGTTATAGTGAGGCATCTATCTAGTTGATCTTTATTCATTTAAATTTCCTGGAAATAGACATAAAGTTCTGGAGTAACTCAGTAGGTCAGAAAGCATCTCAAGGGATAAAGGATGGGTGACATTTTGGGTCGGAACCGCTCTTTAGAAGGGTTCCTTTTTCAGGTCTGAAGATTTCTAACCCGAAACGTCACCCATCCTTTTTCTCCAGAGATGCTGCCTGACCAGCTGAATTACTCCAGCACATTGTGTCTATCTTTAGTATAAACCAGCATCTGCTGTTCCTTCATACACATTTTAATTTTCTGGTTGTCTTGTGACTTGTACCTGAGCTATGGCACCTTAATGAGTCCATTCATCTGTTTCACCTTCATTATTTACGAGCGCAAATAATTATATATTTTAATGAATGAATTTCACACATGTCCGATAAGCTTTTTAATTAATTTGACCAAAGTCATCAGCTCATCTGAAATTAATCTAAGAATAAGTGATATATTTTATTTTAACTTGCAGTTTAAATTCCACATTTCCTTCACTTTACCATGAAAACAATCTACCCTAGCTTGCTGTTCAGCACAGAGTAAGAGGGTCTATTCTGCCATGCTTGCGGTTTGGGTTCAGATGTGTCTCCCTTGTGTCGGCTCTCATGTACCTCCCTTTGCTATCTCTGAAATGACTTAGACTTATATGTAAACATGATCAAGCCATCTCTAGTCAGTTAACCAGTGGGTCCAGCTAAAATTTACTGTTAAATTTAGCCACAATTATAATTTTCAATTGTCTTCCACCGAGAGGTGTAATGTGTCATGAGACTGTATAACAGAAAGCATTTCTGAGATAGAGTTTTGTGTATGTTCTTAGGAGAGACTGACTTATGTCACACTTGAACTCAGTACTTAACGAAAACTAAGTTGAAAACGTTTCCATATTCATAGTGTCACTGTTCTATATGCATGGATATAACAAGAAATGTATTTTTTTAATTAAAGTGAACAAGAAACTCTTAAATAGTTATGTAGACTACAGGTAAGGAAGTAATGCCTCAATAACAATGGAAGTTACAATCTTAAATATTGTTCCTTTTCCCATTCCATTTGGCTGAAACATATTATCATTTGAAGTATGGTTAATCGTTTTCAAACACAAGGTCTAATCTGCACTCTGTTGTGTATTAAACTGAGTTGACCTTTCCTGTAATTTATTATCAATGAATAATATTTGTTAATGTTTCATTCTGATATGTTGCTTTACATTGAATTATATCATCACAACATTTCCTGCATATTTCCAGCAAGCCCACACACATAAGATCATGAGAGGGCTTGCTCCAGAGGTACTGATTACACCTGTGGCTATTAACAGGACCAGGAGGTGAAAATATACGATGTTCATTCACAGATGCAGCAGTGAATTTAGAGAAGTAGTTAGAATGTGGAAAATGCTGGCAAGGAGCTCTCATGAACTGAATATCATGGACAGATTTGGGGAAAGTTAGATAAACGTATGGGAAAAAAATAAATGGAGGCATATGGCAATGGTACTGAATGATAAATATTGGAAAAGAGGCTGTAGTGTAACATACAGTAAACCCTAGCAAGTATTCAATGGGCTGAATGGCCAGTTTCTTTGCTTTTAATATATTTTAATATTGCCTCTTTGTTAATTAGGTAATTACATTTCCCATTGAGTAAGTTTATGTGAGAACCCACTCCTGGCTTTTCCCTGTCGGCAACATAAAATACTCTGTTTCTGTGAAATGATGGCAGCAAAGAATGGGGTAGGAATCCCTGTGGTGGATGGTAAAACTACAGCCCTTTGAAAGGATGGCAAATGATTTATAAGCCAGAGGTGGACAGCATGTCAATTTATCAATACCTTCTGCCTTGTGTGCTTTGACAAGGCTTTGTCTGCAACCCAGAAAACAAAATGGTTGAATCTGAGAGGATTGTGCGAGAAGAGACAACATTGCGATGTTACTGGCTGCTTTCTTGCATGGTGACAGAAGGATCCCAATGCTCTGCTTAAATTGATCGAAGAGGCCTGTAACTTAGTAGGTGCCGGGTTTCCAGTGAGATATTAAACTGAGGTCATATTCAGGTGGAAAGAAACCTTGTGGAAGATTAGCAGGAGGTTGGCTAGCTACCCTTCGTTCCACCAACAAAACCCTGTGCCTGGGAACAAGCTGTGTGCAAATTGGCTACTGTGTTTTAAAAGCAATTCATACTGCTATTGAACACCCTAAGGCCATGTCAATGTAACAACCTTCTCTAATGATGAAAGAATTGCATGAAATTATCTTTTAGAAATAATAAAAATATGTTTTTCATTCATTCCCCCTCAGTTATACAAAGCCCTTTTAATTACCCCTGAGAGAAGGCAAAGTCTGACATCGACTGAGCATTTACCACAGACACTGGGGCTAATATCCTGCTTCCATTTATCACAGCTTCTCGGTGACACACACAGCATTTGGTAACATGCCAAATGTTTCTGAATGACCATCATTAATTTTGAAGTTGCCGAAACACAGCAACCAGATCTGAGACTGCCAGCTGACTCTGTACCTCATAATAAGTATATATGATACTGCCGGAGTCAAGGCACGTCACACTGGGTGCTCAATTAACAAACAGAAATGTGTCTCAACCCAAACATCTTGGCAGACTTCCTGGATAGCTCTAATATTTGGGATAATAACAGCGCCGTCTCCATAAATCAGAAATTTAGTCACATACTATAAGGAGACCACACATTTAAATAAAACTTACTCCATCGCTTCTTCCTCCAGTGTGTTTTACTTGCAAACTCTCTTCATCCATGCCATTTTTAGTGCAGGTCAAGGAAGAGTTAAGAGGAATTGACATACTGGTATTACTCACCATCATAGAAACATAGAAAATAGGTGCAGGAGTAGGCCATTCGGCCCTTTGAGCCTGCACCGCCATTCAATATGATCATGGCTGATCATCCAACTCAGTATCCTGTACCTGCCTTCTCTCCATACACCCTGATCCCTTTAGCCACAAGGGCCACATCTAACTCCCTATTAAATATAGCCAATGAACTGGCCACAACTACCTTCTGTGGCAGAGAATTCCAGAGACTCACCACTCTCTGTGTGAAAAATATTTTCCTCATCTCGGTCCTAAAGGAATTCCCCCTTATCCTTAGACTGTGACCCTTTGTTCTGGACATCCCCAACATCGGGAACAATCTTCCTGCATCTAGCCTATCCAACCCCTTAAGAATTTTGTAAGTTTCTATAAGGTCTCCCCTCAGTCTTCTAAATTCTAGCGAGTACAAGCCAAGTCTATCCAGTCTTTCCTCATATGAAAGTCCTGACATCCCAGGAATCAGTCTGGTGAGCCTTCTCTATGGCAAGAATGTCTTTTCTCAGATTTGGAGACCAAAACTGTACGCAATACTCCAGGTGTGGTCTCACCAAGACCCTGTGCAACTGCAGTAGAACCTCCCTGCTCCTATACTCAACTCCTTTCGCTATGAATGCTAACATACCATTTGCTAACATACCATCAGGATGAACAAAATGTTTCATTTCTGACTGTGTTGAAAATTTAGATTTTTTTTAGTATATTAGACACCTAAAAATTACCATCTTGAGGAACATGATCTAAAGTATCAGTTGCTCCAGCTTAAAATGGAAAATAATAAAATTGTATCTATTGTATGTTTATGTAATTGGTAAGAAAGTGGGCAGGGAATTCTACGAAAGATGCTCAGAAAATATAATGCATATTCAGCAAAGCGTTTCGTACTTTGGAGACATATAATGTTCCAGCTTAAGGACTTTGAAAAGAGATATATGTAGAGATCAACTAGGTCAAGAGTGTTTAATTGTCATATGCACTGGGAATGGAACAATTAATTTCTTACTTGCTGCAGCATTACAGGTCCATTAATGCAACAATAAATATACTATAATCAATAGTACAACAAATTAATAATCAATAATACTAAGCAACCAGAACATAGTGTCAAAACAGAACTATGCAGTGCAACCAAAATAAACTCCTGAGGTAGTGTTGTGGTTAGGAATGTACAGTATGGTTCAAATGCCCAATGGTTGCTGGAAAGAAACTGTTCTAGAACCCAGAGGTCATGGTTTTTAGGCTGCTGTACCTTTTTCTCGATCGTAGCAATGAGTTGAGAGCATGGCCAGGGTGGTGTGGGTCTTTGATGATATTAGCTGCCTTTTTGAGGCAGCATTTTCTGCAGATCCTTTCAATGGCGGGAAGCCCAATACCTGTGAAGGAATGGACAATGTCCAATCTCCTGCTCAATTTAGAAGGATGAGAGGGGATCTCATTGAAAAACATAAGATTATTAAGGGTTTGCTCACGCTAGAGGCAGGAAACGCGTTCCCGATGTTGGGGGTGTCCAGAACCAGGGGCCACAGTTTAAGAATAATGGGTAAGCCATTTAGAACAGAGATGAGGAAATACTTTTTCACACAGAAAGTTGTGAGTCTGTGGAATTCTCAGCCTCAGAGGGCAGTGGAGGCTGGTTCTCTGGATGCTTTCAAGAGAGAGTTAGATAGAGCTCTTAAAGATAGCGGAATCAAGGGATATGGGAAGAAGACAGGAATGGGGTACTGATTGTGGACGATTAGCCATGATCACATTGAATGGCGGTGCTGGCTCGAAGGGCCGAATGGCCTACTCCTGCACCTCTTGTCTATTGTCTATTGTCATTGATGTTCAGTTTGAGTTCCCAGCTCCACACAAAGGCTATACAATAATTGGAAGCAGAGATTTGCATACCTAAGATGGTGTGAGAATGATTGCCCTTGACATCAAAGTGGCATCTGTCCAAGTGAAACATTGGGGAGCCCTGGTAAAAATGAAATCAATGGGAATCATCTCTCACTGGAGCCTAGTCCCACCTTTCATCAAGAAAGGCAATTATACTAGTTGGGGGCCAGATCCACAGCCCAAGAGACTGGTGCAGGAATTCCTCAGGCAGCTGGATGGCTCTGGGAGAAGAAGAAGTGAGTGTCAGTGAGCGGAATATTGGTGATTGCATGCTGTTTGCTTGCACTGTTAATAATACTTTCATCACTTCACTAACCGGGAGTCAGCCACGGGGTAGTTGCGGGTGGGATATGTTTTCCTACTGTTCTAGGTTCCAACTGCCTTCAGTTGTTTTATCAAAATCTTTCCATTTTTACAAGATCACGTGGGGATTGTCTATTCCCAGCATCTCAGACAATAGGCAGGACCTACTTCGGCAAGACTTAAACAGCATTCAGGTTTGGACTGATTTACAGACACTCCCAAAATTAGGCAATAGGCGATTTTACGTAAACTCGCACTTAAGTTAACAATTCCGTACTTAGTCCCTAGTGCAATCAAGACAATTTGTAATTTCCACAACACTGTACGATCATTAAACTGTAGATACTTAAGCTGGCAATGGCAGTGGTGTTTACCCAAAAGGCCACATGCCGCAGAAAGTGCCCCATCGGCGAAGTGGAACTCAAACCAGCAATGGCGGCAGCATTTGCCCAGAAGGCCGCGTACCACATAAAGAGCCCTGGATGCAGCCAGACGCTGCTGAGCCAATTAATGCTCTCAGTAGGTTATTTCGGGCTGGTGATAGTAATTCCGACATGTCAAGTCTGACTTACACAACGGTTTATGGAACCTAACCCTTATGTCGGGGAGAACCTGTATTGAATATTATATTCATGCCATACAAGAGGAGATATTCCTATCACATCATTCATTTACCAATAGTCTTATTTACCAATGGTCTCCTTGTGACTCCAGCCAGCAAAACATCAATTCACAGTTTGCTTCCTCTGTGCGCGCTGTGTCTTCCAGCTGTTGGTTGGTGTGGTTTACATGATCAGCTGGAAGGTGTCAGCCTGTAGCCTCATCCCTTTCATTTTCATTCATTTGCTTGCCATGGGCTCTTTTAAATACCCTTCTCTGTTGGAGAGGTTTCCAGCTATTTGTTGCTGGAAGACTCCACAATAGAAAGGATATCATTCACACTAACTGCATAAAAATCATGTGTGCCTCCAGGAGATTATGTTTCACATACATAAATAACATAATGCTGTGGTCCCAACCCAAAACATTTGATCCAGTTTCTCCAAAGATGCTACCTGACCTACTGAGTTACTCCAGCATTTTGTGTCTATGTTTAACTGCCTGTCGCACTTGGACGACCTAATCCACGAGTTTAGAAGACCCTAGATGAGTTGAAAAAAATGTCAAGGTCGTGTTGACTCGCCAAAGTAAAATGCCTACTTCGACCTCCTACAACGATGTCTACGACCTCCTACGACTATGTCTATGACCTCCTACGATTATGTCTACGACCTCCTACGACTATGTCTACGACCTCAATCTTCCACACCTAAGAGCAACTACGACTAGCTACGAGTGGAAAATGATCACATGATAAAATGATGTCATGTTTGCATTTTTTTCTTGGGCCAGTTATCGACCTGCGACTACCTACAACTATCTACGACTACCTATGACTACCATCACGGCCTACTATAACCTACCTACGACCTACCTACAAGTAAAAAGTATCAATTTTTCCCATGCCGATGTTTTGTTTACTTGTGGACATTTTTTATCAGGCTGGAAAAAATGCCGCGACCTACTTGAGGCCACGAGTACGCGGAGGTCACTCACGAGCATGAGGAAGAGTTACGAAGACCTCCTACGACCTTGTGGTGACCAAGCTGCGAGTATGAGTCAAGGGCAAACTCGGCAGATGTCGCCAATTAGGTCGTGAAAGTGGGACAGGGGCTTTAGCTGCATTCACATGGCCTCATTCACATGTTTTGCTGAAAGAAAAAAACTTAAGAATCATGTGTATTCAGACTTAATGCCTAACTCAACCTCTATTCTCTCTTGCATATTGCACCTTTCAGAGTTGGGAATCCAATTAATAATTGGTTACCAAATCTTATTGCCACAGTCTTGCTATATGAAATATTGCATTTTTTATTGAGGAAACAAGAAACAACAGGTAGAATATTTCAATCAAATGCAAAGAAACACTGGAAATGTAATTTATTGACCTGTGAAGAAACACTTTTTGTATATGTAGGTATGTTACAAAACCTACCTTGAGTAGCGCTGCAGTTCTGCGGCTCCCTGTTTGCGTGACTTTGGCGCCTTTCAGAGGGGGGCGTGTTAAAGTGCCGTTTTTCCACAGCCAGGGCAAATCAATCCATGTCGGGCAATTACATTGTTCAAGAAAAATTGCTCTGACATTTCATTCATGAAGGTATTTTTAAATTATGCTAGATTATTTATTAACTAGAGTAATTTAAAAATCATCTTCTAAAGCCGTGAGCGCCGACAACGGGAAGGATTTTACGTAGGGGAGAAAATAAAGTGCACAGTTTATTTTTACATTAAAACTTGGTTTTTAGGAAGGCTTTAATCACATTTTCATGTTGCGAAATGGGGACAAAAAAAAGTATGAACCGACAGTGTTTTTGATGCCGACTTCACCGCAACCCGCAACGTTCTAATCCACCGCATTCCACTAAAACCCACTCGCTAGTTGATTTAAATGGCCATTAATTTACAGGAATTAAACACTAAATTCCTTCCATTTGGCCTATAAATTCATGAAAATTAGATTTAAAAATCATGTTATATTGTGAATTATTGTGTGAATGTTATTTGGGCACTTAGGCAATTTAATAAATCTATCCATTTATCTTTTCTTAAGAAATGGATAGATGTTTGGATCTAGTAATTGAATTTTGTAATTAGCTACAATTAGGTAATTAACTAATTATATGCTTTAATTTCAGGTCATTCAAGTAATATTGTTTCATATTTGTTTCAGAATGCTTCAATCTATAATAACTGAAAATTTCATTGAGTTCTCTTAATTTTTAAGAAAGTTAAGAAAGACTGTCCTAGTTCACAGCTTTTGTGTTAAGTCAATGGAAAGGCAATGGGGAACAAGATGCTAATTTCTGAGTATGAAAATGGCCATAACCTTTATAATACTGAAGATATGAAAGTGAATTAGGTGTCAAATTAAACTTCTTTTTATGCTTTATCCGATGGGATAAATTGCAGACTTGATTTTTTAAATCTCAACGTTTTTTAACATTGCTAGTATATGCGAATTAGAATTCGAAAAAAAAACTTAAAGCTAGGTTCCTAAATTAAATGAAAAGACTTCTTCCCAGGCTGTTAAATCCTGCAGAATAATTTTAGGTTGCTGATGAAGGTTCGTGTTGCTCAACCTGATCTCCTTCCACATCACAAATTAACACCCTTGAAAATATTGCAGTCTCTTCCAGCCAAGTTCAGCTGCTTCACTCTCAATCCATTTACTTAAAAGTTCTCAGATGACTTGACCTTGAAACCTTGTCTTCAAAAGTCAGATTGCAGCTCTTATCTGCCTGAGACACTGCCACTGAAATGATGAAAAGGGGCATAACTTTCTGAAACCTCTCAGTGCAGCTAGATTTTTGACAATGCACAAAATGTTGGAGTAACTCAGAAAGTCAAGCAGCATCTATTTAGAGGCAGTGTTTCGGGTTGATACCCTTCTTCTGACTGATTATAGTAGGGGGGGGGGAGAAAGCTGGAAAATATGTAATGGCGGAACAAAGCCTGACAAGTGAATGGTGGATAGACACAAAATGCTAGAGTAAGTCAGCGGGATAGGCAGCATCTCTTGAGAGGAGGAATAGGTAACGTTTTGGGTCAAGCCCCTTCTCCAGACTGGTCTTCTTCTTCTTCTTCTTCTTCTTGCATATGGTGTGCATAGCCTAAAGTTGTAGGACAACTTGTTCTATTTGATCTTATTTGATTGTGCACGCCCGGTTAATTGCATTCGTCGAAACAGGGCGGACCACGTGAAGGTTGCAATCTCCCACCCCTGGTATAAACCAGCATCTGCAATTCCTTCCTACCCTAGTGATAGGTGGATGCAGGTGAAGTGGGCATGATTAGCAGATGGGTGGACAAAGGCTAGAGATGAAAATTAGACAAAAGGGTCTCTGATAAAAGGAGAAGATTAATGAATTGTGAAGTCAGAGGGAAGGAAAGAGGAGAAGGGATAGGGGGAGGGTTGTAGTGAGAAGAAGTGGAGAAATGGAACTCATTAGGTGGGAGAGTCATAGGAAAGAGAGTGGGGGCAGTGGGATGTTACTTAAAATTGCAGAATTCAATGTTCATACTGTTGTGTTATAAGCTACCTAGGTGGAATATGAGGTGCTGTTCCTCCGGTTTATGTGTGGCCTCAATCTGGCAATGGCGGAGACCCAGGATAGAAAGGTGGACGTGGGAATGGGAAGAGGATTTAAAATGGTTAGCAACTGGATTTGTGGTGACTGAACAGTGTAAGCTCATGGAACGCGAGAGATTCTGGTCCTCAGTAGGTTTCTGGTGGATGGGGTAAGGTCAGTGCAAAGCACACTTGCGGGTACAGATTACAGGGCACTCCTCACACACGGCCTTGTCTGTTGCCACAGGTCAAATGAAGAAGATGACAGCTTTCTGATGGGCAGATGTGGAGGTTTGGAAGGTGAGAGGCCAGAAGTCACCACCTAAAATACTATGGAGAGGAAATTCATAATGTTCTAACAGTGGGAAGAGGATGCAGCAAGAGGTCATGGAAGAGGGGGCAATGGCTCTCTTTGTGTAGTTCATGACATCGCAAAGAAAAGATTTTGATTCAAGGGTCTTTTTGTCTACTGAGCATTGACTGACCTGATCCAAGATCAATAGACTGTTTGAAAGGGAGAATTGCAAAAGAGCTATTGACATTCTACAGTTCGAGTAGGATGACTGCATCGCCAGAAGTCAAAGAATGTCCACAATGAACCTAGTTAATCAGGTAATGGCAACATGAACAGTGGGAGACATTCAGAGTGTAGTGTGCAATATCTGTACAAACGTCTAAGGGACATCACAGGCAATTAAAGAGGGAAAGTGAAAAAGAGAAACAAAGTAAAGCAACAAGACTAAAACTGTCACATCCTGGGAAGTGGAACATGTACAAAAAAAAGCAAAATGACCTTTTACCCAGAGTAAGAGAATCAAAAACCAGGGGACATAGGTTTAAGGAGAGAGGGGAATGATTTTATAGGAACCTGAGGGGCACTTTTTGTACAGAGAGGATGATGGGTATAAGGAACAAGGTGCCAGAGGAACTAATTGTGGCTGAAGTCCCGAACCGAAACATCACCCATTGTTTTTTCCAGAGATACTGCCTGACCCGCTGAGTTAATCCAGCACATTATGTCTATCTTTGGTATCAACTACATCTGCATATCCTTGTTTCTCCTCGATGAGGCAGGTACTATGACAACATGTGAAAGGCATTTTGACAGGTACATGGATAGGAAAGGTTTAGCACTAAATGCGGGTAGGTGGGACTATTATGGAAGCATCTTGGTCGGCACGGGCAAGTTGGGTTGAAAGGCCTGTTTACATACTGTTTACATTTGATCTATGACAATGATCAAAATGGGTAAGGCTACAAAAAGGAGCTGTGGAAAAAATTGTGCAAGGTACCTCAAAATCAAAGCAAAACAAGTAGAAAGGCTCCGTGAAAAACAGTTAGAGATGGTATTTTAAATGGAGGTAATTTAAATTCAACACCACTATGATCATATCAGTAACATTGCTGACTAAACCTCGATGTATCTTTGGGACAGCACAGCTTGGAGAGCTGCTGCCTCACAGATCCAGCAACCTGGGTTTGATCCTGACCCTTATTGCTGTCTGCGTGGAGTTCGCTCACCCTAATTGACAATATTATGATATGTCAAAAGCTAACACAGATTACATAGCTAGGTGGGGGCAGGACAGTGGAGCAGAGGTAGAGCTTCTGCCTCACATCGCCAGTGACACAGGTTCGATCCTGTTTGCGGATGCTGTGCGGAATTTGTACATTCTTCGGGTGACCATGTGGGCTTTCTCTGGGTGCTCAGGTTTCTGCCCGCATTTCAAAGATGTACAAGTATGTAGGTTAATTAGCTTCTGTAAACTGACCTCAGTGTGCAGGATGCAAAACTGGGATAACCTAGAACTCGTGTGAATGGGTAATCTATGGTCGGCATAGCCTAGAAGTGCCCGAGGACCCATTTTCACTCTGTAACTCTAAAGTAAACTAAATTTACATACTATACACTGAAAAATTAAACATGTCTAACCATTACTTAAAAGGGAATCCACCCATTAGTTTAACATGTCATTGGGCATGTGGACCAATTAGTTTAACATGTCATTAGGCATGACTGGAATCCATAATTAAAGGCAGAATAAGTGAAAATGTTCAGTTGACTAGAGCATTGTCAGCATAGCTTTATAAAGGCTTGGTCATGTTGAATAAATTTGACATTTTTTTAAAAGAAGAGACCAATAAAATGGAGAGATCTTCAAGAAGTGATATTTATATGGACTTCCAGTTGATATTTGACGGTCAGTTACACTGACATAATTGAAGGCAAATTGGACACCTGGTTAAGGGATGACTGAGTTAGCAGCTGGAGAATAGGTCAATGCTCACATTAGCAGGAATGGACTAGTTCAGGTCTCAATTGTTCTACGGGGATTGGGTTCAGGTCTCAATTATCTTTATTTCAAAAATAAACTTGATTTCACATTAAAATATATACAAAACTAAAACTGTGCAAAGGGATTTCAAAGATCCCAACTCTCTCAGTTGGATGTGAGAGATCCTATGGCACAATGTACTAAGGATGCGTACAGAAATTCTCCAAATACCCTGCCTGATATCTTTTTCATTCAATCAGGATCATTAAATATTTCTTAAACAGAATTTGGTGACATCCATGTACCTCGGTACTTCAGGAATCTCTTTTGCAAATGATGATGGATGCTGAAATTGTAGGGTCTTTCTTGCCAAATATGAAGGTAAATGGGGCAAAAGTTGGCAGAATTTTGCTTAATTGCAGAACAGACTTTGGCATGAAAGGCCTAATCATATTCCCATCTTCTTCTCTTTACCTGATGGGTGGATTAATGCTAAAACCTGCATTGAAATATTCTCTGAATTTCTTTGATGAAAGTGGACACCATTTTCCATCAACTTGTGATGGACTTGCTCATTTCCAACTGTGGACTCAGCCTGCACGCTGCAGCCAACAGTATAAAAGGTGGCAGCACTCATTGAGCATAAAGATCAAATGTTAAAGCTACCCTCATCCTGCCTGTGTAGATGGTGGGAGGGAGTTGGCTGGAGGTGGTGTTAGATGGGGGAGGGAGGAAGCAAAAGTTGGTCAATTAAGGCTCTCTCTAAAATGGTGAAAGACCAAGAATGGCAGAACAATTGCATGCCAATCCTGGAGAAATACAAGGTAGAATGCTGGGTAGGAAGGGATTGCAGATCTCGGGTCATGTGTGATTTTACACTCCATTCCACAACTGGTATTGGAGCCTTCAGCCATGTTAACTCTACGAGCTATTAGTTGCACCAGAACCTGTTTTTAAACTCATTCCTTAAAGTATAATCTCTTCACTTATCCTTGCCATCACTCCCAAATGTGTCTGCATTTATCTTCTTGTTAAACCTTTCAGATTCAATCACAGTGAAAGATACAAGATGGGTGGAGACACGAGATGCTGGAAGAAAATTCTGGAATCTTGAGTAGAACACAAAGTGCTGGAGTAACTCAGTGGGTCAGGCGGCATCGGTGGAGGCAATGGATAGGTGATACCCGGGTCTGAAGAATGTCCCAATCTGAAACGTTGCCCATCCATTCCTTCCACAGATGCCGCTGGACCTGTTGAGCTACGTCAGCACTTTGTGTTTTACAACATGGGTGTAGTTGGAAATCGAAATTGAAATCATGCTGAAACTATGTTACAAATCAAGCAGCATCTTTTAAACGAGAAACTGAGTTGACATTTCAGGTACTAGATCCTTTGTTAGAACTCTGCACGCAGATTGCTTCTGTTGTTTGATAACAGGTCGAATTATGCTGAAAGAAAGCCAATGGTTTCAAAGAAACCCCAGCTGATCAACCACGGACAACTTGGTTCGTCTTGGAATTCTGCACATGTGGAATTTAGAGATGAGCAGGAGGTCAATTCCTCCCCCTTCCTGTGAGATGCCCACACCTGGTTCTCCTTCTGCAGTGGCCGAGATCGGGATCTTTGAAGTATGACCTTACATCTCAGCTGTCTCCAGTAACGAGTGCCAAAGCTTCAAAGAAATGTGTATCATTGCCCTGATATTAATTACGTCTTTTACGAAAACAGTAATGCTTCTATTTACACAGTGTCATTCACAACTTCAGGGAAGTATTGCCAATGAAGTAATTTTTGAAGCGTTGCTCATGTTCTAATGCAGGCAATCAATTAGGAGACAGCCAGCTTCCATAAACAGCCATCGGTAAATAACTGGATCATCGGCTTTAGTGCTACTTATTGGAGGGATAAATATTTGGATGTAAATTGAGATGAACTGCTCTGCTTTTTTCCAAATAGTTTACCCAAGGAAGCAGAAAGCAGAATAATCTTATCCAAAAGACAGCACCTGCAACACCACAAAAGACAGCACCCACCCACCCCCACACGTCCACCTGAGGTTCTTGCATTTTAATAAAACTGCAGAGTCTGGAAATCGGAAATAAAAACAGAAAAAAAAATTGGAAATAATCAGGGGGTCAGGCAGGCAACATAAACTCTTGTTTCTCATTCCATGGATGCTGCCTGACCTGCTTCCTGCATTTTCTGTTTCTATTATAGATTTCTGGGCTAAAGTCTGAGCACAAAGTGGGAATTGATTTACTTTGCATTTCCGCTGCCGATATCAGATTATGTCCCGACCACTCAGACCCATTAGCTTTATGGCTAATAACTCTTCTCTTGCCCTACAGGCACCTTGACCTTATACGACTCTCGAAGAAAACACTTGCGAATCTTACAGATAAGTCACCACTCAGAAACTGGATTTCTGCTTTCATTGACTTGAGGCTGATGCTCGCTCAATGAGTTTATCCCTCAGCATTCTCCTTTCTTTAGTGAAATTCAACCCAAATAATACCGCCTCCACCACCCTTCCCACATACTCCCACACCCCCCTCTCCACATCGAGTCTCCATTCCTGACTTTCCCCTTCAAAGTACTATTAACGTTCAGCGGAAGTGCCTTTTGCGAGAAGGCTGGATAGCTGACACCTCAATGCATGGCAGCCATTCCTGTTGCCATTTGATCCAGCTTCTAGGGAAGCAAAATTAGGCATGCAACCAAGACAAGGGCATGAGGATATTTGGCAGATTTCCTTTACCCTTTTCTTCTCCTTGAGAGTATAAAGCAACCGCTGGATTAAGGAACGCACTCGGATTTCCACTATTGATTGCAGCTCGTGAGCCGCACTGCTCGGGGTACATATTTGAACATCGAGTGTAAACAGGATGGAGCTTGGTGTTGGAATTCTGATGTTCAATTGGGTGAGTTGTCAGCAAGTCAGGTGCAGAGAAGTAGCTAGCCACTGTAGGGGCCCACGTAACATAAACTAGTTGAAGAAGCAACTTGGAGAAAACACTGCCCATGATCCTCAGCAGAAAAAATGCACCACGACCATCTCTTGAAAATAAAACTAAATGTTTCAATATTTGTATATTCACAAAATAGTAGATGACATAATAGTAGACTTTAAGCAAAAACCTTTTGAGATTGAGCTTAGGTAATCTAATTTTTATTGATATTATGTGAAAGAAGACAATAATAAAGAGGAAGAGTAAAAACATATAGAACCAATCAGTTGTTAAAATCGCCCTTGACCAGATTAGCTGCTTGACATTAATGCAGCAATGACGTCTGTGTGCAAAGCAAGACGTTTTAATAAAATGCTTTAAACATACGTGAAAATATGTGGTGGGTTCTGTCAGATTGTTATTGTCCATTTTGTTGTCTGCCTTATGTTCACTCAGGGGAGGAAGTGCACCCAAAGGTTACATTTTAATACAGAGCCCGCTTGAAGGACTAGATTCATGAGGATGTAAGGCTGTTAGTGGGTAGAAGACCTCAGCACTTTCCACAGAGCAGACCGTGGGATGTGTCACCCGGGTCAGGCAACTGAATCGAAAGAGCCCACGAGGAGCCTGCACTGTTTCCTTTGTTATTTCTGATCTGTAGAAAGCCAGCTGCTCTTTCTGCTTTTTGGAGGCCGATGAATCTCTTAAATGTGGAAAGACAGTTACAGAGAAAGGAAAGTACCATTGCACATTTCCATTCTGAAAAGTGACTATTATTTCAGTGAGTGCTCTAACTTGTCCTGTTGGGTGACTTTAACTCCTCTTCCTGCTCTGCCGATCTGTAAGTTAAGAAAACAGACCTCAACTCAAATTCAAGCTCTTGTGAAACATGTGGATTGAAGGTTCCGTCTCTAGTGAGAAAATGAATCAATTCATTGAGTACTCTGTCATCTTCCAGAGGTCATGGGGAGAAAATACAAACTCCGTACAGACAGCACCCATAGTCAGGATCGAACCTAGGTCTCTGGCGTTGTAAGACAGCAAATCTACCGCTGTGCCACCGTGCTGCCTGCTGTGTTCTTTGAGAGGTTCAAAGTGTTAACTTACATTCATAACTTCTTAGCTAATGAAGCAGTCCATGTCTGCTTGCAATATGATCCAGACAACATGTGACATTAGGCCAACTGAATGACCGCCAGTGACCATTTATGCTAAGGAGAATCTCATCACCCTCCCTTAGCATTCACTGGCATCGCTATCACAGAATACCCACCCCATGCCCAGAAATTTATCTGGACCAGCCATGCAATTACTGAGCTTACATTACCAAGTGAGAGGTTGTGAATTTAATGCACATTCAATCCTGCCATTGCATCAACTAATATCATAAGTCTGTGTGAAAAGTTGTACGTTTTAGTGGGTGTGGGGGGAGGGGGGGGGGAGAGACACACAAAATAATCCATTATGAGTGTCTTATCTCCAAAGTTATCAAAACTTGCAGTGACCAACAGACAGGATATGGGATGAGGCAAGTGATGGAATACTCTCCATTTGCCAGGTCTAATTGCATTGAAGTCGTTTGACACTATCCAGGGCAAAACAGTCCATGTGACTGGCCATTCATTCTCCCAAATTGTCGCTCTCTCCACTACTGACACAGTGGTGACCAAAACCAAAACAGATGGCAAAGTTGGAGATGCTGCAGGTTTGTGCTTGGAAATCTGAAACATTCTCCTCACATGCAAAGCCATTCACCGGGACCTTTGCCACACAAAACATTCCTGTTTTAATATTTTTAAGTAGCTGAGTTTCCATATTTTCAATGCAGGTAATCATGTTAATATACCTGCTCTTTAAATCACTGAGGTCACGTGTGCACAATGCACAGAATCTTCAGAAACTCAGGCTCGTTTAACAGTCGTTAACCTTTCCCGTGGTCACTGTGGTTGACTTTATTTACTGAGATGCGAAAATGAGCAACGATGACTCAAATTTTGTAAGTTCACTCGAAGGCTTCATTGGGAGGAAACATCTTGTTAGTCTAGACAGAGGCGTGCCAGACAGCCTTGTCACTTGCCTCATCATTTAGCAGTGCAGTTAAACAAAGGTGGCTCAGTTTGGTCAGCACTCTCAGTAAATCGTTTGGGAGAAGTACAACAAGCCCAAACATCTGCATTGACAGCTACCAAACACAACCTGAAGATAGTCAGCAATGTCTCATCTGGCATAGGTTTTAGCTAAAAGTCAAATCAACACTTTTCTGCACTCTAATGCTTTTTATTTGTTTGTTTTTCATACTCGCAGGGTGTTGGGTGACTGCTGTCAGTGTTGAACTAAATAATAATTTTCATTTAGTGTACAGTTAGAGGAAAAGGTCATCATGTTCCTGAGGTGGAGCCTGAACAGTGAGTTGGTACGGAAAATCCAAGTTTTCAGCCGCAGAAGGAAGCCAGCCAAGGTACTGGGAATATATATATATATATTTTTTTTTAAACAGCCATGGCAGCTACTAAAGTAAAATAGTAGATTTAAGTCCCATTGGATTTGTACAGCAATGCAAACAGCAGCAGTATTGAAACTATTTAGGGCGGCACAGTGGCGAAGCTCAGGCCTGCTGCCTTTCAGCGGCAGAGACCCAGGTTTGATTCTGACTGCGGGTGCTGTCTGTATGGAATTTTTATGTTCTCCATGTGACCGCATGGGTTTTCTCCAGGTGCTCCGGTTTCCTCCCACACTCCAAAGACGTTCAGGTTTGTATGTTAATTAGTTTCGGTAAAAATTGTAAATTGTCCCTAGTGTGTAGGATAGTGCTAGTGTACGGGGTGATCATTGGCCGGCATGGACTCGTTGGGCTGAAGGGCCTGTTTCTGTGCTTTATCTCAAAAGTCGAAGGTCTAAAGTAGAGCAGCGGTCATCTCACTGGTCTTTAAAAGCTATGATAGAAAGGTGATCACTTCGGTCAACAAGATAGTATATCAACTAAACCTTTATCTCTTTGTATTTATCTGTACACTTACACTTTATCTACTTAAATATGAGCAAGTTCGAAAACCTGCCAATTAAAATAGGTTTCAATTTCATATAAATTTTGCCTGTAAATAGTTTTGTGTGGTGCCATGCTTTCGAGCACTGCACGATCCAATTTCAATGAAAACTAAAATATGAATGAAAATTGGCAATTTACCATGGGAATCTCACGGTGTAATTTTCATTCCAGGGTGTACTGTGCACCAGACATGCAACCCTCCAGGGAAATGCACATCCAAGACTTTGAGTGGTGTATGAGTGGATTGTACTACTTGCAGGTTTTTAGACACCTTCACACTTTGTTTCTCCAGGATTTGCCGAGGGCCTCATTAAACAGATCCCATTACTGATCTGTGGATTCTGCCTTACATGGAGTCCATGGAAGGGAGGTTGGTTTGTGTGCCATTATTGAAAGCATTTTATCAGGATGCTTCACTGCATGGTTAGGGAACATCTCAATCCAAGACCGCTAGAAATTGATTGGAGAAAAGCTAACTTTAACGAGATACGAGATGATTTAAAAGGAGTGAACTGGGACATTTTGTTTTATGGGAAAGATGTAGAGGAAAAATGGAGGACATTTAAAGGGGAAATTTTAAGAGTACAGAATCTTTATGTTCCTGTTCGGTTGAAAGGAACCAGTAAAAATTGGAAAGAGCCCTGGTTTTCAAGGGAAATTGGACATCTTGTTCGGAAAAAGAGGGAGATCTACAATAATTATAGGCAGCATGAAGTAAATGAGGTGCTTGAGGAGTATAAGGAATGTAAAAAGAATCTTAAGAAAGAAATTAGAAAAGCTAAAAGAAGATATGAGGTTGCTTTGGCAAGTAAGGTGAAAGTAAATCCAAAGGGTTTCTACAACTATATTAATAGCAAAAGGATAACAAGGGATAAAATTGGTCCATTGGAGAGACCGAGTGGACGGCTATCTGCAGAGCCAAAAGAGATGGGGAGATATTGAACAATTTCTTTTCTTCGGTATTCACCAAGGAGAAGGATATTGAATTATGTGAGGTAAGGGAAACTAGTAGAGTAGCTATGGATACTATGAGTTTCAAAGTAAAAGAAGTACTGACACTTTTGAAAAATATAAAAGTGGATAAGTCTCCAGGTCCTGACAGGATATTCCCTAGGACATTGAGGGAAGTTAGTGAAGAAATAGCCGGGGCTATGACAGAAATATTTCAAATGTCATTAGAAACGGGAATAGTCCCCGAGGATTGGCGTACTGCGCATGTTGTTCCATTGTTTAAAAAGGGTTCTAAAAGTAAACCTAGCAATTATAGACCGGTTAGTTTGACTTCAGTGGTGGGCAAATTAATGGAAAAGATACTTAGAGATAATATATATAAGTATCTGGCTAAAGAGGGCTAATTAGGAACAGTCAACATGGATTTATGCCTGGAAGGTAATGTTTGACTAATCTTCTTGAATTTTTTGAAGAGGTTACTAGGGAAATTGACGAGGGTAAAGCAGTGGATGTTGTCTATATGGACTTCAGTAAGGCCTTTGACAAGGTTCCTCATGGAAGGTTGGTTAAGAAGGTTCAACTGTTGGGTATAAATGCAGGAATAGCACGATGGATTCAACAGTGGCTGAATGGGAGAAGCCAGAGGGTAATGGTGGATAGCTGCTTATCGGGGTGGAGGCAGGTGACTAGTGGGGTGCCTCAGGGATCTGTGTTGGGTCCTTTGTTGTTTGTCATGTACATCAATGATCTGGATGAAGGGGTGGTAAATTGGATTAGTAAGTATGCAGATGATACCAAGATAGGGGGTGTTGTGGATAATGAAGAGGATTTCCAAAGTCTACAGAGTGATTTAGGCCAGTTGGAAAAATGGGCTGAAAGATGGCAGATGGAGTTTAATGCTGATAAATGTGAGGTGCTACACCTTGGCAGGACAAATCAAAATAGGACGTACATGATAAACGGTAGGGAATTGAAGAATACAGTTGAACAGAGGGATCTGGGAATAACCGTGCATAGTTCCTTGAAGGTGGAATCTCATATAGATAGGGTGGTAAAGAAAGCTTTTGGTATGCTAGCCTTTATAAATCAGAGCATTGAGTATAGAAGCTGGGATGTAATGTTAAAATGGTACAAGGCATTGGTGAGACCAAATCTGGAGTATGGTGTACAATTTTGGTCGCCCAATTATAGGAAGGATGTCAACAAAATAGAGAGGGTACAGAGGAGATTTACTAGAATGTTGCCTGGGTTTCAACAGCTAAGTTACAGAGATAGGTTGAATAAGTTAGGTCTTTATTCTCTGGGGCGCAGAAGGTTAAGGGGGGACTTGATAGAGGTCTTTAAAATGATGAGAAGGATAGACAGAGTTGATGTGGACAAGCTTTTCCCTTTGAGAATAGGGAAGATTCAAACAAGAGGACATGACTTTAGAATTAAGGGACAGAGGTTTAGGGGTAACATGAGGGGGAACTTCTTTACTCAGAGAGTGGTAGCGGTGTGGAATGAGCTTCCAGTGGAAGTGGTGGCCGCAGGTTCGTTGGTATCATTTAAAAATAAATTGGATAGGCATATGGATGAGAAGGGTATGGAGGGTTATGGTATGAGTGCAGGCAGGTGGGACTGAGGGAAAAAAGTTGTTCGGCACGGACTTGAAGGGCCGAGATGGCCTGTTTCCGTGCTGTAATTGTTATATGGTTATATGGTTTATATGGTTAAATTGCAGAGCATTGTGGACGTAGCCCAGACCATCACACAAACCAACCTGCTTTCCATGGCATCCATGTACACTTCACGCTGCCTCAGCAACCTGTGAAGGCCAGTAAAACAATCAGAGATTAATCTCACCCCCTCTTCTCCCCTCTCCCATCAAACAATGTCGAACAGAAGTTCAAAAACGCACATCTTCAGGTTCAGGGATAGTTTCTTCCCAGCTGTACTGTCTGGCAACTGAACTATCCTCTCACTAGCTAGAGTGTGACCTCCCAATAGAGACCTTATCTTGCACTAAATGTTATACCCTTTATCTGTACACTGTGATTTTAATCATGTATAGTCTTTTCATTGACTGGATAACACACAACAAAAAAGCCTTTCACTGTTCCCTGGTAGACGTGACAATAATAAACTAAACTAAACTAACTAAACAACAGCTAGATAGGGCTCTTGAGATAGCGGAGTCAGGGGTTATTGGTGAAGGCAGGATCGGGGTACTGGTTGGGGATGATCAGCCATGATCACATTGAATGGTGGTGCTGGCTCGAAGGGCCATATGGCCTACTCCTACAGCTATTGTCTATTGTCTATTGTCTATTGTCTAACATGCTTTTTAGTTATGAAACATGCCTCAACAGAGCAAATGGCCACATTTTGTTTCGGAAGATTCATGACTAATGCCAATTGACTGAAAGTTGTACAAGACGCAGCGGAACTGAGAAGCAATAAAGCCTCTGGAGTCGAGGGGATCCAGGCTGAAGCTTTACATCATAGGGATATGGAACATCTGGCATGAATTCACAGGTCTCTCTCCCATACCGGAGAAGAGGAGGACAAGCTCGGAAACTTTAGATGTGCCGTAACTGTGACCATTCCTTATCATGTATTTATACACTGTAAATGGATTGCTTGTAATCGTGCATTTTCTTTCTGCTGACTGGTTAGCATGCACCAAAAGCTTTTCACTGTAACCCGGTACACGTGACGTTAGACTAAACGGAACTGAATTGATCTTCAAGAAGAAAAATTTGAGTTGATCACACTGCCCCTGAAATTAAAGGTGCATAGCAATGCCCTGGAAAATGTGATTCCCTTCTAATATTTTGGGAGCCCTCTCTAAATTTAAACTGCTTTAGATGACAAAATTCACCTCTGCATCAGGTACTCCAGAACAATCTTTGACTATCACAAGAAAAGAGTATTTGAAGCTCAGTAAAAGCTTGAGGGACTATCAGGCAGGAGTGACTTCCATTCTCCTGTAATGTGCAAGAACATGGAGTGGCTACCTCAATGCTTTGGAAAGATTCCAAGTAGCTGTCTCCGCCACTGGAAAATTGAAAGGCCCTCAGGAACACATTGGAATCCCAGGTATGTGACCAATCAAAATGGAGTTGGAATATTTGGGAAGGCACTAAAGAATTCAAATGTCTTCGAAGAGAGCAAATGAGGGTTAAGCAAAATGGCATAATGAGTACAGAATATGCACATTGCAAATACAGTATGCCTCATATGTAGGGTTGCCATCTGTCCCGGATTAGCCGGGACATCCCGTATATTGGGCTAAATTGGTTTGTCTCGTACGGGACTGCCCTTGTCCCGTATTTGACTGCTGCTACTCGGGTCGAGGGGACTGTTGGGTCGTAGTGCCGCGTCTGGCCCCAGCTCACCCATCCCGACGTAGTGCAGCCCATGGAGTGCTGCAGCAGCGCCTCGCCCGTGGCCCTATCAGTTGGCAGCCCGGCCAGCTGTCCAACCTTCGGACCTTCGCTTACTACCGACACCACCACCCCTCCTTCTCATGGCCGATCATCGGTTCATGAATTGGATGGGGTGCCGGACTTTGGGCCAAAACTCCTCAGAAGGCCCGCTGGCTAGGCTTTCTGCGCAGTCCAGCACCCGGGCCAACTCATCATCCACCCAGTCATGGCCGAGTGGGTCAACGAATTGCCATTGGGAATTTGTCCCTTATTTTGACCTTTTGTCCCTTATTTGGGAGTGAGAAAGTTGGTAACCCTACTCATAAGCGATTTGAGACAGTGAGAAAATGAGAGAGACACTGAGAGAATGAGAGTGAGTGAGAGGGTGAGAGGGAGAAAGAGAGCGGGAGAGAGAGGGAGAGAGAGGGAGAGAGGGTGAGAGAGAATGAGATACAGAGAAAGAATGACAAAGTGAGAGAGGGAGAGAGAGAATGATACAGTGAAAGAGAGTGTGTGAGAGAAAGTGAGAGAGAAAAAATGAGATGAGAGAGTGATTGAGATTGAGAGAGAGAGCGAGAGAGGGAGAGAGTGCGAGGAACCGACATAATGGGAGAGAGGGAGAGAATGCGAGAGGGAGATCTTTGCAAGTGTTTCAAAACAGATGGAAAAGGGCATTGGACAAAAGCAAAGGGAAAAAATGGATAATAGCCTGACCAAAAAGGCCAGGTAGCCACGGTATTGTGGTGCAAGATGAAACATTTAACAAGATAAAAGCACATGTTGTATCACAAAATATTGAAACAAGGGTCCCAGTGCGTAATTTTAGTTGTGCAAAAAAAAAATTCGGTGGAGCCCTAGAAGTCCGTAAAGAGCTACATTCATTACTTCTTTATTTGTCCACACTTAGCAATATTTTTTCATTCAGTCTCTTTCTATTTATTCATTAATACTGTTCATTCCATTCCCATCTTGAAAGTGTTTCCATCTTCCCTTTCCAAAAAGATGCCAGAATATTACATTCTGTATTTTGAATGTTATTAAATGCATGCAGGGGACCTGCAGGAATGCATTGACAAAATTGCTGAACAAATTAAACAACTCTGAGATTTCCAAGTTTCACATGTGAGCCAGGGCCCAAAGTTATGGCCATTGGCTTGGCACTATTTTATCATCTGTGGTCTGATGTTATAGCAATATGTTGCAGAGATTCCTGCAAAACCTACAGTGGGAAGCTAGTGTAATAATTATGGAGACACAAAGACCTGCAGATGCTGGAATGTTGAGCGAAACACAAAGCGCTGGAGGAACTTTCTCAGGTCAAGCAGCATCTGTGGTGGGAATGGACAGATGATGTTTCGGGTTGGGACCCTTCTTCAGACTGATTGTAGTAAAGGGGGGGAGAAAGCTGGAGAAGAGAGGTGGGTGTGAGGCAAATCCTGGAAAGTAGATAGAGATAAGGGATAATTTGTTTGGTAGATGGGTGGCGTAAGTGACAAAGGCTAGAGATGAAAAGGAGAGAAAAAGATGTCAGATAAGGCGAGAAGAGGAGTGAAATGTAAAGTCAGAGGGAGGGATATAGTTGGAAGGGGATAGGGGGGCATTAGAGTGAAATGAGGGACTCAGGGGTAGGAGATGAATGTATGAAGGAGGGGAAGGAAGTATGGTGAATGGGGAATGGGTGACAGGGGAGGAATGGGTTTGGAGGCATTGAATTGGAGAATTCAAAGTTCTAAGCGTTGGGTTGAAAGTTAACATGCAAAAAAGCGAGTGTTGGATAGAGCTATTCCCTCATTTAGTTCCATGAAGAAGAATGGCTGCCAAGGCCTGACCATTGAGATGTTTTGCAATTGATTGAATACCTTTAAGTATTAAATCAAAACTAAGAAAACACCAAGGCCAAGATATCTGTCACACAATCCCTAAACAAAACAATGCCGTAATGTTGAAAATTGGCTTAACCATTTCTGGGCACCTCAGTAATTGTTAGGAAATACAGTGTACATATTACAGCGGGATTTAGTTACCTTACTCCTTTTTATAGTATACAAAAACTTTCCAAAGTGACAACAGCATAGTGCCAAGGATAAAATGTGTCAGTGATTACAATTTCACTCTCACTGGCTGGAAAAACAACAGTTCTGATTTAATGTAGACAAAAATGCTGGAGAAGCTCAGCTGGTGAGGCAGCATCTATGGAGCAAAGGAAATAGGCAACATTTTGGGACAAAACCCTTCTTTAATGCTGGATTTTACTTCGGAGTCACGTGAGTGACTTCGTGAAGACCCCGCCAGGCACGCATGCGCGACATATCGTCGACCGAATGTGAGCGACAGGCAGGCAGGAGCGTTGCTCCTCTACTGCAGGGACCTGCAGGTAAGGAAAACACTAACCTGCAGTCTTTTTCTTTCAGGTGACTGTTCACAGGGTCTCCAGGCCGCCTCGAATCTGACTGCCGCGGCAGTCAGCGGCGGCACCAACAGTCTGGAGTCGGGCAGCCCATTGCCAGGAGGGTCTGGGCTCACACACTCGCCGGCGGAGGACAGCAGAGGCAGCCGACTCTACACCGCAGCCCGCAGGGATACCACGGCTGCCGGCATGTATGAAGGAGTGGGGCTTGCAGGCTCGCCGTACAAAGTAGGTACGGCAGAGCAGCGTGCCCGACTCAACACCGCAACCCGCAGAGATACCACGGCTGCCGGCATGTATGAAGGAGGGGGCTTGCAAGCAACGGCAGAGCGGCAGCCCGACTCTACACCGCAGCCCGCAGGGATACTGCGGGCTGTCTGTATTACAGGTAATGGTGTTCTCCATTCAGTTTAAGTGAGTGGCTAGGGGCAACCCAGAAATGCCAGTGCCTCTCCTGCATGGATTGAGGGACTGTGCCCACACTCATGGCAAAGACAGCTGCCATGCTACTCCAGGGAATGTGTTGTCTTCAAGAAGCTGAGACTGCCAGCACATAAAGTTTATTAAATCATGAGAGTCTGGTCACCATTGGAGCTGGGGGGGGGGGGGGGGGGGGGGGGGGAGAGTGTGCTCCTCCATTGGATACTTCTTAAAGACCCTTAGGTAAGATACTAACCTTGAATAGCTAAGCTTCTGTACTAGACTTTGCTTACAGATGGATGGAGACCAGAATGAAGGCATCGAAGCATGCTTCCAAGGGCCATGGGACTTTGGATGGGAGTCAGCGGTCACCATTCCCGGAGCTGCCCATAACACCGGCAGTACCCGCTCTGCGGACCGAGATAAGAAAGTGGAAATCAGGGAGCCCTGCGCAGCCAGGACCCGCTCCCCACCACGGCTGACCATGGGGCCGCAAAGTGGTGGAGCACCGCACGGAGCAGGGTAGGCAAGACCCTAAATCCCTACCACTGTCACCTAAGCATAGCGACAGTGGAGCAAAGGTACGTAAACGTGTGACCCGCTCGGCGGCTCGTTCTGTCTCCCCTACTATGCAGGTCACCAGAGCAGGGGGAGCTGTGCCCAGGTCATGCCCCGCTGCAGCGGAGGCATCGACATGCCGCCGGGGGTAACCTGCTAGATTGCGGGCCGGTGATGGATCTGCTGGGAAGTCGGAGAGCACTGCAGGAGCAGGAGGTACTGGCATACCACCGGAACTGGCTGCCGGAGCGCAGACTGGTGGCAGCAGATTTCGGTCGGGCACCCCCGTTGCGACGGGTACAGCCGACTATGTGCCGTCACGGACCCATGTGGTCAAGGGTAATGGTAAGCCTGCACGGACAGCGGGGAGCCAGCTATGGGAACCAGCACCGACTCATTCCCTCTGCCTTTCCATCAGGCAGGGGGACCGCTAATGTCCAAACGACGGCGGACTAGCGGTATGTCCGTGCGGGAGTCGTACAACCCCGCAGGAGCGGCTGCTGACAACGACCTACCAGCGCACCTCGAGGAGGTGCGGTTCACTGGTAGAAGCCCCAGTGTCTCAGGAGATCCTGGGGAATTCGGCCTGTTGTCCACATGTAGGTGGCAGCGGTCGCATGGCTAGGATGGAGCTAATGGTGGAGCAACTATATCAGCGGGACCTGGATCGGGAAGAGCGGGAGTCTCAGCGGTCTGGGAGCCGGATCATGCCGCCGCCTTCAATCTCACCTTCGTCTGTCGGCAGTGCTAGGAGTCAGCAGATGGCCGATTTTGATGAAGAAACGGTAGCAGAAGAGCCCACTGCTCTAGATCCAGAAGAAGAAATGCTGGAGGTAGTGTCGAAATTTGTGAAGCCTGTATGTTCAGGGGAACTGCTGCATCCTAAACTGGCAGTAAGTATCAATTTCCTGACGACACACCAGCTCCAAGACCAGGGGTATTGCAGGAAACGCAACCAGGCTCTGCAACATAAAGGACCATGGACGTCAAACAGCATCGTGCAGAGAGAGTCCATTAGGAAGCAGTACCTCACCTACATAAGGATATGTAAGGTTTTCTGTAGTCGCACCTAGACCACCTACATATCTGCTACGGTCTCCAATGTGCTGGAATCCTCACGGGTCTTCATTATGATGAGTCCCTCAGTTACAGTGCTGTATACAGTGCCAGGAATGCACTGTCATCCTATCTCAACATTGGAGTGGGATCTCACCAGCTGGTATCCAAACTATGAGGGGTATGGTCTATCCATCCCTCCCCGACCATGATATTATATTACCTGAGATTAGAGGTAGTGTTGACCCTACTCAGGAGCTGGTCGCCTATGACGAATTTACCACTGGACTTACTCACCTTCAAAGTGGTGATGGTAATGGCACTGAACACAGCACAATGGGTCAAGACTCTACAGAAATTAAACCTGGATAGAATGATCGACCCATAATAAAGTAACTTCTTTATAGAAGAGTTGCTTAAACTACACAGACCCCCGACTACAGGTCTGAAAATGGGCATCAGGTATATGGAGACGGATCTGTTTCAGCCATGGAAACCCACGTCACAGGGTGATCGTGCAGACTATCTCCAGATGACTCAAGGAGGTATTCGGTGCAGCAGGTATGACACTGACATTTTAAATGTCATTCTACCAGGGCTGCATCCACATCAGTGGCAAGGACCATGGAGGTGTTCATGGATTATGTCCTTGCAATAGCGAGCTGGTCCAGTGAATCTACATTTCAGCGGTTTTATAACTGACGTAACCGGTCCTGCAACGATGGCGAATTCAGTTTTAAGTGCTGTTCCCTAAAAGTTTGTCCCCGAGTTCAGGGGGTTATTGTTGTATTAACAAATGTTATTATTTTTCAGCTTGTTCAAGTCTGAAATACATTAACATACTTCCTCCATCAGAATTACGGCAGTGTGTGAGCATGGACGTGATCCAGGGCATGATATCACAGAGCTTTGAAATCTTCACAAAGTCACTCACGTGACTCCGAAGTAAAGCAGTAAGATTAAACGAGAACTTACCACTTTGAAGTTTGATCTTTGTTTTATGAGGAGTTGCAATGAGGGATTTCGTGCCCTCCGCTCCCAAACCCTCTATCATAAGGTAACCTGGTATGTTAGTTCTCTTAAATCTTACTATCTTCAGTCATTGTTGTTATCTGTGATTCCACACCGCTGCTTTGAAGAATGTCGCGCATGCGTGCCTTGCGGGGTCTTCACGAAATCCCTCATCGCAACTCCTCATAAAATAAAGATCAAACTTCTAACTGGTAAGTTCTCATTTAATCTTACTATTAACCCTTATTTAATGCTGGATAAACTCATGAATGGGTGACATTCCTTCTCTCCAGAGCTGCTACCTGACCCGCTGAGTTACTCCAGCATTCTGTGTCTACCTTTGGTTTAAACCAGCATCTGCAGTTGTTTCCTACACAGTTCTTACTGTATTTAACACTAATTTAACACCTACTGTATCTCTGACACCTCTCTCCCACTCCCATTTTTGTCTCCATCACAGGGGGTAGACTATCAATTGGTGTCTACTACAAACCTACTGACTCCCACAGGTATCTGCACTACACCTCCTCTAGCCCTATCTCTTGCAAATAAGTTATCCATCTCAATTTATCAGTCTCCACCATCTCTGCTCCCAAGATGAAACTTTCCATTCTAGGACATAGAAGATGTCCCATTTGTTTGGAAACATGGTGTCACCCTTGCTGTCTTGGATGGATCCCTTACCTGCGTCTTCTCTGTGTCCCATAGTTCTGTCTCACTGCCCTTCCCCCAGCAGAACAAGGATACAGTTTCCCTGGTCCTCACCTTTCATCCCACCAATCTTTACATCCACAACATCATTCTCTGATATTTCTACCACCTTCAACGTGATCCCACCACCAGTTACATCTTCCAAACCACACCGCTTTCTGCCTTCTACAGAGATCACTCCCTCCTTGGTCAACTCCTTGGCTCACTCATCGCTTCTCACTCAAACCGCCCCCACCCCAGGTACATTCCCTGCAACCGCAGGAGATATAGACACAGGGGTGGTAGGTGCAGGAGATACCTCCCTCACCTCTGTCCAGGGACCCCAGGAATTAATTTAGGTGGGACAGAGGTTCATGTCGACCTCAGCTAACCTCATCTATTGCAGTCGGAGTTCCAGAAGTGGCCTCCTTTACATCTGATTCACCGAACAATTGCACTTAGTCCACATAGGCCAACTAGATCTGCCAGTTGCAAACCATATTAACTCCCCTTCCCATCCCCATACTCACCTTTCTGTCCTGGGCCACCACCTGACAGAGTTTACCACCAATAAATGGTAAATATTTTTTAAGAGGTTAAACATTAAAAAAAATATATATATATATAGTTTAAAATTGTTCTTGCATGCTTTTTGTACTCCCAATAATGCTCAGTTCTGACTAAATCAGAGGATTTAAATTACTATGACTATTTTTCTGTGCAGCACCCCCAATACCAGTAATGATCACCTCCCACTGCTGCACCTCTGTATGGCCACTTTTGCCATGCAGGGCCTCATGGAGAGTGGAGCTGGCTTGCCTTTGCATGTTCCAGGTGCTTGGCTCACCGGAGGGGAGTTTGTACTTCATTCATAAATCTGTCAGTTCCAGTTCATAGTAAGCACATGGTAATTATGGCAGCGGCCTGCAAACCTGTAGCCACTCATAGTTCTCCTGATATGAGAGTGCAGCAGGAAAGCAGGTATGAATATTAGCCATAAGCAAAAGCTGCAGATGCTAGGAATCTATCAATAAAAAGCAGAAACGGTGGAGGTATTTTGCAGGCCAGGCCACATCTCTGGAGGCAAACACAGGGTTACATTTTCGGATCCCCAATTTTAATCAGAATAGGGGGATCTCAGAGTAAAGGGAGAAGTGCAGATAGACACAAGGGAAACATCTGTCATGGGCTGGAGACTGGGAGAGATTAAACAAATGTATGCAGCTGACCAAAGATGATAATGTGGTAAAGATTGTCCAAAGTGATGAGGAGATAACAAAAGAGAGATGACATTTTCAGGAGTGCAGGAAGAAAATTAAAACCCAAATACCCTACATGTGAGGGATTGAACAGAAAAGGCTGATTGTCTGAAACTGTTGAATTTAGCATTTGGAAGGTGGGGTGCTGTTCCTTGAGTTAGATTTATGGAGTTAAATTTGAAATATGTGATTATATCCCGATAAGTAAAAGGAGAATTCCAAATCATATGAAGTTTGGGAATAGAGTGGGTAACATTATTAAATTGGAATCGTGATTAGCTGCAAAGTTCTTTTTTAATCTTTAAATCCATCTGGGAGGGAACTTAGATGCACATTCATCTCCCAAAGAGGATGTGTTTGGGCTTAATTGAAACCATTGCCCCTTGCAGCGACTGTTCTGCCCATAAGGAAAAGCTTATCTCAACATAGGAAACAATTTACATGCATGTACAACATATGGAAAATGGCCTTAAAACAGAGCAGTCTCTGACTGAGATCCAAAGGAAAAACAACAAACAACAGGGCAATAAAAACAATGTAATTACCATTTTTGGTTAAGATTGATATATCAGTTGACTTGAAAATTGGTTACAGCAGTGCAACTTCAGCCTATTGCTGGGGGAGTCCTTCTATCTTGTTAAATCTAGACTAAAGAGAATAGCTTTGAGGTGAGATGGGCAAAGTTTAAAGGAGATGTGTCGGGAAAGTTATTTTTACACAGAGGGTGGTGGGTGCCTGGAACCTGCTGGCAGGGATGTTGGTGGAGGCAGAATTGATATTTAAGAGAATCTTAGATAGGAACACAGGTATGCAGGGAATGGAGAGGTATTGGTCATGTGCAGGCAGAGGAGATTAGTTTATCTTGACATCATGCGTGACATGGACAGGGCCTGTAGCCGGCAAGGCCATGTTCCTGTGCTGTGCTGCCCTATAATCCATATCCTAAATCAAAGCTTGGGCAGCTCTCAGATGAATGCAAAAAATTCAAGGTAACATATCAAGGAATAAGACAGATCCAGCCTCGCATCACCTCTCCCTCACCACCTTTATGGATTCCGCGTTTCAAAATATCTAAAATATTAGCTAGTCGTTGTTATATTGATATTTGTGGGATCTAGCTGTCCAAAAGATTGGCTGCCCATTTCCTTCAATACAGCACTTGTATCTGCACAAATCTTCAATGCAGGGTGGCGCAGCAGTCAAGTTGCTGCCTTACAGTGCCAGAGACCCAGGTTTCATCCTGACTATGTGTGCGTGTCTGTATGGAGTGTGTACGCCCCCCCGTAACTTGTGTGTTTTTTTTCCGGGTGCACTGGTTTCATCCCACTCTCTAAAGCCGTAAAGGTTTGTAGGTTAAATGGCTGGTAAAATTGTAAATTGTCCCTAGTGCGTGTGGGATAGATTTAGTGTATGGGGATCGCAATACAGTGTGTACTCAGTGGGCCAAAGGGAATTTTTTCCACGCTGTATCTCTAATGTAAACTAAACTAAACTGAACTAAAGAGCACTTGTAATTCGGAGCACACACTGCTAATAGTATTGCAAATTAAAAATAATGAGTGTTTATTTTAAAGGATGGAATTACGGGAATTAACTCCCTTTTGGTCATCAGTGCAGTTTCATCCCTTCTTGGAGAAAATGAATATTACAGAGACTGATACAAGGTCTTAGCATAAAGAATGGAAAATGCTGGAACACTGAGTAAGTTGTGCAGCATCTGCACAGACAGAAGAATAAACATTGCAGGTGGATAACCTTTCAACAGAATGGAGAAAAGATAGGTTTAGGCTTTTTATTTTCATGTACTGAAGTATCGTGAAAAGCATGTTTTGCATGTTATCCAAACAGATCAGACATACCATAAATAGATACAGTCAGTTCAAACTCAACCACAATAGATAGAGCTATGTGGGAGGTACAGAATGCAGAATACAGTTCTCAGCATTGCAGAGCATCAATTTCTTCGAGAAAGTCCAATGTCTTCAATGGGGTAGAGGTGAATTGGACAGTATGCTAGCTTATGGGAAGACCATTCAAAAGCCTGATAAATGTAGAAGAAACAGTTCCAGAGTTTGGTGCAACAAGTTTTAAAAAACAAAAGACAGTGGAAAAGGAAAGAGAGAACAAAAAGCAAACTCTGTGTTCGGATTGAAGGTGTGGAAAAAGAATGATGGTGAAAGGCAAACAGGGATGGGTAATGCCCCCTTTTATTCATCAACCCAGATAAATGATCTGAAGCCCAAGTTATAGAAGCAAGTAACTGCAGATGCTGGTTTGCAAATAAAGTCACAAAGTACTGGAGTAACTCAGCGAGTCATCCCTGGAGAACATGGATTGGTGAGGTTTTGGGTCAAGACCATTCTTCAGAAGCCTAAGCTGGGCTTCAGAGAGTGGAGTTAGTGTGATCTGTATCAGGTTGAGATCCAAATCCTTCTTCCCTCAGATGTCATCAAGCAACTTGAGAGATAGTTTCAGCCAAGCAATCAGCAAGGGTTTGGAAATGACCATTTAAATAATCTCTTCATGACCAAATTGTAATCAATAGTGAACTGTGCCATTGCAGGCCCAGTTGTATTCCAGAGCGCTGTAATGTAGAAGAATTGTTACAAACTCTCACTTATTTCCTCTCTCATACCCATGGAATCTTGCACCTTAAAATGACTTAAAGGTGTAGATTTTTAATTGTTATTTTTGAGTTTAAATCTGTTGTGCATAGTAGTAAAAAATTAACATACCACTTAGGTGGTACATTATCCCTCGGGCAAACATTAATTCCATGCAAATCAATTAACCAACAGGCAGGACATGTAACATGTAAAACTGCTTTTCCACATTAACCACTGTCATTTGTTCTACCTTTGACTAAACTAAGGCCTGATTTAAACCCCAGTTCTCGTATCAATGCCCTTTACCAGACAACGATAAGAATGCAGCACTAACCTTCGTGAGATGATTAGTAATCCACTCATTGTAATGTTTGTTAATTGTTTACACTGTAGAATCTTTACGGAGCAAAAAGAGACCATTTGACCCTTGGAGCCCACCGTAGCTCTCTGCAAGGTAATCTAGTTACCGGTATTTCATTACCCCGGCCTTTTCGAGAGATGCATTTTGTTTCTTTCCCTTATATCCCTCGGGTTCTTTTTGAAGATTTTGAACCCATGTCAACTAACTTTTCAGACAATGAATTGCATGACTATGCAATGCATGCAAAAGCTTTTCCTCAAATCACTCTAGTTATTTGCCAATCACCTGAAATCAATAGCTTCTGGTTCACGGCCTATCCACTAATGGGAACAGTTCCTCTAGTGAATTATCTGGACTGATTTTAAATTGCTATCCTGTACCTGGTCAATGCTTCTTTTTTTAATATCTGTCAACACATTACCATTGGAATGGAACTATCTGAACTGACCTGATTGACCAGCCCAGCTTGTCAGTAATTTCAGTGAGATTTACTCTGTGAACTTGGATCAAACAGCACATCAGACAAAAGTACACGACCATTGTCTTGTTTCCAATACTCCCAATGGCAGGCAGTTGACTGATTGGTGTTGCCCTATTCACATTTGACATCCGGCATAAGTTTCTTAAAAACAATCCTCTAGTCATAAATCCCAATAGCACAGTTCACATTCAAAGGCATGTGTACCTTTACAATGGAATTGTGCAAAAGGGAAAGTTACTCTGGGGAAAGTAGCAAAGGTTTTCCACAGATCGTATGCCACTATTATGAGGAAGAACAGAGTAATGATTCCCAGTATCCTTGCCATCATTTCTATGTGAAGTAATGTATCTGGTCATAATCAAAATACTGTTTGTGGGAGCTTACTGTGTACAAATCTAATGCCAAACCTCAAAAATATGTATACTTGGGGATGACACAAAACGCTGTGGGAACTCAGCGGGTCAGGCAGCATCCCTAGAGAATGTTTGGTGTCCAGGTGACGTTATGAGTCAGAAAAACTCTGAAGAAGCGTCCCAACCTGAAATGTCAGCTATCCATGATCACCAGAGAAGCTGCTTAAACTGGTGAGTTACTCTGCCATTTTGTATCTTTCCTTGGTAAACCAGTTCCTTGTTTCTATACATGGGGGTGTTCTGAAAAAGATGTGAATGATGTGACTGATATGTGAGGTCTTCTGGATGAAATGCTGGCTAGGCAGTGGGTCTCTGAGAATCAACCTGCTTCTATGCCTCCGATGGCTTCCAGTGTTGTTGCCCGGTGACTTGCTCCCTGGGAGGCAAAGACTTTGCTATGTGAAGCAACAATGTCTCCTCAGTTATCTCCTGGGAATCTGGCAAAGTTTGAGACACAGAAGAGAAAATGACATTGAAATTTAAAACCCTCCTCTACCCCTCAAACAACGGCAGGGCAGGATTGCTCCAACATCTGTGACCTTGATCTTTTTCCTGAGACAAAAAAGGGCGAGGAAGCCGTGGCTGAATGTGGGGATCCCAGCAAGACCAAGGAGAGACGGACCGGCTGAAATCAAAGGCAGGAACTCAGTTTTTTTTTTCCTCCAGTTTTTCTCCAGCTGTCCCTTGTCCTCAACAACCTTCTGACCTTAGTGTTAATTAAATATATAATTTGATATGCCTGCCTATACAGAGAAAAATGCAGCATGTAGTTCTGGGCCACAGGGCAACCAGACAGTGGGACAGAAAGACAATTCTGCCATTCAAATTCAAGTGGAGAAAAGTGGAGTGTTTTTCCGAAAGCATAAAGCAGCTCTTTTAATACAGATAGGCAGAACAACTACGAAGCCTAACATTTCCATAGATGGAGTTATGAAAATTATGAAATGACAGGAAGTCTATTTTTTTCTTTGGCAAATAAAGCATCCTATCCACCAGGCAAAGGATGGCCATAGCAATCTAACCCACCAGAACGGATTTACTGGTGTCAAGGCCTTGATTATCTGCAGGATTTGAAGTAATCCTAAATATAATTTGTTCTCATTTCATTATGTGGTGTATATTAAAGGAAGAATGCATGAACTAAAGCTCAGTACAAATGATGGCTTGGAATGTTCCTCAACAATTTTATTCTATATGTTTTCACCAAAGTGCACAGAAGTCTACTACATCTCAATTCATGTCACAATTCACAGATGTTAGAAATAGTAGCCTTACATTTAAATTACTGGATTTACAATCCAGACTTGGCCACAAGATCGAATCTCACCACTGCACATAGAATTAAACAATTATTAATCAAATACAAAATCTGGAATAAAATAATTGGTATCAGATTGATGTAAAATCTGCTTGATGTATAATTTGTAAGATTGATGTAGACTCCTGAAAATATGCTGGGTATTTCTGTCAAAATAGGACAAGGTGGAATTTAATTAACAAAATGAATGCAGGCAAGTTCCATGTTGTTCATAGAAATTTATTTTATAATCTGGAATAAAATATTTTTTATTAGATTTATATAAAATTACATCCAGCTAAAGGATGTACAAAATCAAAAAAGTAATGGCATTAACAAATATGATATCTTTTAAACAAACCTGACCTGCTTTTGAGACTGAAGAAATACAAAAGTAAATAGCTGAATATTGTTTCTAGATGTCAATTAAATTCACCAAATTTGTTTCTAAGCCTTCGTGGGCTTGATTTTTCAAGGTTGGATGATGCTGGCATCATGATGTCCAGCTCTAATGAAGGCTCATAAGGAAGCAAGGACATCATAATGATAAACTTGTGGATTTTTTGCCTTTGGGTTCTTTGGTACAATTCATGAGTCTGACCTGGTTCAAGAGTAACCTATGGGCTTCATTTTCCTGATCACCATTTGTACCCCAACGCCTAGCTAATCTTTGACCATGCAGTGCCTCAATACAGGAGATAGGCTCACAGATATATATGCTGGGGATTTTTGTGAAAATGTAACAAAGTGGAATTTAATCAACAAAAAGGAAAGCAGGCAAGTTCCATGATGATCATAGAAATGTATTTTATATTTAAAAGTTTCCTCTCCATCATAATTCTTCACCATTCACACTCTGCGATACATTTATAGGCCCTGAATATCAGAAAACACTTCTAACTTCCTTTCCCGTAACTTAAGGGGCTGTCCCACTGCGGCGACCTATTTGGCGAGTTTAGAAGAGTTTAGGAGAGTTTGAAAAATTGTCACGTTAAAGACCTCCTTCGACTATGTAGACGACCTCCTTCGGCCTCCTTCGACTATGTTGAAGACCAGCTTCGACTAGCTTCTGGAAAATTGGACACCGAATAATGGAGAGTGAAGATGACCTCCCTCGATCTCCTTCGACCTCCCTCGACTATGTTGAAGACAATCTATGACTACCTTCGACTACCTTTGATTACCTTCAACTACCCTTGATTACCTACGAATAACATGCCGACCTACTATGACCTACTTTGATTAAACCTACATCCTTTTTTTACTCGTGGGCATTTTTCAACATGTAGAAAAATACGCCGCGACCTAGCTGAGGCCTCGGTGACGTGGGGAATACGCTCGGGCATGAAGGAGAGTTACAAAGACCTCCTAGGACCTCGTGTCGGCCATGCTGCGAGTATGAGTTGAGGGCAAACTCTTCTAAACTCGCCAATTAGGTCGCCGCAGTGGGACAGCCCCTTTATAAACTCTGGACCTAAGTTCTAACAGATTGGAGACTGGAAAAGACTACAGAAGCTGGAATCTGAGTATATACCCATCTGCTAAAGAAATTAATCATGTCAGGTAGCATCTGTGGCAGGAAATGGACAGACACCGATTAGGGTTGAAATCCTTGTTGAGTGTGAAGAAATCTATTTCCGACCTTCACCAAGTTATCCAAGTTATCAAGGATGCCAGGAGGGAATTCCATACCAAATTTGAGTCTCCATTTAACTACCCATGCACCTGTTGATTGTGGCAAGGCCTGCACACTACAATGGGCTACAAAGTAAAATCGGGCAGTATCGCTGGCAACAAAGTCTCCCTTCCCAGTGAGCTCAATGCATTCTGTGTTCCCTTTGAATAAAAGGTTGTGGAAAGGACTTAATTTGCCCATCAGCCTAGAATGTGCCTGCACCAATGGCAGATGTCAGATGTCAGATCGGCCTTCCTGAGAGCGAATCCATGGCAAGCAAGTGGCTGGGATGGAGTACCTGGCTGTGTACTCAGGATCTAGGTGGACCAGCTAGCAGGAGTATTCACAGATATCTTTAACCATTTTCTGCTCCATTCTGAGATCTACATCTGCTTTAAAATAACCACTATCACGCCTACGGTAGCGTGCCTTAATGGCTGTCGCCCAGTGGTTCTGACATCCACCATCATGAAGTACTCAAGAGAGGTGGTCATGGCGCGAATTAACTTCAGCCTATCAGCCAGCCTTCATCTCTGCAGTTTGCTGATGCAATCACCCTTGCCCTGGACTCTATCTGGTACATCTAGATTACAAGATCCTCTACGTCAGACTCCTATCTATGTTACTAAAAGTAAGATCTTGACTGCTTTTAAACCACTGCAATTTGAGAGAATGCCACCACATACAACCGTCATTTTTGGCCACCTCGCTCGGTGCCACTCTCCGCCGGACTGAACCAGAGGATTTTTCTATTTGATGAAAAATCAGAGAGATATTAATGTTTTTTTTGTATTGCCATTCTCTCTGCTGCCCCTGCTGGTGGGAGGGAGGAGGGACTATAAAACCCGGAAGTAGTGTGCCTCACTCAGTCTCTGCAAGATGGAGGAAGCCAGAGGGTCACATCTCTCTGAGCTCTGAATAACACTGAACACATGTCTACTCAACTGTGAACATCCTTAATGTGGTTTGAAAATGAAAATATGGTTGGTTTGAAGTGAAAAGGCACTGCCTGCAAATGGTTGTTTGGGGGATTTGGGTTGAAGTAAAACGGCACTGCCTACAAATGGTTGTTTGGGGGCTTTGGGTTGAAGTGAAAAGGCACTGCCTGCAAATGGGTTGGGGGGGGGGGGCTTTGGGTTGAAGTGAAAAGGCACTGCCTGCAAATGGTTGTTTGGGGGGAGGGTTTGGGTTGAAGTGAAAAGGCACTGCCTGCAAATGGTTGTTTGGGGGGTTTGGGTTGAAGTGAAAAGGCACTGCCTGCAAATGGTGGTTTGGCTAAACTTTACAACTTCCTGTTTGCACTATATTGCTTTTAGATAAAACATTACCACTTACGGCTGTGATTTTTGGCCATCTTACTCAGTCCCCCTCCAGTCATCAGGTGCAGATGATACTTCCCATCAATGAAAAACAAAAGTGTTATTAGTGTTTAAAAAATGTTGAGAATCTCTCTCCTGTCAATCACACCATGAAGGCCACACCTTTTCCGGTGGGAGGGGGAGGGATTATAAAACCCGGAAGTGTGGGTGTGGCTTAGTCTCTGCATGATGGGGGAGGGAGAGGTCACAACTCTGTCTGAGCTGTGAATCAACTGAACACACTGTGAGTGTGGTGTTTTGTGTGGTTTTATGATGGTTTTTATGGTGGTTTCACCCTGCTTGAAATAGTATGAAACTGCATTTGAATGTGGTGGCCTTGCACCCTGCATGAAATGATATGAAACTGCATTTGAATGTGTTGTCGTTGCAACCTGCATGAAATGGTATGAAACTGCACTTGAATTTGGTGGCCTTGCACCCTGCTTGAAGTGGTTGGAAACTGCACTTGAATTTTGTGGCCTTGCACCCTGCTCGAAGAGGTAAGAAACTGCACTGGAATTTGGTGGCCTTGCACCCTGCTTGAAATGGTAGGAAAATGGATTTGAATTTGGTGGCCTTGCACTCTGCCTGAAATGGGATTACAGGGAATAGCCGTGTCAACTGCCAGCCCACCAGCCGTGAGTGAGCTGCCAGCACATCAGGCTTGAGGGACTGAGCTGCCACCCCAAGAATCCATTTGGCCGACAATGTCCATACTAGCCCTCTGTAGACCAGTTGTCCCTGCAGCCAACAACACCCATACGAGCACTCCAGAAAGCCCCCCCCCCCACTGACCACCAATATTGGAATTGGTGGAGAGGTGGAATATTGTGTCGGGGGACCAGCCCTCCCATGTGAACATGGACCCAACGGGTCCCACTTAGTCTAGTTAAATGACTATAGCTTTGCCTTAATCCCATAATCCTATCCAAATTTATATCTAAACTCCTGGACCTAAAAATCAACTTCCGGCTCTGCAACTGGAGCCTTGACTGTCTGGCCAACAGACCACAATCAGTGAAGATAGGTGACAACCAGGGGTGGAAAACCAGGGAGGGGGGGTCCATAGGGGACACGTCACCCCCATGTTTTGAGAGGTGGGGGACATCCCCCCCAATATTATTGTCTTCCGGATTTTAAAATCTCTGCTTTCCGCGAGACAGTGGAGGTGGGACTGCTGATCGAGGGCGCCGATTGGACGAGAGAGACATCGGTCAGCAGGCAATGGGGGTGGGACATGATGATTCAGCGCGATGATTGGAGGAGGGAGACATGGCACAGACCTGCGCCTCATCCGCAGCCAGGATCGATCCCGGCCGGCTCTCCGGCGCTGTCCCGTCCCCACCCGAATGTCCCCCACCCCCCCACGGGTGGCCGGAGAGGTTGGCAGTCAGATGCGAGCTGTACCCCCCGGGCCCACAGCCAGCGCAGAGAAGCAATGCTAAACCCAGCTCAACTCTGCCTGTCCCGCCAGGTGAACCTGCCTGGGCTTGCGGGAAATATGGCCAGCATGGAGAAGCAGAGCTGGTATCCCGTCAGTCCAATCAGGGCTTGTAAGTTAACCCGGCGAGACAGGCAGAGTTGAGCTGCATTTAGCGCTGGATTGAGCCTCCGAAGCCTCGCACATGTGAGTGTGCGCATGCGCGTGCGGCTGCCAAAAAATTGTGTCCCCCCTGTACCCCGGTCCCCTCCATATTTTGATAGCGAGTTCCATGCCTGGTGACAACAGCTCCTCCATAATAATTTTCAACACTGGTGCATCCAAGGATGCATTCTCAGCCCCCGACTACAGTATATTCCCTATACATTCACAACTATGAGACCAAATTCTGCTTTAACTTCATCCACACATTTGCCGATGACACGATAGTTGTGGGTCGGATCCTGAAATGGAGTACAGGAAGGAGACTGAGAGCTTAGTAACATGATGTTGAAACAGCAACCTCTCATTCAAAGCCAAACAAGAAAAGGAGTTATTAACTTTGGGAAGCTTGGTGGCATTTACACCTCAATCAGCACTAAGGTGCCGAAGAGAAAATGGTCAAAGGGCTTCACCAACAATCTAGATTAACCACATTGAAGTTACAGCTAAATAAACACGCACACAAACACCTCTACTGCCTCAGGAGATTAAGGTAATTTGGCCTGTCTCCACCAATGTCTACAGATGTATCATAGAAAGCATTCACGGAAATACATAGAAAGCACACATCTGAGTCTGAAGAAGGATCTCAACCCAAAACATCACCCATTTCCACTCTCCAGAGATGCTGCCTGTCCCGCTGAATTACTCCAGCATTTTGTGTCCATCTTCAATTTAAACCAACATCTGCAGTTCCTTCCTACATAGACAGCATACTATTAGGCTAAATCACAGCTTGGTTTGGGAACAGCTCTGCCCAAGATTGAAGGAAATTGCAGAGAGTTGTGGATGTAGGCCACCTCACCACACAGACGAGACACCTCACCACCAACCTGAAAGCTTGAAAACATGCACCACTAGACTCAGGAACAGCTCCTTCCTCGCTGTTATCAGACTACTGAACAGTCTTTCCAGAAATTAGTACTAATCTTCTAAACTACCCTCATGGCAGATGCTGGATTTTTTTCTTTGCAATGCTACAATGCTGCAAAACTATATTCTGCACTCTGGTATTCTTCTCTAACTGATCTACATGTGTATGGTATGTTCTGATTTAATTGAACAGCATTTCAGTACACGTGACAATAATAAACCAATACTAAGGTACATACAGGATCTGTTTCTTTATTTCCCATTGGTTTGCATTTGCTTGATTCCCTACCAGATTCCGGGAAATGGATGCAACACGCTAGCAAATGGACACATGTCCTTCAGAATGATTTGGGCTTCAACACAAGCATATCTATTTGAAATCACTGGGGAATGGGCAGAAGCCCAGGTAATAATCTCATAATACAAGTGATGTGCACATAAAAGGTGTAAATACAGGCCCACCACCGAGTTTCCGGCACCCTTGGTTTCTGAGCCTTTCTGGATTATCCGTTTTCCAAACCACCAGAAGTCATGGCCTTGGGGGGGGGGGGGGGGGGCTGAGAAACTGCCCGGAAAGTCAGCTGCAGGCTGCCAGCTCCAGCCAGGCCAGAGTTTCGCAGGGGGCAAATTTGACCTGCCGATCGGCGCAGAAATCCCGATGAATTTGAGATTTGCTGCCTAACCTGGCCTCAACACCACACTGTCATATTTTTGTGGGACTTCCGGAAGGGGGTGGGGGGATATTTTGTCTGGATTAAAGATGGGGGTGGGGTGGGGGGGTCCGACCAACGGCTGCCAGAAAAACAGTGGTGGACTGGTAATGTAAAGGTACATTATTTGTACTCATGTACTCAGTGGGGCAGTGGTAGAGTTGCTGCCTTACAATGCTAGAGACCCGGGTTCAATCTGTATGGAGTTTTTGATGACCTCAGGATATTCCGACATGCTTCACAGCTGATTTGTTATTTAATTGCTGTCATTTGTGTTAAGTAGGGAAATTGTGGCCACCAATCTGTCCACACAATGCTATTTTGATGCTGAAGATTGACAAAATGCTGGAGTAACTGAGCTGGAGAGAAGGAATTGGTGACGTTTTGGTTCGAAACCCTTCTTCAGAATAGCTATTTTGATGCCATTGCTTGAAACTGGGGAAAGACACTGGCTGAGATGTAAGGTGCATTCCGAACTCTAGTATTACCTTGGAATCTTTTGTCTCTATTGGGATAGTCAATGAGGTCTGTGGTTGAAGGAGGAGTGAAGAAGACGTGGAGTAATTCAACAGAGAGTAGCTACTGCGGGGTTAATTGTGTCTCTATCATTGTTCGTGTGAAGAAAATGGGGAGATCTGTCCAGAATAGGCCAATTTATTTTAAATGCAGGGATGAAAGACCTAATAGAAGGAGGTGGAAGCAGCCTGACAAAGGAATCTGAAAAAAGGATTTAATGCACTCGGGGCTTGAGATCCATGTAAGTCAGCAAGGACAGAGATGACCGATGACTACCAGGTCTCAGTTGTCATATCGTATTCTAAGAATTCCGCTTTCAGTTGTAATGTTCTTTGTGGCGTGTGCCTGATTTTATTGAAACATTTTAGTATCAGCCTTTGACTATAAAGCATTTGACTGGCAATATAAAGAGTTGCAGACAAGCGCTGCACTGTCTGAATCTTATCCTTCAGCAAGATTCCCTAAGCCAACTAACTTCCTCAATAAAAAAGCACACAGTGTTATTAAGACCAATTTTATATATATCCACCCACCATGCACCAGCAATCTAGCAAAACAAACCGTAAAATGGCAGAAACATACACCGACGAACATTTCCCTTACAACTGTCTGGCTTTGTTGAAAATGAAAATAAGCTATGAATACCAGTAGCAACAGTACAGTGCCGCCTGATTAGCGGCTAACTTGTTATATCTTACATCCACTACTATTAATGGATACTCCCTGGTTGATCTTCATGTCTAGTGGTAAATCATTTCTAGTCAAAGCAGGGTCATGGCCTCTTTCCTGGGACTTGAATTCTTTCTTTATTTTTTGATTTGGGTCAGTAAATTTTGGCAGTGTTTCAGTGATATGACCTTAAGATTTGGGAAACCAAATAGATTTCACCATTGAAACAGTGTTTTGAATCAATGTGCTATGTCTATGACTGCTTAAAACAAAACCCTCTGTCCCTTTTGTAATGGCCACACCAATCACGCTAAAACATGCTCCAGTTGGAGATGGGGGCTGGGGTTAACTGGTGGGAATTTCTAGATGATGACAATGACACTATAATTAGAAAATTATCATTGCTTCGTATTTCTAATGAATCGGATTGTGCTAAACCGAGCCTGCACTGGTTCAGCGGTTGCATTAATTAAATGTTTACAGCTGCACAACTCCTAATGCATTGCATCAACACTGCGGCTGTTCAGTAAGGGGCAGTGGACCATGAGAGACAACTGCATCACGGGGTGAGAATGTCGCAGTGGGGCAGTGGTAGAGTTGCTGCCTTACAATGCTAGAGACCCGGGTTCAATCTGTATGGAGTTTGTATGTTCTTCCTGTGACCACGTGGGTTTTTTCCGAGTGCTCTGGTTTCCTCCCACACTCCAAAGACGTACAAGTTTGTAGTAATTGGCTTCAGTAAAAATTGTAAATTCTCATCTGTATGTAGGATAGTGTTAGTGTGTTGGGATCGCTGGTCGGCCCGGACTCGGTGGGCCGATGGACACGTTTCCGCACTGTATCTATAAACTAAACTAAAACAAAAGTGCCACCCGGACAGCTGACAGCTCGCTCTTCCAGTCCTATTTGGGGTTTTTAAATGTGCCTGATGAACAGAGACAAATGGAAACAGATTGTTGCAGAAAGACTGAAGTATACAACTTGTAACAAACAAAATTAAAACATCAAATTTAATGGAACACATGGAACTTTTATTAATTAATTATAACCGAAATAAACATTGAAATAAAGACAATTATACAGAAATGTTATCTAAATGTATCTTTTTTAAATACTGGAGCCATGATAGATGTGGGAATCATAGTGCATATATGGCTGAGAGGTCAAACACAAAGTATAGAAACAAAGAACTGCAGATGCTAGTTTACACCAAAAATAGACACAAAGCGCTGGAGTAATTCAGTTACTGCACAGTCTGAAGAAACGTCCCAATGTCACCTATCCAGGTTCTCCAGAGATGTTGCCTGACCCTCTGAATTACTCCAGCACTTTGTATCTTTATGTGTATTAACCAGCATCTGCAGTTCTTTGTTTCAACTACATACAATGATAATGATAATGACAATCGGCAATAATTGGCACCATTCCCTCTATGTTCCGTTATAATGAGGGTTTACTGTATTCAATATTATGACCGATTCTCATCCTCAACAGCATCCTCCCTCAACATCGTCATGTTCCTGATTCCCCTGCATTGCAGAGATCTCTCAATCGCTGTCGTGTACATATTTGGTAAAATAGAAACACAGCCTCTTCACAACCTTTTGAGTAACCTTTTTCACTTTCTCGGTCTGAGGCAGTGATCACAAATTGAACCCAATGAGCAGGGTTAAGATCAAACTGGCAATAATCCTGCCAAGCCCCTTGTCCACCAACCCTCTCCATACAGGCTGGTGAATCTTCACTATGCTTCCCCTCAAGCAAGTAAATGACAGTCAGAGACACCAACCAGAAAACTGACAGCTTTGGTCCCTATAAATTCATAAGTTCTAGCAGCAGAATTTGACCAATTGGCCCATCAAGTCTTCCCCACCATTCTATCATGGCTGATCTATCTTTCCCTCTCAACCCCATTCCCCTGCCTTCGCCCCATAAACCCCAACACCCTTACTAATCAAGAATCTGTCAATCTCCGCCAATATGTTGAACTATTGGCCAAGTTACCTGGTTGCTGTACCTGATGTGATCATTTAGTGTGATGTGTCACAGATGCAACTGCAAATACAGAGATATATTTGTGGCACTCAGTCGCATTCCACACTCTTGAAGTGATTTCACTTAATGCACAATACAGAGTGTCATTTATAAATTCATTCCTGGGCAGAATGAATGAATGAATGGAATACAATTGATCAATTGATTCAAAAAAGATTACACACCATCTGCTCCTCCAATAAGTCCATTTCCTGAGGCACCAATTCCCTCTGGAAAGTTTTCCTGTTTAAATCTCCGAGCGTTCCCTCGCCCACATACCTTTGCATTAACAACTACTCTCATTGATGATTTTACACAATGTGCTCCTGACGGGTCGCTTTGGTGTCTAACGTCCAAGTCAGTGTGCCAGAATTTTTTTTTATCTGTGAGCCGAAAATAATCCACCTATTGTAACACTTGGAGGAAGTCAAGTAAAATAGGACTTCGGAAGAAAAATCCAACAGAATCGACAAAGACTTGATGAAAACTGCAAGCCAGGAATAAATTAAGGTCTAAAAATATTCTTCTCAGGCATTATCTCGGAACTCCAGATGACTTCTAGTTCTGTGGGTTCTGAGGTGACTGCTGAAGCCAAGGTAGTAATCACACACTCCTCCGCAGATGGGGCACGAGCTAAATGATGAGGGGGTGGTTGGGTGCTATCCAAGTGGCGCATTGCGTCCACTGTTTACTTTGGGCTTCTCTGTGCTGCCAATGCTGGCCATCCCGAATGCTCATCCTCCACTTTGAGCACTCATGGACCAGGGATTCCCCGGAGTCAGAAGGGATATTATCCGCAATTATATTCTGCACACTGCTATTTTTCTCTTTGCTCTACCTGTTGCACTTGCATATGGCTCGATTGTGTTCATTTTACAATTTTATTGGATTTTATTGGATAGCATACAAGCAAAAGCGTTTCACTGTAGCTCAGTACATGTGACAATAATAAACCAAACCAAACCAAACAAGTCCTCAACAAGAGCAGATTCCCTGCCTGCAGGAAGCAAGACTGCTGGAAAACATTCAGGCATGTGCTAGCAGGTGGCCAGACCATAAAAATGACATGAAACAATAAACATCTCCAACAAAAGACAACCTAATTGCAAACCCTTGGCATTCACCAAGTCCCCTACAAGCATTAACTGCAGCGAGAGACCAGTGCTGAACTGCTATCTACGTTTCGTGTCCCTCGAACTATCCTTGACCGAACTTTGCTGGCTTGACTTTGCACCAAACGTTATTTACTTATCATGTATCTATACACCGTAAATTGATTGATTGTAATCATGGATTGTCTGCAACATCCTCTTCTCCTTGTCTTTCTGCTGACTGGTTAGCACGCAACAAAATGCTTTTCACTGTACCTCGGTACATGTGATAATAAACTAAACTAAACTGAAAATGAACTGATAGTATGCAAGAGACTGCAGATGCTGACATTTTGAGCAAAAAAGAAACTGCTGATGGAACTCAATGGGTCGTGCTGTGCCTGATCCGAAACATTGCTTGTCTATTTCCCTCCACGTATTTCCCTTCTGACCCGCTGAGTGGCTCCAGCAGTTTGCTTTATATGCCAATACTATACAAAGACCGGTTTGTAGGAATGCAGATCAAATAATTGGATGCTTTCAGAATCCATATTTTATAGTCCTCGTTAATAAACTGGTAAGAGTGAATGACAATTCAGATTATCCCATTCACTCAGGAATGTGCCCGACAGATTCTTATTTCTCCACACTTCTTTATAATTTCAGTGAATGAATTGAGGTTTTCTGTTCAGTGCACCACAGGAGGTCGATGTGTTCAAGTTCCTCATTAAGCTGGCTGTTGCATTTTATTGCATTAGCGTGGCTTTTAGAGTGACTTTGCACCTTCTTTAAAATGCTATCCCGGGAATTCATTTGCACTATGCAATCTTCAATGCAATTCAGCTATGAAGTCATGGCTCTTGCAATGAGCACTTGTACCAGTGCATGATGTTTGACGTGGCTTACACTGGAGAAACCTCAAATATATATTAAAGGACACAAGGTGCTGAATAACTCAGCAGGACAGGCAACATCTCTGGAGAACATGGATAGGTGATACTATACAATACTATACTATAGGTGATATTTTGGGTCAGGTTCTTCTTCAGATTGATGGTGGGGGAGGGGTGGGGAAAGTGGAAGAGGCAGAACATCGGGAATCGGAGAGGGGGTGGTATGAGATGATGATGGCGGTGGACGCTGGAAAACGGACCCGGGGAGAGGAACTGGGGGGTCTTACCTTCCGCACCCTTGAGGTTGGCTGCGAGAGAATCCCCCCCCCCCCCCTCCACCCTGGGGCACAAGGGCTGAAAACGGCCAGGCGTGGAGAGGGACGATGGTTTGCGGGATGATCGAATTAGAAGCGACGGCTGCAAGGGCCTTTGTGGCCAGCTGAAGTTGGGACTGTAAAATGCCGCCAAATGGCGGCTCTTGCATTCGGATTTGGTGAGCTGTTCTGTACATTCTGTACTTTTAGTTTCAAGATACAGCGCGGAAACAGGCCCTTCGGCCCACCGAGTCCACACTGACCAGAACATTAGCACTATCTTACACACACACGGACCAAATTACACTTATACCAAGTCAAATAACCTACAAACCTGTACATCTTTGGAGTGTGGGAGGAAACCGAAGATCTCAGAGAAAAGCCACGCGGTCATGGGGAGAAGGTACATACTCCATACCAACAGCACCCACAGTTGGGATCGAACCCGGATCTCCAGCACTTCAAGCGCTGTAAGGCAGCAACTCTACCACTGCGCCACCGTGCCACCCCTGACTGATCAGGGGATTGTGCTTATGTACGCGGCTACCCTTGCTGATTTGTGTGCAAAAAAATTATTTCACTGTAACTGGTATACCTGACAATAAAGAAACCATTGAACCATTGAGGTAATAGGTGGACACAGGCGAGGAAGAGTTTGATAGGCAGATGGTTGGATCAAACCCCCATCTCCCCTTCCCCTTCACCCCCAATGCTTCCCCCCCCTTCTCCCCCTCCTTTCCCCTGTGCCCCCACCCAGACTCCCATCTATTTCTGCCATCCCTCTCCTCCTACATCCCTTCCTCTAGCTTCACAATTTGCATCTCTTCAATCGTCCTTTCACCTTGTGGCCTTTTGTATACACGCAGTTCCTTGTTTCTACACTTCCTCAAATATATATATATATATATATATATATATATTTAATTTTAGAAACTTTTGGGATTTTATTGAAAACTTTGGAGTTGGCCATCAAGCCTAGTGTTTGTGCAATAGATGAATAAATAATGTTCTATAAATGAAGACTGAAAGAAGCTCAGCAGCATGACATTGTAGAACATTAAAACATAGAAACATAAAAACATAAAACATAGAAACAGAGGAAATAGGTGCAGGAGTAGGCCACTAGGCCCTTCGAGCTGATCATCCAGAATCAGTTCCTGCTTTCACCCCTTATCCCTTGATTCCATTAGCCTCAAGAGTTAAATCTAACTCTCTCTTGAAAACATCCAGCAAATTGGCCTCCGCTGCCTTCTGTGGCAGATAATTCCACAGATTCACAACTCTCTGGGTGAAAAACATAATTAGAGAACAACCATTTATCTGGTGTGTTATGAGAGCTCATTACCACAATAAGAAATTGCCATAGAATGGGAGAGGAGAATATCTCTGTAGAACAATCGTTTTCCTGACTGAAAATGTATAGGTGAAAATTTAAACATGACAATTTAGACCAAATGAGTGTCTTTTTATCCGTAGCGTTGTAACAGATAACTATGCGTGGCATTTGTAACAGATAACTATGAAATGCCCAAACTAAATGCAAACATCCGGAGCTCTGTAAATTATGTGAATCAGTTGGATATGTGTAGAATGGTATTGCATTATTTAAGAGATCCTTGTTGCATGCATACCTGAAGATTCTTGCGTTCCCCAATAATAACATTTAAAAACACACTTTCTAGTCACAGGTCTTGATTCATCTTTTTATACTTCATTAATGTTTTTTACTAATGTTTTTTTATATAAGACTGAGGCAAGACATTGCATCACCCATCAAATTAGTTTTCTAATGTTCACTAGTTCTTCTATACGTTGCCCCACTCTACATTTCTACCATGGTGCCAAGGTAGCTCAATAATATTCCCCCTCAACATGGAAGATGGCTCTTCAGCACATCGAGACAATGGCACCTCCCAGAGCAATCCCATCAATCCTATTTCCCAACCTATTTTTACTGTATAGGGAGGTACTGCAGATGCTGGTTTATACACTTGGGCGTGCACATCTGTGAAGATCTTTCCTGGTCCAAGAACACAGATGCAATTATTAAGAAAGCTCATCAGCGCCTCTACTTCCTGAGAAGATTACGGAGAGTTGGTCTGTCAAGGAGGACTCTCTCCAACTTCTACAGGTGCACAGTAGAGAGCTTGCTGACTGGTTGCATCATGGCTTGGTTCGGCAACTTGAGCGCCCTGGAGAGGAAAAGACTACAAAAAGTAGTAAACACTGCCCAGTCCATCATCGGCTCTGACCTTCCTTCCATCGAGGGGATTTATCACAGTTGCTGCCTCAAAAAGGCTGGCAGCATCATCAAGGACCCACACCACTCTGGCCACACACTCATCTCCCTGCTACCTTTGGGTAGAAGGTACAGGAGCCTGAAGACTGCAACAACCCGGTTTAGGAATGGCTACTTCCCCACAGCCATCAGGCTATTAAACCTGGCTCAGAACTCTGAACATTAATATCCCTCCATCTGTTATTTGCACTTTATTAATTTATTAATTCATGGGTGTATTTATGTATAGAATTGTAGTCAATACCTTCTATGTTCTGTTGTGCTATGTAAAGAAAGATTTTCATTGTCCTGTCAGGGACACATGACAATAAGGAACAGTCAACATGGATTTATGCCTGGAAGGTCATGTTTGACTAATCTTCTTGAATTTTTTGAAGAGGTTACTAGGGAAATTGACGAGGGTAAAGCAGTGGATGTTGTCTATATGGACCTAAGTAAGGCCTTTGGAGACTTTAAGTAAGAGTTGGAGTTGGAGACTAGTAAGACTTTAGTAGGGCCTTTGACAAGGTTCCTCATGGAAGGTTGGTTAAGAAGGTTCAACTGGTGGGTATAAATGCAGGAATAGCAAGATGGATTCAACAGTGGCTGAATGGGAGAAGCCAGAGGGTAATGGTGGATAGCTGCTTGTCGGGTTGGAGGCAGGTGACTAGTGGGGTGCCTCAGGGATCTGTGTTGGGTCCTTTGTTGTTTGTCATGTACATAAATGATCTGGATGAAGGGGTGGAAAATTGGATTAGTAAGTATGCAGATGATACCAAGATAGGGGGCGTTGTGGATAATGAAGAGGATTTCCAAAGTCTACAGAGTGATTTAGGCCTTTTGGAAAAATGGGCTGAAAGATGGCAGATGGAGTTTAATGCTGATAAATGTGAGGTGCTACACCTTGGCAGGACAAATCAAAATAGGACGTACATGATAAACGGTAGGGAATTGAAGAATACAGTTGAACAGAGGGATCTGGGGAAAACCGTGCATAGTTCCTTGAAGGTGGAATCTCATATAGATAGGGTGGTAAAGAAAGCTTTTGGTATGCTAGCCTTTATAAATCAGAGCATTTAGTATAGAAGCTGGGATGTAATGTTAAAATTATACAAGGCATTGGTGAGACCAAATCTGGAGTATGGTGTACAATTTTGGTCGCCCAATTATAGGAAGGATGTCAACAAAATAGAGAGGGTACAGAGGAGATTTACTAGAATGTTGCCTGGGTTTCAACAGCTAAGTTACAGAGATAGGTTGAATAAGTTAGGTCTTTATTCTCTGGAGCGCAGAAGGTTAAGAGGGGACTTGATAGAGGTCTTTAAAATGATGAGAGGGATAGACAGAGTTGATGTGGACAAGCTTTTCCCTTTGAGAATAGGGAAGATTCAAACAAGAGGACATGACTTTAGAATTAAGGGACAGAAGTTTAGGGGTGACATGAGGGGGAACTTCTTTACTCAGAGAGTGGTAGCGGTGTGGAATGAGCTTCCAGTGGAAGTAGTGGCGGCAGGTTCGTTGGTATCATTTAAAAATAAATTGGATAGGCATATGGATGAGAAGGGTATGGAGGGTTATGGTATGAGTGCAGGCAGGTGGGACTAAGGGAAAAAAGTTGTTCGGCACGGACTTGAAGGGCCGAGATGGCCTGTTTCCGTGCTGTAATTGTTATATGGTTATATGGTTATAATAAACTCTTTTGACTCTTTGACTCTACTGAAGACAGACTCAAAAAGCTGGAATAACTCAATGGTCAGGCAGCATCTCTAGAGAAAAGGAATAGGTGACTCTTTGGATCTGACAAAGGGTCTCGACCTGAAACGTCACCTATTCCTTTTCTCCAGAGATGCTGCCTGACCCGTTGAGTTACTCCAGCTTTTTTGTCTGCCTTCTATTTTACTGTAACCTGATCTCTCTCATATTTCTACCCAAGGGGTTAATCCAACTTGCAAAGCAGCAAGTTTTAGGATGTGAGAGGAGGAAATTCAGAGTCTGAGGAAATTCAGAGTCTCTCTGAGGATCCTTCAGTGCTTCTACTCTGTGACTGTAGAAAGCATCTTGTCCGGCAACATCTCAATCTAGTTTGAGAACAGCTCTGCCCAGGACAGGAAGGCTCTGCAGAGAGTAGTGCGTTCGGCCAAACTCACAATATGAACAACACTCACCCTCCTGCAGGACCTATATACCAGGAGGTGCAGATCCAGAGCCAGCAACATTATGGGGGACCCCTACCACCCCAACTACAGACTGTTCCAGCTGCTACGGTCAGGCAAGCGCCTCCGCTGTCACGCTGTGAAAACAGAGAGGATGAGACGGATTTTCTTCCCACAGGCCATCAGGACTGTAAACTCTTATCTCACCAGGTACTAATTTACTAATTTACTGTTGTGTTGTGTCTTTTTAAATTAAAAAACAATCTAAAATGTAAATACTGGTTCTGTTCTATTCTGTTGGTTTTGCACAGCCGCAGGCATTGCCACTCATTTCACTGCACATCTTTTTTATGTATGTGACAAATAAACTTGACTTGACTTGACTTGAGACAAAGCACCCAAGTGCTCGCCGAGAAAACATACAAACTCAACATACTAGCATCTGAGTGTTAATCAGTATAGGCCTTACAGACGACTGTGGTATATTTTGGTGTCTTTAAGAAATATTTCTGTCACCTCTGTAACACGATAGAAACTAAGAACATAATGTTGTGAGGCTCAAAACACATATTTATTATTTGCGTGTGTTCTTCCATAAATCCATAAATTGCTTGATGTAGTCATCTATGCGTGTTTCAGTTTAGATTTTAGAAATGGTTCTTCTTTGTTACATGGGGTTAAAGAGTACTGTGCTTGTTATTATGTGACATGTGGGAAAGAATAAATGCTTTATAGTTTGCGAAGTATTTATACCCAGGACCAGCTTTGACTGTCTCTGCAGGAAGACACAAAGAGTTTCTGTTCCATGTGAATTTTAAACAAGGTGAACCTAATTGAATTGAATGTCTATTAAATCCCAAGTGTGAACGGTGTTAATGTTGACAACTACTTACCTCACACAAGAACAATGGTATAATTATGAAGTGTAATAGATTTCTATGGGTGAACACTTGTGTAATTATAGAACCTGATAGGGGGTTTCTGTTGCAATGATATGACTTTTGCACAAGGCGTCAATCTGACCACAGAAATCCCAAGTGACTAAAGTCTGCTTCGCAAGTTCCCAGTAAATGTTTGGAATACTTACCTCATTCAAGAGGAACAATGATTTAATTATGGAGTGTGCTGAGATCCTGGTGGATAGAACTTTAATATAACACACAAACCTTACTGATTGGCAGCTTCCATCTTTCCTCTGTTATGGTAGTGGATTGACAGGCAGCGCCAGTCTTTACTGTGTTATGGTACTGGATTCACAAAATACAGTGGGTGTTGTAATTCTGTTTTTAGTTTGAAAGATGTGAATGCGCGATATCTGGTCATTCTCTCATGACATGACTCAGATTCAGACTGTCTGCCATTAACATGAGGCATAGCTGGAAGGAGCAGTGCTGGACGGGTGGGTGTGGAGTAAAGGGGAAGAAGTGGAAATGAAGGAGAGGCAGATTAAGAGGAAAATACTGGGAGAGCAAAGAGAATATGGTGCAGGTGAGCAGAGACTAAGATGGTAAAACATGCAGAGCAGAAAGGCGGTCAAAGAAGATAGATGTTGGAAGTTGGCTTCCATTTTAGTGGTTAGGGGAGTATTTATGTCACTTGCTGGCTGTAAATTTCCTGGTCTCACTTACATTGTAAGTTGAAGTAAAAACCATCAAAGGAGTTAGGCACACAGTGCTGGAGTATCTCAGAGGCTCAGGCAGCATTTCCGTAGAAAAGGAATAGGTGACATTTTGAGTCGAGATCCCTCTTCAGACCCGAAAGGTCAGGCACGGAAATCGCTATCAAAACATGGGGGGGGGGGGGGAACACAATTTCTTGGCAGCCGTGCGCGCACATACGCTCACACACACGTGTGAGGCTTCGGCCGTGGGCCCTGTGGACGGTAACATCGGAAGCTGACCTGGTTGGTGACCGACTCCAAACTCCAGCAACAGCAGCTTCGTCCGCCCCGAATCGTGGGGCTTCAATTGACCCATTCGCGGGGGCTTTCATCAGCCAGCGGGGGCTTCAACATCGGGAGCCTCAATCGCCTTGATGCAGCAGTTTGATTTTAAGCTGCGTCGGGTGCAAAATTGCCCCACGAATGGGCCAATTGAGCCCTGAGAAAGCATCTGATAAAGTCCGGATTAAAAAACATGGGGGGGGGGGGGGGGGGTGATTGTCCCCCACTTTCAAAGCATGGAGGGGATGCCCCTGTCCCCCCCAGGATTTCCGCCCATGCCCAGAACAACGCTTATTCCTTTTCTCCAGAGATGCTGCCTGATCCGCTCAGCATTTTGTGTCTATTTTTAATGTACATCAACATCTGCGGTTCCTTCGTACACCTTCAAAGGAGTGCTGTGATATGGAGGAAGGAGCTGTGGGTAGAATGTTACCCAGTGATGGATGGATGGATGAACAAATGCTGTTCAATAAGGGGAAAGGATTCATGAATTTGTGGGCCTAAACAGGTAGAGGAAAATGATGAATGGAGCCATGTCTAGTTGGCATGAGAATGGGATAAGGCAAACCAGATGGAATGATAAGGACATTATCACATCTCCTCCAAAGCACTTAGTGGTCAGTGAAATAATTTTGAAGTGTTGCCATCAAGTGATGTAGGTATTCCAGCAGCCAGCTTGAGCACAATAGCTTTCCACAGTGAACCATTTAATAGTGGCTTGGGAACCTCATATTAATTTTGAGTATGGATGAATACTGCCGAATCTCCCAACGTTAACCCGCTGACCTTCTTCAAAATAGTGCCAAGGAATGTTTTCCACCCATGGGGGAAGAGTTGGGCCTGGTTCAGCGCTTTATCTAAAAGACCTCCTCAGGCAACGTGGCATTCTTGCAGTACTGCAATGTGCATTGGTGCATTGGTGCTCGAGTCTTGACTGGAATCTGAGCCTTGCATCATCTGAGAATACTGCCAACTAAGCCTCAGGTGACAAGGAATCGGGAATGGGACAGGTTGGCACTAACCTTCAAGATGTTAGTCAGTATTCCAGGCAACAACAACCAGGAGAAGAGTTTGCTGAGTCCCATGTCTAAGGTGCCAAGGAGGTGAGCCATAGGACAATTCATAGGAATGGAAAGTTTCATAGGAATAGTCAGGCAGTCAACCTGTGGCTCACGGTGCGGCAGGGGATCATCCCAATGGTGAAAGCAGAAGAATTGGGTGAGGGAAGGGTCAGCCAAAGGAACATTTCTGTATCCAGTTTAGGAGAAGGTAATTGACAATGGTCACTTTTTGAGCATGAAGGCAAGTCTCTGAACTGTGCAAGTGGGAAATAATTTATAAAAGTTTACGTTTGTCCCTCCTACTTCATCATTTACCTCTAACCTTGCTTACCGGTGGCAACATGGCTACTGAGCAAGACAAATTTAGGTTGCTACACAGTGACACTCTGTGGCTGCTGGTTGAACTACAAGCTGATCAAACCTTTGTGAGTTTCTTCGACACTTCTCCCAATTTGACAGTGTAGCTATGGTGGAAGATCAGCTGAGGGAGATAGAGAGTGGGGAATAGAATGAGAGGAGGGCAATAGACAATAGACAATAGGTGCAGGAGTCGGCCATTCAGCCCTTCGAGCCAGCACCGCCATTCAATGTGATCATGGCTGATCATCCACAATCAGTACGTGCCTTCTCCCCATATCCCCTGACTCCGCTATTTTAAAGAGCCCTATGAAGCTCTCTTTTGAAATTATCCAGAGAACCGGCTTCCACTGCCCTCTGAGGCAGAGAATTCTACAGACTCACAACTTTCTGTGTGAAAAAGTGTTCCCTCATCTCCGTTCTGAACACATTCCCCTTATTCTTAAACTGTGTCCCCTGGTGCTGGACTCCCCCAACATCGGGAACATGTTTCCTGCCTCTAGCGTGTCCAAACCGTTATTAATCTTATATGTTTCAATACGATCCCCTCTCATCCTAAATTCCAGAGTATACAAGCCCAGCCGCTCCATTCTCTCAGCATATGACATTCCCGCCATCCTGGGAATTAACCCTGTGAACCTATGCTGTACTCACTCAATATCAAGAATGTCCTTCATCAAATTAGGGGACCAAAACTACACACAATATTCCAGGTGTGGTCTCACTAGGTCCCTGTACAACTGCAGAAGGACCTCTTTGCTCCTGTACCCCTGACCTCCCCAACCATCGAAGGGATCTATCACAGTCGCTGCCACAAAAAGGCTGCCGACATCATCACCCACAACATCCTGGCCACACACTCATCCCTCCGTTGCCAACAGGAAGAAGGTGCTGGAGCCTGAAATCTGTAACATCAAGGTTCAGGAACAGCTTTTTCCCCACACCCATCAGACTATTAAACACAACATCAAATAAGCTCTGAACAACAACAGTCTATTATTATTATTGGAATTTATCTGTTTATTTATTGAGTATTTATGGTCTATGGTCTATAGACACACTGAACTTTATCTCCCGTTTACATATTCTGTTGTGCAACAGCAAGTAAGAATTTAATTGTCCTATCTGGGACATACGACAAATAAACTCTCTTGACTATTGACTCAACACCTCTTGTTATGAAGACCAACATGCCATTCTCTTTCTTCACTGCCTGCTGTACCTGCATGCTTACTTCATTGATTGATGAACAAGGACCCCCAGATCCCGTTGTACTTCCCCTTTTCCCAACTTGACACCATTTAGATAATAATCTGCCTTCCTGTTTTTGCTACCAAAGTGGATAACCTCACATTTATCCACATTGAACTGCAACTGCCATGCATCTGCCCACTCACCCAACCTGTCCAAGTCACCCTGCATTCTCATAGCATCCTCCTCACAGTTCACACTGCCACCCAGCTTTGTGTCATCTGTAAATTTGCTAATGTTACTTTGAATCCCTTCATCTAAATAATTGATGTGTATTGTAAATAGCTGCGGGAGGTGGGGGAGGTGAGGGATAGAGGGATAGGAGGGGGCTAGGGAGGGGAGAGATGGAAGGAGGGAAGGAGTGGTAGGGGAAAGGAGAGTGAGAGAGAGGTGAGGGAGGGATTGGGGGAGGGGAGGAGGAGAGGGGAAAGAACAGGGAAGGTGAAGAGGAAGGGAAGGGAGTGCTGGGAATAGGTGAAAATGAGCTGCGCTTGCGCAGTTGGGGGCTCTGGATGAGTGGTGGAATATTGCATTGGGGGAACAGGTTGCATTAGGCCTCCCGTGTGACAGGGACCCAATGGGTCCCACTTAGTCTAGTATTTAATAAATACTTGGATGTGCACTTGAAGAGTTGTGACCTACAGAGTGACAGACCGGGAAAGTGGGATTTGTTGGGTCACTTTTTTTACTACTGGCCCAGTCACAATGGACTCTTTCAATGTTTTGATGAATGTATTTAATGGCAATAGCACTTTATCCATTTTATTGTTTTAGCAGTTAACAGAATAAAACTAACAAGTAGCAGTGAAAAAGCCCAATGACTGCTTCTATCATGAGAAATGTAGTTTGGAAGTTTTGTCATGGACTTTTCCAATTTGATATGATAAGAATTTTTGTTACCAGAATTCATAATGGAATAATGCAATTCACTTGGTGATTTTAATTCACCTTCAACTGTTAAGCGTTGCAGTGCCGTTGCCGAGTTGCTACATAACAGCGGCAGAGACCTAGGTTCGATCTGTACGGCGTATGCACGTTCTCCCTATGACCTGCCTGGGTTTTCTCTGGGTCCTCCCACACTCCAAGGATGTACAGGTTTGCAGATTAATTGTCTTTGGTGAAAATGTAAATTGTCCCTAGTGTGTGTAGGATAGTTAAGGGCCTGTCCCACCAGCGTGCAACTCTATGCGATGAACGCGATCAAACTAGAAGCAGGGGCCGCGCGGAGGTCGGGTGATCCCTGTACAGGGCTGTTCCCACCAGCATGCGCCTGCATGCGGCAAGCGCAACCAAACCGGCAGTAGGGGCCGCGCGGAGGTCGGGTGAGTGGATCACTGGTCAGTGTGGACTCGGTCGGCCAAAGGACCTGTTCCACACTATATCACTAAACTAAACTTGTGAATTGCAACATCCATTGAAGTAATATGTGTGCACAACAGGATATATTGGGTGAGCAGCTATCAAAAGGAATGTAAAGCTGGTGTTTTTTTTTACTTTCTTAACGATGATGTAGGCATAGATAGTTACATTGAAAAGTGAGAAAACTGTCCAGAAAAACTACCAGGAAACCTAAATAAAAGCAGAGATGTAGAAGGAGTGGTACTGTTCTTGAAAAAAAATATCACTGGCAAAATTAGCAGTCACATGGATTGATTTAGAAAAAGCCAGCATGGACTTGTTAAAGGCTTGATAACTAACTTGATAGAGTTGACTGTTGAGATAAAAAGAGAGTTGATGAGTAAAACATAGTTGACGTGGACTTTGAAAAGGCATTTGTTAGAATGCTTCATAAAAGTCACCATCAAGATTGATGCAATAGGAATATAAAAGGCTATGGCACCATGAATGAAAAAGTGGATGACAAGAAACAGGAGTGGTTGTGAAGAGTTGCTCTTTTTGGACTGTAGGGAAATACACAGTGGATTTTTTGGTGCTCTTCTTTATATTGTTGATCTGTACTTGGGTATAAAGGTACAATTTCAAAATTAGCGGATGATGCAAAACTTGGACGCACAGTGAGCTGTGAGGAAGACGGTATTAGGCTTGTGGATTTGGTGGTGAGTTACTGTTGAAATTTAATACTGAGAAATGTAAAGAGTCACAGACACTTTGAGCTATACAGCAGCGAAGCAGGCCCTTTGATTTAATTTGTCCTTGCCGATCAAGTTGCCCAACTGTGCCTGGCCTATTTTCCTCCAAACCTTTCCTTTCCAGGTACCTGTCAAAATTCCTTTGAAATGTTATTATTGTAACCACCTCTACCACTTCTCTAGTAGCTCGTTCCATGTACGCACCATCCTCTGTGTGGAAACGGCTGCCCCTTTAAAATGTTTCCCCTCTGATTTAAACCTGTACTTTTTAGCTTTAGATTCCTCTACGCTGGTGAAAGAAAATTGTGGCTATTCATTTTAGTTATGTCTTTCATGATTTTAAAAATCTTTCGAAGGTCACCACTCAGACTCCTTTGCTCTAGAGAAAAATGTCCTAGCCTATCCAGCTTCTCCTTAGAACTCAAAACCTCCAGACCCAGTAAAATCTTTGTAAATCTTTTTGCACCCGTTCCAGTTTAATGCCCTCCATCCTATAACAGGGTTATCAGAACTGCACACAATACTCCGAATATCATCATAGCAATGTTTAGTACAGCTGTAGCATGTAGCAGTACTCAACACACTAACCGATGTAGGCAAGCATGCCAAGTATCTTCTTCACCACACCACCTACCTGGGTCACCACATATGCGAGATATGTACCTGCACCCCTAGGTCCATCTGTTCTGGAACACTTACCAGGATCCAACCATTTACCGTGTAAGTCCTGCCTGGGTTTGCCTTATGAAAATGGAACATCTTGCATCTTCATAAGGCAATCCTTGGCTCACTCACCTGTTTATCAATATTCCGTTGTAGTCTCAGACAACCTAATCTCCCACTAATCTCCTGTGTGGGACCTTATCAAAGGCTTTCTGAAAGTCCAGGTACACTATATCCACTGGCTCTCCCTTGTCCATTTTACTTGATACATCAAAAAATTCCAGGTTTGGCAAGCATGATTTCCCCTTCGTAAATCCATGTTGACTCGGACCGATCCGTTTACTGCTATCCAAATGCACCGCTATTACATCTTTGATAATTGACTCCAGCATCTTCCCCACCATTGATGGCAGGCTAACTGTTTTCTCTCTCCCCTTTCTTGAAAAGTGGGATAACATTAGCTACCCTCCAATCCACAGGAACTGATCCAGAATCTATAGAGCATTGGAAAATGATCACCAATGCATCCACAATTTCTAGAGCCACCTCCTTGAGTACCCTGGAATGCAGGCCATCAGGTCCTGGAGATGTATCAGCCTTCAGTCCCAAAAGTCCACCCAACACCATTTCCTGACATGTGAATTTCCTCCAATTCCTCCATCACCAAGGTCCTCTGTCCCCTAGTACTACTGGGAGATTGTTTGTGTCTCAGACAATAGACAATAGACAATAGATGCAGAACATTTGGGTCTTTGAGCTAACACCACCATTCATTATGATCATGGCTGATCATCCAAAATCAGTAGCCTGTTCCTGTCTTCTCCCCATATCCCTTGACTCTACTATCTTTAAGAGCTTTGTCTAACTCTCTCTTGAAAGCATCCAGAGAATTGGCCTCCACTGCCTTCTGAGGCAGAGAATTCCACAGATTCTCAACTCTCTCTCTGTGTCTTCCTTAGTGAAGACAGAACCAACGTACATGTTCAACTCGGTTGCCATTTAATTGTTCTCCATAAGAGTTTCTGTCTTCAAGGGACCCACATTTGTCTTAACTAATTTTTTCCTCCACATACCTAAAGCAGATTTTACTATCCTCCTTTATATTCTTGACTAGCTTACCTTCGTACTTCATCTGTTCTTCCCGTATTGCCTTTTTAGTTACCTTTTGTAGTTCTTTAAACGTTTCCCAATCTTCTGGCTTCCCGATCACCTTAGCTATGTTACACGTCTTCTATTTTATTTTTATACTGTCATTGACTTCCCTTGTCAGCCATGGTCGCCTCTTATTTCATTTCGGAGTCACGTGAGTGACTTCGTGAAGAGCCCGCCGGCGCGCATGCTCGACATATCGTCGTACCGCGTTGCTGCGATGGCTGGCGGTGGAGCGCGCTCCTCGCCAGCCCTTCATAAGGGGCCACGGAGGTGAGTATTCTACCTTTAGTTGGTGGTCCTTGTTGTTGGTTATGTCTTGCAGCAAGGACATGGATGGGAGTTCCAAGGGCCGGAGGACGTCAGGACGAGTTCGCCGGTCAACAGTTCCGGGGCCTTTACCATCGGCAGTACCTGCAACGCAGGCCGGGACTCAGGCGGAGATGTGGGTAAGCCCTGTGGTTACAGGTCCAGATCCGCCAGCACACCACAGCTCGGAGGAGTTCGACGAGGAGGAGTGTGGTGTGCCGCCAGAGCAGGAGGACCCTGCCATGGCAGTCAGGTCGTCAGCGGGCTCGCTGGCGACCTCGAGCAGGGTGCGTGCGGCTGCACGGCCTGTTCCACTCAGCCCTCCGAGTAGGGGAAGGGCAGGAGCCCAGAAGCCTAACCCTACCAGGGCTAAGGCATTGCCTGACACGGTCAGGTTCCAGGGCGAGACCCGGGGCGGCTCTGAGGTCCAGCCGGCACACCCCGACTCTCGGCGCCGGGACGGGTCGGTTGAGTCGGGTCTCGTCACGGTCGCCGAGCCCCCCCATGGATGGGTGGGCGAGACCATGCGTCGGCAAAGTCCACGATGTGGGCAGCTGGCAAGCCTGCGCGGGCTTCAGGCAGCCATGCTTCGGCTGGTGCCGACACCACGCCGCAAGTGCCCTTAGTGGCAGCGGCTTCAGCTCCCGCTAAACGGAGGCGGTTGAACACGCCCGCGCGGGAATCGCGCAGTTTCGCCTCGGCGGCTGTTAGCGACAACTACCGGCACCGGCAGGGCCTCGATGAGGTGCGGGCCGATGATAGGAGCCCGGTTTTCTTTTCAGAGCCGGAGGACTCTGACCACCTGAGTGTTCAGGGTGAAGGGCGTATTGACCGTATGGAGCGGCTGCTGGAGCTCCTGCTTCAAAGTCAACAACAGCAGGGCAGCAACAGGCACAGGGCGTCGTCACCAGCCTCTACCATCAGCCTGGAGCAGCAGGAGGAGGAAGTTTTGGTGGATCCCATACCATCTCCGTTGGAGGTGCCAGCGGAGGATCTTCTGGATGTGGCGACCAAATTTGCGGCCCCACATTCATCTGGACTTCCTTTAAACGAAAAGCTGGCAGCCACTGTGGACTTTCTTAACAACCAGCAACTACAGGAAGAAGTCCTCATTCAGGCAATGAGCCGTCACAAGGCTCCATCCAATTGCAACTCCCTCAACGTGCCTGTGGTCAATACGCCGATATGGGGCAACATCAGTGCGGCTATCCGTCAACAGGAGGTAAAACTACAGCGGATCCTGAAGCTCCTCACGGCCGGTATTACCGCCTTTGTGCGGTCGGTGGACGGGGACGAATTGAATTTGGACCAGGAAGATGCCCTGGCCCTCCTGTGCGCGACCCAGCACGAAATTAACGGGTTTCGCAAAAACAGCATCCGCCCAGCGCTCAATCCAAAGTTTGCAGGATTGTGCAAACCACCGCTGCCGCCCCCGCCCCGTCAGCTCTTTGGGGAGGACCTCTCGAAGAGAGTCAAAGAGCTTGACGAACAAGCCAAAACGGTGGGGATCATGCGCTCTCAGAGTGCCCCCGCACCGTCAGGCTCAAAGTCTCCATACATTCGATCACGAGGGTCTGCTAGTACCTCGACGAGGACCCACCCTCAAGCTCCACAACGACAGCAACATCAGACCCAGCACCAGGGGTCTTTTTTAGGACAGGGTCGGCAGAGACCCTGGTGGAAAACGAAGACGCCGCGCCCTCAAGCCAACCCAGCACCTCCACGTCCACCCACACGTGTCAAGGACCGCCGGTAACCACGGAGGTGAGGGGGTCTGGTTCTCTCTTTTCTCTTTGTTTAACTTCACATGTTGCTGGTCGCCTTCGGTTGTTTTTGGGTGCATGGGGTAATTTTACTGGTGACGAGTATGTGTTGCAGAATATTCAGGGGCATAAAATTGAGTTTATTAATGGCGACATTCCTCCATCCCAGCACATGCCCGCTCGAACGTTTAAATTATCTGCTGCAGAACAGGCAGCAGGCTACAAGGAACTTTTAAGTCTTGAGCAGAAGGGAGTGATTGAGAGAGCGGTGCATGAGCCAGTTGAATTTGTTTTGAATATATTCACCAGACCTAAGAAGGATGGAGGTTGTCGTGTCATTATTGATCTAACCCGTTTGAATACTTTTGTAACATATACTCATTTTAAAATGGATACGTTTGAAACAGCCAAATCATTGATTTCTCATGGTTGCTTTATGGCATGCATCGATTTGAAAGACGCATATTATTCAGTATCCATCCAGAAATACGACAGAAGGTTTTTGAAATTCATCTGGATGGGGCAACTCTGGCAGCACAAGGCTTTGCCTAATGGGCTCACCACAGCCCCTAGATTGTTCACTAAATTAGTGAAACCAATTATGGCTTATTTGAGACAACGACACCATATAGTTATGGCCTACTTAGATGATATCTTAATTGTGGGCCACACCCTGGAATTGGCTGAACAGGGTGTTGCAGCTGCTGTCAATATATTTCAACAATTAGGGTTTATTGTTCATCCAGAGAAATCAAAGTTCTGCCCTGCCCAGGTGATTAATTACCTAGGGTTCACGGTGAACTCTATGAGCATGAGGGTTACCATTCCAATTAACAAGATTGAGGAGGTTACCCAGGTGTGTCTAGATTTAATCCGCACCAATATACCATCGATTCGGCATTCAGCTACAATAATTGGGAAGCTTGTAGCTTTGTTTCCGGCAGCGCGATATGGACCTTTGCATTATCAGAATTTGCAAAGAGCTAAAATTGCTGTGTTAAAACAGAATGCTGGTCATTATGATCGGTCCATGCAGCTGCCGCCCGAAGCGATAAATGAGTTGCAATGGTGGGTGTGTCACATTAGCAGCTCATTCAAGCCTATCAGGGAGGCTAATCCGGTGGTATATTTGCAGACTGATGCAAGCTCCAATGGCTGGGGAGCCACGGATAATTGCTCTAGTTGTGGGGGCAGATGGGACACCCTTGAATCGACGATGTTGTTGACTCAAGGGATTAACTATTTGGAGTTGCTGGCAGCATTCCACGGACTTCGTGCGTATTGTTCCAAGCTTGTTGGAGCACATGTCCGTCTCCAAATAGACAACACCACAGCAGTGGCATACTTAAACCATATGGGTGGTACCAGGTCAGTTTCGTGTGACAAATTGGCTAACTCAATTTGGCTCTGGTGTGTTCAAAGAGACATTTGGATTTCAGCTACCTATTTGCCAGGTGAGCTTAATACTGTGGCGGACACCAGGTCACGCAAATTTAATGACAATATTGAATGGATGTTGCATCCTGAGACTTTTTCTAAAGTCACAGCCAAATTTGGTAAACCGGACATTGACCTTTTTGCGTCACGGTTGAACCATCAGGTACCAACCTACGTTTCATGGGAACCAGATCCTGGGGCAATAGCGCTAGATGCATTCTCGCTGGACTGGGGGAATTGGTTTTTCTATGCCTTCCCCCCGTTTTGCCTCATCAGTCGGGTATTGCGAAAGATTCAGGCAGATGCTGCCAAGGGCATCCTTACTATACCCGACTGGCCCACACAGCCTTGGTATCCGATGGTCTTTGACATGCTCAACGAACCTTGGGTCCTTTTGAAGGGTTGCCCACAATTGGTTACTCACCCTGTCTCAGGGGAGCCACATCCCTGCCACGGCTATTTAAATCTGTTGGCTTGCAGGTTCTGAACAGGCCGTTAGTCCAATACGGCCTCTCGGCTCGGACCATGGATACCATCGGGGCGTCGTGTCGAGAGTCCACAAGGCGAAGATACCGCTCGCATATTAAGAAGTGGGAAGCCTACTGCAGCCGCTCTCGCATCACGTACAATGACGTGACAATAACCGACGTCCTGGAATTCCTCGCGGGGTTGCACCATGATGAACACTTAAGTTACAGTGCCATCAACAGCGCCAGAAGTGCGCTATCATTCTACCTCAATATTGGGGTAGGATCCAACAGGCTAGTGTCCAGACTCATGCGGGGTATATTCAATATGAATCCGCCTACACCACGCTATAATATCACCTGGGATGTCAGGGACGTATTAACCCTGCTCAGGACGTGATCTCCCATGGAAGGGCTCCAACTGGACCAACTCACCATGAAGCTGGTGATGTTACTAGCGCTGACTTCAGCTCAGAGGGTACAGACACTACACAAACTTCGTGTCGACAGAATGACTTCTACCCCTACAGAAGTAGTCTTTTTCATTGACGAGCTACTAAAGCAGCATAGACCTGGGTGCACAGGGCTGCAGCTGAAGTTCCCGGCATACCCCGCAGATGCTAGGCTATGTTTAGCCTCACATATCCGCCACTATGTCAAGGTGACGGCATGGATCAGAGGAATGGAGAGATACCTGCTTGTCACTCATAAGAGACCTCATCATCGAGTGACAGTCCAGACGATATCCAGGTGGCTTCGAGTCGTCTTGGGTAAAGCAGGTATCGACACTAATGTGTTCAAATCTCATTCCACCAGGGCTGCATCGACGTCAGCGGCGAGGGTCATGGAGGTGCCCATGGACCAAATTCTCGCCACAGCAGGATGGGCTAATGAAGCTGTGTTCCAGCGTTTTTAGAACAAGCCTGTTGCTGCTCCTCTACAGTTCGCAGAAGCCGTGCTGAATGCAGGTTCAGAACGTGGAGATGTCCCCGCATGAGGGGTTTTGATTTGTTATTAATAAATATGCTCTTGTTTTGCAGTATGAACTATTGAGCAAGTTTGTTCCGCCCATCCATCCCTGGTAGTGGTGTGTCAGCATGGACGTGGTCCAGGGCGTGTAATCACAGAAGCTTTGAAGTCTTCACGAAGTCACTCACGTGACTCCGAAATGAAATAGTAAGATTGAACGAGAACTTACCAGTTCGAAGGTTGATCTTTATTTTATGAGGAGTCGAAGTGAGGGATTTCGTGCCCTCCTCGCCCAACCCTCAGTCACCTTCATCTGGTAATCTTAGTCACTTCAATCTTACTATGCGAAGTCATTTCTATTGTTGGTTTCTGTGATTCCACGCCGCTACTTTGAAGTATGTCAAGCATGCGCGCCGGTGGGCTCTTCACGAAATCCCTCACTTCGACTCCTCATAAAATAAAGATCAACCTTCGAACTGGTAAGTTCTCGTTCAATCTTACTATTCCCCTTAGAATCTTTCTTCCTCTTTTGAATGAACTGATCCTGCACCTTCTGTATTATTCCCAGAAATACCTGCCATTGTTTGTTTCACTGTTATCCCTGCTGGGGTCTCTTTCCAGTCAACTTTGGCCAGCTCCTCCCTCATGCCTCCATGGTCCCCTTTGTTCAACTGCAATACTGACACTTCTGATTTTACCTTCCCCTCTCAAATTGCAGATTAAAACTCATCATATTATGGTCACTACCTATTAATGGTTCCTTTACCTTGAGTTCTCTTATCAAATCCGATTCATAACATAACACAAAATCCAGAATTGCCTGCTCCCTGGCTCCAGTGCAAGCTGCTTTGAGAATCCATCTCGGAGGCACTCCATAAACTCCCTTTCTTGGGTCCAGTACCAACCTAATTTTCCCAGTCCACCTGCATGTTGAAATCTCCCATAACCACCATAGCATTACCTTTGTTATATGCTAATTTTGACTCCTGATGCAACTTGCACCTATCTCCATTAGATAACACCCATTAGGGTCTTTTTACCCTTACAATTCCTCAGTTCTATCCACAATGACTCTACATCTCCTGATTCTACGTCACCCCTCGCAATGGACTGAATATCATTCCATACCACAGAGCCACCCTACCACCTCTGCCCACCTGTCTGTCTTTTTGATAGGATGTATATTCCCTGAATATTCAGTTCCCAGCCCTGGTCCTCTTGCAGCCATGTCTCTGTAATTCCCACAAACTTATACTTGCCAATTTCTAACTGAGCCTCAAGCTCATCCACTTTATTTCTTATACTTCGCGCATTCATATATAACACATTAAATTTGGTATTCACCTCCCCTCTCACACCGGTTCCTCTTTCACCTGACCTGACTCTCTTATCCCTTCTTGAACTTTCCTGTCCTATTAATTTGGGTGTCTTTCGTAACTTCTCCTGTACTCTCTTCCCCTTTAACTCCATTCTTATACTCCCGATTTGTCATCCCCTCCTCCTCGTTAGTACCAGTTTGCATAGTATTGCAAATGAGATTAGTGTTCAGTGTTTATAGTTATATTATTGTGAAAGAAAGTAAAAGACGCCACTGGGGAATTATACACATTGGTTGATGTGTTAATCGCGTTGTGAACAGAGTGGGAAGATTGCTTATTGTTTAAGGAAAATAGACGTATATCCAACTCCTGCTCTCCACACCTGGAACACCTGGCTGTGAAGTGCCGTCCCTTCTACCTACCGAGGGAATTCACCTCCATCACCCTCACCGCGTTCTACATCCCTCCCCAGGCTGATGTCCATCAGACACTGGGGGAGCTGCACGCCGTGGTCAACAAGGACCAGACGTCTTACCCCAAGGTTTTTACCACCATAGCCGGGGACTTCAACAAAGCCAACCTGAAGAAATCGCTCCCTAACTTCTACCAACATGTCTCCTGCAGCACCAGAGGATCAAACACCCTCGACCACTGCTACACGACCATCAAATATGCCTAACGCTCTATCCCTCGCCCTCACTTTGGTAAATCCGACCATACTGCGGTGCTGCTTCATCCTGCCTACAGGCAGCAATTAAAGTGCGCACCCCAAGACGTGAAGACTGTGCAGAGCTGGTCGGGGGGGGAGGGGGGGGAAAGAAGAGAAACAACTCCAAGACTGTTTGGAGTCTGTAGACTGGGCAATGTTCAGGGACTCGGCAATGGACCTGTATAAATATGCCACAGTCGTCACAGACTTCATTAAGAAATGCATGGAGGACTGCATTCCAACAAAAACCTTCCGAGTGTTTCCTAACCAGAAGCCTTGGATGAACCATGAGATCTGCATTCTTGTGAAGACCAGGTCTCCAGCATTCAGGTCTGGAGATACAGAGGTCTATAAGAAGTCCAGACCTTGAAAGGACATCAAAAAGACCAAAAGGGACTTCTGCTCCCTTTTGCTGGAGCTCAAGCTGGAGGATGAGACAGATGTTGGGCAACTGTGGCAGGGCTTGAATGCAATCACCTCCTACAAGGCAAAATCAGGAGGCAGCTCAATTGTCAGCGAAGCATGACTCCCTGATGAGCTCAATGCATTTTACGCACGCTTTGATAGGGAGAACACTGATGTGCCTTCCCGTGCCCCCATTCGCCGTGATGGTATTTCAGTTACAGTCACAGAGGCCGAGGTCAGAAGCTCCTTCAGGGGGGTGAACCCTCGGAAAGCGCCTGGACCTGATGATATACCGGGTCATGTTGTAAAAACCCGTGCGGACCAACTGGCTGGAGTTTTTACGGCCATTTTCAACCTCTCACTTCTGAGGTCTGAGGTTCCCACTTGCTTTAAAAGGGCATCAATAATACCGGTGCCCAAGAAGAGCAAGGTGATGTGCCTCAATGTCTATCGACAAGTGGAACTAACGTCTGTGATGATGAAGTGCTTTGAGAAGTTGATCATGGCGCAAATCAACTCCTACCTCGACAAGAACCTCGACCCACTGCAGTTCGCTTACCGCTATAACAGGTCAACGGAGGATGCAATCTCACTGGCTCTCCACTCCGCTCTGGACCACTTGGACAAGAAAAACTCATATGTCAGGCTGTTATTCATTGACTACAGCTCGGCATTTAATAAAATCATCCCCTCCAAGCTGGTTACCAAGCTCTCAGATCTGGGTCTCTGTGCATCCCTCTGCAATTGGATCCTCGACTTCCTCATCCACAGACCACAGTCTGTCCGTATTGGTGGAAATGTGTCATCCTCAATAACAATCAGCACCTGAGCACCTCAAGGCTGCTTGCTCAGCCCTTTGCTTTACTCACTCGATATTCGTGACTGCGTAGCCGGACATAGTGCGAACTCCATCATCAAGTTCACCGACGACACCACTGTTGCGGGATGAATCACTGATGGGAGTGAGTCAGAGTATAGAAGTGAGATTGACCGATTGACCAAATGGTGCCAGCACAATAACCTGGCTCTCAACACCAGCAAAACCAAGGAACTGATTGTGGACTTTGGAAGGGGTAGGATAGGGACCCACAATCCCATTTATATCAACGGGAGATGGTGGAAAGGGTCAATAACTTCAAATTCCTGGGCGTGCACATTTCCGAAGATGTTTCCTGGTCCCAGCACACTGATGCAATTATAAAGAAAGCACATCAGCGCCTCTATTTCCTGAGAAGATCACGTAGAGTCGGTATGTTAAAGAGGACTCTCTTGAACTTCTACAGGTGCGCATTAGAGAGCATGGTGACTGGTTGCATCGTGGCTTGGTTCAGCAACTTGAGCGTCTAGGAGTGGAAAAGAATGCAGAAAGTTGTGACCACTGCCCAGTCCATCATTGGCTCAGACCTCCCCACCATCTAAGGTATCTGTCGCAGTCGCTGCCTCAAAAAGGCTGCCAACATCATCAAGGACCCACACCATCCTGGCCATGCACTCATCTCTCCGCTACCATCGGGTAGAAGGTACAGGAGCCTGAAAGCAGGTACATCCAGGTTCAGGAACAACTGCTTCCCCACAGCCAACAGGCGATTAAACTTGCCAACAAACAGACTCTGAACTGTAACAGCCTATTGCACTTTATTGCACTGTTTATTTACGTGTATATGTGTATTCTATGCTATATAGACACACTGAACTGTTCTATATTTATGCTTACAATATTCCATTGTGCTGCAGCAAGCAAGAATTTAATTGTCCTATCTGGGACACATGACAATAAACTCTCTTGACTTGACTTGACTTTTCCAGCTTTCTTCTCCCCCTCTACAATCAGTCTGAAGAAGGGTCTCGACCCAAAAAGTCACCTATCCATGGTTTCTCGAGATGCTGCCTGATCCGCTGAGTTTCTCCAGCACTTTGTGTCCTTTATTCTAAGTGAACATGTTTGCAAATTGCTGTCAGTGACACATACACAAGGTCACATATCAACACCAAGGCACTTATACCTATGGCTGGTTCCTCACAGTCATCCAAGTGCTCACTGAAATTGACCTCATCGTTTGCCATCAGCATCAATGGCATTGTACTACAGTTAAAAGGAGCAAAAGATGCACCATTTTACGACTACAACTATATTGCCACTGCTGCAAGTGATGAACTGTTGACTTTTCAATATCATTATTGGTATGCTCTTTACCTTTGGTGATCACTTCTCATGCTATGAATGAATCACAAAGCACGCTGTCCACTGACCGTCCAATTTTATATTTTATTACAGACTGATCCCAAAGGGAAAACAAACAGCATTTCAAAATCCCTTTGCTATTTTGCTATTTTGAATGTATTTAACTAATTTAAAGTTCCCATCATGTCCCAAAAATTTTGTTTTGGAGACACTAATATAAGACAATTTGAGCTAACAATGGCTTTCCTTTATCATTGTTACTTTCTTGCATATCTTTCATTCATTTGTTCTATATCTCTCCACATCACTATATATATCTCTAATTTCCCTTATCCCCTGACTAGTCTGAAGAAGGGTCTCAACCTGAAACGTCACCCATTCCTTCTCTCCAGAGATGCTGCCTGTCCGGCTGTGTTACTCCAGCATTTTGTGTCTATCTTCGATTTAAATCAGCATCCTTCCTTCGCAAAGTGCTATATAGTTGTCAAATTTTATATGTTTATTTTTATTATAATATTATTTGTGGTGACTGACTCAAAATGGGTGTTAACATAATGGCAGCAGTACTTTCTCTGTGTGTGGAAAGTTGCTGTAAAACTTTACTAGCTTAGACCCTTTCCTTTTATGGTCAACTTAATTGCATTATTGTTCAGCACTTAAGACTAAAGATCAAGGAAAGTCTGTATCTAGCCCGGAATGCTTTGTGGTTTTCTATTGAATCAGAGTCATTTACTTCTCTTCACGGAGCGGAGCGTACCTGAATGCTTAAAGTGGTTCACTATTTTTGTTTTGACAGACCTCAATCACATCGCCAAAGAAGATGAAGCCCAGCCCAGAAATGGAGGTCGAGCTCAGCAGAGTATGTGGTGCTTGGAAGGAATAATGCATTTTCATTACATTATTTCTCTTTACAGAATCAGATCATATGTTAACTGAAAGACTGAAAATGATTTGGCAATAAAGTGATGAACTCAGAGTAAAAACACGTGTTTCGTGAATGTAGCCTGAAATTCATGTATTATTCATTTCAAAATATCCCAAGCTAATTTAGAGTACGTTGTAAAGCTGTTGTTTCCTGCATCAAAACAAACATTCCAGCAATTTGCTGATGAGTTGCGTGATAAGTTGTACAAATTGTAAGTTGCAATGTGGCCTCTAAACATCTCCCACACCAGTCTAAGGAATGCACCGTCTTTGTGTTATACATTTAGTGCCTTCCTTCAAGATGCTTTTGATAAGAGTGCTCTCTTCTCCATGCCTCAGACCGCTCATTCACTTTGGTTGCGCTGGAGACTCTGTTTTATTCTGGCAGGTCCTTACCGACCCCACAGATTTGCTGGGAAAACCAGGTCTCTGAAAAGACTACACAATGGATGAAGATGGAGAAACCACTCTAGTGTTTTTCAAACCTTTAGAACAACCCTGAACTGTGATTCAGTAAAACAAAAGTCGCCAAAGAAGGTCCACGGTGTCTGAAAGTAAGTTAAAAAGGATACTCCCCTCCACCTCGGTCTTACATTTGCAGCTCCTTGAGCATTTGTGAAGAGGAAAATGAACATGTCTTTTATGTTATTCATAGCCAGCTTTCTTTGTCTACTGCATTATGTCAAAAGCTTTTATGTCAAGAATAGCATTATATTGTTGTAACTAGCTTTATGTATAAAATCCATTGATTTTAATGCCAATACTTTGCATGAACATTTGTATCTATTTGGCCTTAACTTTCACCAAAATAATTGAACTATTCAGACATCAAGTTGAGATACTACCTAATGCCCCACGAGTTTCAATCTATTTGCTGAATTTGGATGGAATTTCATGCACTTTCTCAGAGAAATATTGGGACCTGACCCTCGCCCAAACCATGACCCTTGTGCATCCTTTTCTCTCAATCCAACTATCCAGAGGAGGAATTTCTTTGGTCAGAGGGTGGTGAATGTGTAGAATTTCTTTGGTCAGAGGGTGGTGAATGTGTAGAATTGCTTTGGTCAGAGGGTGGTGAATGTGTAGAACTCATTGCCGCAGAAGACTGTGGAGGCCAAGCCAATGGATACCTTTTAAGGCAGAGATTGTTAAATTCTGGTGTCAGGAGTTGTGGGGAGAAGGGAAGAGAATGGGTTGAGAGAGAAAGGTAGATCAGCCATGATTGAATGGTGGAGTAGACTTGATGGGCCAAATGGCTTAATTCTGCTCCTATAATTTATGAACTATAAATTTATGAACTTGCAAGTTCTTTCAGTTGTCAAAGGAAACAGTGGAGGTTGATCAAAAATACAATCAGAGCTTCTCGACTCCTAACCCAGAAGAATAATCAGGTTGATTCTGTCTGAGTACAGCCTCTGTTACAGTGGGATTATCTTCCACCATCAGCCTAACCCCTGAATTGCTGAGTCAATTTCCCGTCCTCAATCACCAGCAGGCAAAATTGCATTAAAGCAGCATTTGCATAGTTTTCAGATTGAAAGTTAAATTTATGACATAAAATGGCAAAATCATGACAACAGTAAGGGATAGTTCCAAAAGGGAATCTCTATTTCAGTCAGTGTCTGGATTTGGGTCATCTTTACCTGGTGAGACTTCAGAGATGGGAATGGTAAGCCAGGATCTCTGATGGGTGACAGGACTTTAGGTCATTAGAAGGGGATACCCAGGGCAAGGGTTAGAATGGTCAGGGTACTCCAACATAAATGGAACCGAATGCTTCACTTCAACGTCGGGTCTACTACCGAAGATTTCACGCTCAACTTCACCAGAAGCCTTCCAGACAGTAGCTCAGATAAGGAGCGCTCAGGAGGTCCTTGAGGAGATAACCAGCTCTCAGGCCAGACCGCATCTCCTGCTAAGATGCACACAGGTTCTGAAGCAGGTATGCATGCTTAAGTGTTGCAGCAGAGATGCAAAACATGTATTGCAAAACATTTTTCATACCAGTGCTCAAGTAGAGCATGGTAATCTGCTTCAATATCAACCGTCCAGTAGCATTTACATCCACCATAATTAAGTGCTTCAGGAGGTTGGTTATGGTGTGAATCATCTGTTGCTCAGAAATAACATCAATCAGTTTGCATTTGCTTATCACCACAACAGGTCAACATCAGAGACTATTTCACGTGTGCTCCACCCTGAGCCATCGTCTCACTGGAGTGCTTTTTTCAGGCTGCTGTTCACTCCCTACAACATTATCATCCCCACCAAACTCATCACCTAGCTGCAAGACATGGGCCTCTGTACCTCCTTTTTTCAACTGGTTCCTTGCGTTCCTCGTTGGCAGACCTTAATCCTTGCGGATCAGTAACAGCATCTCCTCCTCACTGACCATCAGCACAGGGGTACCTCAGGGCTGCATGATCCACCCCCTGATGACTATTTGTCTGCTAGCCACAGAAGCAGATCTGCACATACTGTATTACAATCACTCCATTCGCGAAATCTCTACTCCTACAGATTCCCTTATCGTTTATTTGTGCACTGTGAATGGATCGATTGTAATCATGTATTGTCTTTCCATTGGCTGGGTAGCATGCAACAAAAACTTTTTACTGTACCTCGGTATTTGTGACAATGAACTGAACTGATCCCTTGATTATATGAATTACCGGTGGTGATATGTCAGTGTACAGGAGAGAAACAGAGCACTTGGTTGAGTGGAAAGGGTACAGAGCAGATTTACACGGATGTTGCCAGGACTCGAGGGTCTGAGCTATAGGGCGAGGTTGAACAGACTTGGACTCTATTCCTTGGAGTGCAGGTGGATGAGGGGTGACCTTATAGAGGTGTGTAAAATCAAGAGAGGAATAGATCGGGTAGACGCACAGAGTCTCTTGCCCAGAGTAGGGGAATCAAGAACCAGAGTACATAGTTTTAAGCTGAAGGGGGAAAGATTTAATATGAATCTGATGGGTAACTTTTTCACATAAAGGATGATGGATGTATGGAACAAGCTGCCAGAAGAAGTAATTGAAACAGGTACTAATGTTAAGTTTAAGAAATAATTAGATAGGCACATGGTTAGGGCAGGTTTAGGGGGATATTGGCAAAGCACAGGCAGGTGGGACTAATGTAGATGTGACTAGTCAAGTTGGGCGAAGGGCATGTTTCCACACTGTATTATTCTGTGACACTATGAATGATGCCGCTATAACAACCTCTCACTCAACATCACCTAGAGCGAAGAACTGATTGTTGAATTCGGAGAGAATTACAAAGAACTGATTATTGAATTGGGAGACCAGGCAACAGTTTATATTGGTGGGTCAACAATGTAGAGCTAGCAGTTTCAAATTCGTGGATGAGAGTTAACATCCATTAAGTTCTGCAGCCCAGCCCAGAACTTTTATGTATAATTTAAGTTTTTGTTATTTGTTAATGTCTTGTGTGGCTGTGATACAGCATGATTACTGGGGCAGCATGGTGGCGCAGCGGTAGAGTTGCTACCTTACAGTGCCAGAGACCCGGGTTCGATCCTGACTGTGGTTGCTGTCTGTATGCCGTTTGTTTGTTCTCACAGTGACCGCGTCGGTTTTCTCCGGGTGCTCTGGTTTCCTCCCACACTCCAGACATACAGGTTGGTAGGTTAATTGGCTTTGGTAAATTTGTAAATTGTCCCTAGTGTGTGGAATACTGCTAGTGTACGGGTTGGTCGCAGGTCAGCTGGGAGGGCCTATTTTCGAAAGGCCTATTGTCGCGTTGTATCTATAAAGTAAAGTAAAAAAGTAAGGTGATGGTGCTGCAAGCAAGAGTTTCATTGTGCCTGTACCTAATCTTTTTGTACATATTCCAATAAACTCGATTTGACTTGGCTTGCTTTGATTTAATATCACTGGAGTGTGCCTACTGACCTCTGTTGATAATTCCAACATGATGGTTTACGGTATGGTACAGCAGTTGCACCGTGGCAGACAGGAAGGCACTACAACGGGTGGTGAAAACCGCCCAGTACATCATCGGTGCCCCGCTCCCTGCCTTGGATGCCCTCCACCGAAAACGGTGCCTGAAGCGGGCCGGGAAGATCATCAAGGACCCCTCACACCCTAATCATGGACTGTTTGCCCTCCTCCCATCAGGGAGGCGGTACAGGAGCCTCAAGTCCCGCACCAGTAGGACGAAGAACAGCTTCTTCAACTACACCATCCGACTGCTGAACTCGGAGCCCAGCTGATAGACTTGTCTGTACCCTGTATTTATTTATTTTCCATATTGCTACCACTGCACTCTGTATTTATTTTTCTATATCGCTATCACTAAGAACGACGCTAAACTGCATTTCGTTGTACCTATACTTGTATTTGTGCAATGACATTAAACTTGAATTGAATTGAATTGAATTGAATTGAATGAAGGACCACAATATAATTCCCCAATGGTGCTCAATAGAGGTGCCAATTGCAATAACACATAATGCTCCCATGTATTGCTTAATGGATAAAACATATATGTGCTATGTTCTAGATTTTCCAGCCTTATGTATTTCCCTTAATTCCTATCAAAGCAAAGGTGAATGCTACATCATCTCATGTTTATGTTGCAGAATACAGAATGCGTTGTTAAGGTAGTTTACAGGTGAGATGCCTCCCACTTCACACCATCTCCTCCTCCCCACTCCAATGTCATCCCTACCACCTCCCCCCTCCCACCCCATGAATAGTCACATGATTGCTGACATAATTACTTAAATTTGCCAGCTTTGGACATGGGATTGATTTCGGAGGCATTCTGGTGCGCCAAACCTGTGCTCTTCTATCCAGGAGGAAAACTTATTCTGTGCCATTCAGAGGTTTGATTGGACAAGGATAGAGAATGCATAAAACATTCAATCAAGGCAACTCATAATAAATAGAGATCTTTCAAGGAACACAACTGTGGTGTGAAAGAGCTTACAAAGAAGGGAAAAAAACAGAGCCTAAAAATGCCGCGCATTTGCAGCAGCTGGAGAGGGAATCAAACTGCAGAGCGGAGAGTGATCTTTCAGCAGCTCCATAAGAAGAAGAGAAAGTCTGAGCTTAGCTGAGATGGGACAGCAGAGTGGAATAACATGTAAAATGTGCAAGATAAATAACCCACACACTAGTTCAAAGAAGCAGATAAAGGCTGACACTGCAATGGAATGGATTTTTTCTAAACTGCAGATGTGAAATTGCTGAATGTATGTAAAGGTCATCATAGGCAGGCAGTGAGAAGCCATTATAGGCATTCCTTTGTGTGCTCACCACAGCTAGGTTGTAAAGTTATTTATAAAAAAATTGGGGGTCATTTTAACTTGTATCAGTAGGCGAAAGGTGATTTCTCATCTCTTGTTTTAATTTTTCCACTGGCTATCAATTTGCTTCCATCTACTTTTTGTCCCGAATGAGTTTATGATTTTTACTGCATTACATCATGTAGATACAACCTTGTTGAACACCAAGTAAAACAATTCCAAAATAGGGGTAAAACAATTGGAATGGCAATTTCTACAATTGGATGGAAAATCACTGGGACAATTCTTGGATGAAATGTCACAACTTGCACTCAGGCCAGAAGACTTTGGTGCGTCAATAGAAAGGAATATCTTTCCTGAAGTTTGCACATGAGATACAGAAGACAAAGGGAATAGAGTGGAAACGAGAAGGGAGTTGAAATGGCAAAGACTGTCACATAGATAGAAAGTGCATGTTTCTAGACTGGATAGAAGCATATAACATTATGAAAGGTATAGATATGGTACAGTCAGAATCTTTTTCCTGGGGTAGAAATGTCAGACTAGAGAGCATAAATTTAAGGTGAGAGTGCCAAAATTCAAAGGAGATGTGCAGGGCATGTTTTTTTTACACAGAGTGCCTGGGGTAGTGATGGAGGCAGATGCTTAAAAGGTTTTTAGGCTAGCACATTGTATACAGGGAATATAGGGATTTGGTTCACATGCAGGCAAAGGAGATTAGTTGAATCTGGCATCATGTTTGGCACAGATATTTTTGGGATTCTGGGCCTGTGCCTGTGTCGTACTGTTCTAACCTCCATGTTCTATGTTGTATGTTCCATGATCTGCTCGCTTGGCAAAGCAATCACTCAGCCCACATTAGATGTCACTGATGTAGAAGGCATCAATGCATTTGCAGTGCAGGACAACGTATCACTGACATAATTCATTTTACATTGCATGGAACCCATGCAACTCAATATGCCAGAGGAAGCAACATTTCAGTGTTGGACCGCAGGTATTGAAAATATAGACCGTGGGTTGCATCCACCATAATACTCAGTTGGATGATCAGCCATGATCATATTGAATGGCGGTGCAGGCTCGATGGGCCGAATGGCCTACTCCTGCACCTATTTTCTATGTTTCTATGTTTCTATAATACCACAGAATTCAGCATGGTGGAGGAGACAAGGAAAATCACAAATACTGTCCCATTGATTTTGGTCAAATGTGAAGCCACTGAACAGTAAGTTGCAAGAAAATCTCCAGAAAGTTTGACTTCATGACGGGGCATTGAGAATTGAACAAGCTTTGTAATGTCGAGACCATTTTTGAAGGAACATCAATAAAAAGGGTCTCTACCCCAGTCCTGAACAAGAGTAGTAGTTGAGACACAACAATTAAGGAAGACATAGTTAATGGACAAAGTGACCACTGAGAAATCTGTAATATTTAGAAACCTGTTCTTCAGTGCCACAGTTTGTTACGCAATAGTTTAGGATCATCTGCTCTACACATTCGGCTCTGAAATTCAAGTCCAGTAAAGAATAAGTCCCGACACACATTTAAACAAGGTATGGCTGCATGTTTTACAGTGCCAGTTATTGACGAACATTGATAAAATATACTGACGACAAACAGTTTGCAGACTATTTGTACACAAACTATTTCTATACAAATATTTAGTTGCACTATCTGAAGCAAGGAAGAGCTGGTGGACAGTCAATCTAAAAAACATGTTTATACAGCTGAAAGCTACACAGTCAGTGCTAGTTCCTTGTGTAAATTAAAACTGCGATACAGATGCCTGCTGGTTTTGGACAGGGTTACATTAAACATATGTTCTTTGAGTCAGTGAGCAGCTGTTTACCAGTTCAGGTGCCAGATTCATGCATATCACACACAAGGAGTAACAGCTTAAATAAGGTCTGTTTTTTCGTCTACTGCATTTAACTTTGCATATGTTCCGATCATTCCCATATAGTTATCATCTTAGCTGCTTTAAAGTATGTCCTGTTAAACAAGAAATTTGACTTAGTTGCCTTTTTTCCAGTTAACACCAATTTTTGAGTCAAGTCAGAACCACAAAACAATTACTTATGCCATTAATCTTTAATTAATGAGCACCTTTGCAATTTTGCTGTTAGGATTTATTATTAAAATGCTAATTTAGCTTTGAAAACTGGAGTTAAGCAGCTTGACCGATGAAGAGAACTGAAAATCTCTTTAAGGAATCGACGCATTAATAACACTGACAATGTTATTGAGTTAGAAAGAAATATCTCACATTCACCATTCCTTCGTTTTTCTATCAGCTTCGACATGCTAGTTTTTAAAAAATAATGAAAGACGCATATTAGGTCTTTTGTGCTACAGGACAAGTTTAGTTATCATATTAGCACATTGATATGATCAAAATATATACATTTCATCCTCTAATCCAATCTAATCTTGACCTGAAACATCACCTATTCATTTTCTCAGAGATGTTGCGTGACCCGCTGAGTTACTCTACTCCACCCAAGCATTTTGTGTCTACCTTTAGTTTCATCCTAATTGGTTTGGCTTGATTGCAAAATATTGTCTAAAAATCCAATCAATTCATCCTGTTTCTATAAGGTGTTTCCCAGACCGACAGCGGAGGTGACAAGAAGGAGGTGGGAATGAAGTGTATGAGAGCATATTTTAAGCAACATTATCTACTTGTTAAACATCTCCCTTGGTTTTCCTTCCATTGAAGGCAAATGGGAAAGATGGTTCATGTGGTTGCCATGTTAATACTGATCAATGATGATCAAAAGTCAAAATGACTTTTACTATCCAGGCTCACATGGCGTAGGAACTTGATCAGACACTATTTATAGACATTATCTAGAGTAATGCCCCAGGAAAAGGAGAAAGAACATTGAAGAAAATAATAATGGAAGCCTCTCAGAGATTATGAATGATCGTTCACTCATACATAAAATAAAGCAGCACCACAGATCACATTTTATGATTTTAAAAAGTGCACCTGCTGCTTTATAATTTCACATCATTATTCAGTAGAGTATTTTGGTGCTTATTATGCTGCCAAAATCTGCCAAAGGACACAGAATAAGTTCAGGTTTTCCAAGCTTTGTGATTTAAAAGTTTGTGAAGTTTTACAGTAATGCAATGAAATTAGAAACCAAACCTAAGGATATTGCTAAAGAGCTACACTAAATACGAAGCCAGAGGTGGTTTGAAATAAGTCTTTTTTTTGTCTTGTGTTACCATTCTGAGTATTTTGACCCATTATACAGTCTGACTTTGGCCGCGGATCATAAGATGACACATTGCAGAAAGACAGAGGAGTGACGATTCCAATTAGATTCTATGGAAAAGTCAAAGCACATGCTGCACCTTGCTCTACACTTTACATCTTGCTCATCTGGTCATGATAAATCTCAGTCCCTCAAGCTTCAGGAGGTGCAAATTTCAACCTCTCTTACTGTGAAAACACAATGAATCATTCAATTGGCAATATTACACGGGACAACCTCAGGGGCACTACACAAAGGCAACTTCTTTCTATCTTCTAATTTAAAAAAAATAGGACTATAGGAAATTGCCAGCAAGTCTTGGTAATGCTTCGGGTTTTAATGTAGAAACATTTTTCACTTAAGCAATTATTCCCCTCTTGCCATCTCCTTCCCATTCAATCCAAATTGGAGTAACAATTGCATGCAAAATATCTTCATTCAAAGATCACTGTACGGGGTTACTTTACCCACAGGGTCATCACAGTTAAACACTGATTCAAGCTTATTCTGCCAGCAGGGGCTCTCAAGCAGTGATCAGAAATAGGATCCAAGTTCAAGTTCAAGTGAATTTATTGTCATGTGTCCCTGATAGGACAATGAAATTCTTGCTTTGCTTCAGCACACAGAACATAGTAGGCATTTACTTCAAAACAGATCAGTGTGTCCATATACCATTATATAAATACACACACATGAATAAATAAACAGATAGAGTGCAAATAACAGATAATGGGTTATTAATGATCAGAATTTTGTCCGAGCCGGTTTTAATAGCCTGATGGCTGTGGGGAAGTAGCTATTCCTGAACCTGGTCGTTGCAGTCTTCAGGCTCCTGTACCTTCTACTTGAAGGTAGCAGGGAGATGAGTGTGTGGCCAGGATGGTGTGGGTCCTTGATGATGCTGCCAGCCTTTTTGAGGCAGCGACTATGATCCTGCTTAACTTAGGGATGTTGAGGGATCCCTCGTTGCCTCAAGTAGAGTTAATTGAGCACCAACCAAGGACCAAGCTTGATACATCTTTGCTCCATGTCTTTTTGAAATGGGAGTAAACTCAGTGAGCAAATTTACTAGTGATTTCATAACATCTGTACACTCATCAATCATGATAAGTAATGAATTCTACTATTCCTACCCAATACTGTATAATGGACTCACACCCAAGATCCCTCTGTACAGCACTGCTTATGGGGATCATGCGATTTACTGTTTGTTTCCCCTTATGTTTGACCTCCCAATGTGCAACAGCCACAGTATTAAACTCCACCTATCATTTCTCTGTCCAAAATTACAAACTGATCTATATTTTGCTCTATCCTTTGACAATCTTCCTTACTATCCACAACTCACCATTTTTTGTGTCATCTGCAAACTTACTATTCAGCTCCCTTACATTTCCATCCAAATTATTTATCTATTTCTCAAGCAACAGAGGTCCCAGCACTGATCCTTGGGGAACACCACTGGTCACGCACCTTCAGTCAGAATAACTCCCTTCCACCTCAACCTTCTGTCTCCTTTGACCAATCCAATGTTGAATCCATTCGCAGAAGCTATGTGTTTAGTTTAGCTTAGTTCAGTTTATTATTGTCATGTGTACAGAGTACATGAGCTTTTGTTTGCGTGCTATTTAGTCAAAAGAAGACTATACATGAATGGAGGTATTGGTTGCTCCCGCTAGACTTTAGCCTTCTCCGTTGCGCAGGCAGCAGATGGGATTGTGCTATGCATCAGCAAACAATAATTAGAAGAGCTACCATCGTCACAACATGTGCTGCAAACAGATTATCTATAAATCTGTGCAACCACTTATTAAGCTGGGTAACTGCCAGACTCTGTAATGTAAGAACAACTAATGTGATTTGCCCTAATCCTCAAAAAGTGACAAAATTTTACTCAACTTTTATTTGACACGAATAACTAGGCCAGTTGACCCAAGCTCCTTTTTCAACACCCAGTATTGCGTTTCACTGACTTCCTCCCAGAAGGGTTGGGCTGCTGTAGGAGTTGGCCTGGTTATGCTTCTGACCAGAAGTTGCAGCTGTGCCCATCTCCTTCAGTGACTGGAACTCATTTCCGGTACAGTGGAAAACAAGCCAACTTGGCAAGCCGGCTTTGGATCAGCATTCGTGCTTTAGGAAATGCCGACTCCTTTTCATGCGTTCCGACTGAGGTATTGTACTTGGATATAAGTCTGATCAAGACTGGGAAACATCTGATATTAGGATATCTTTGACCAGCGCCGATTTGTCCTTGAATTATTGTCTGCTGTTATAGAGAGTAACAACTTGTGCAGCATCTTATGTCTCAAAGCTCCTCACATACATTGACTTACTGAGAATTTTAATCACTTAAGTCAACAATTCTCATTTGAACAATTTCACAAGCAAATGGACAAATAACTAGATAATCTATATTCAAAGCCACTGCCACGGACAAACTGCCCGATTTACTTTAAGACATGCTGAGGAATTTTTAACATGCACATAAATCAAGGGAATAGGTAGATCAGACCTTCGATTACTGTTTAGTTTAGTTTAGTTTAGTTTAGTTTAGTTTACAGCGCGGAAAATTTGGTTTGCACCGACCAGCGATCCCCGCACATTAACACTATCCTGTACACACTAGGGACAATTTTACATTTATACTTCAGTCTAAAAAAGGGTCTCGACTTGAAACATCACCCATTCCTTCGCTCTAGAGATGCTGCATGTCCCACTGAGTTTCTCCAGCATTTTGTGTCTACCTACGGCCTGTTTCCATGCTGTACAACTCTATGACTCTACGAGTATAAGAAATGTCAATTTTTCAGACTTATTGATGCCAACTACTGTTGATTTTTTGACCATTTCTTTCTGCAGCAAGGAATGGGTTAACTTTTGTGAATAATTGAGCCCCTTGGTCGCTAATACATCTTAGAATAGTTACACGGTATACATATACTGCATAGAAACGTTTTTAAATGTATAAACATAAGCTACAATAGAGAAATGTTTGAAGGTGACACACAGATGTAAAGAAAAAGTATTTCTTTACAAGGTTCTTTAACTGATCTGCTTTAATGCAAAAGTCACCAATATTATGTTGTAACTTGGGACCAAGCGTAATGGACTGCATGGTAATTTTGAATCCTTAAAGAAGTATCAATTTATCAAAGTATGAATTACCACAGATGGCATGAACTGATGTACATTTCAGTTTATTTTAACAAGACTATATTATTTTTCTTGCACTGTGTCAGCTTGCAAGCTGTAACAAGACATGCCTTTTACATCCTATTTTTAGTGCAATGAGCAGCGGGAGCTCATTCAGGATTTCCCACGTCACTTTCCCCCTCCATGTCTGCTCTGTGTTGAAGAGTGCACAGCCCATCCCCAGTCTTTCATCCAAGCAGCCTTTGTGTGTGTGCGGTTGGTTACTGTGAGGATCTGCAAGCTCTACAACACCAACGCAAACACTTGGGCGGTGAAGTCTAATGGGTCAGCAATCTGAAAGGCTTGAGAAAATATCCCTGCCTACCCCGCTGATCTGTTCCTACTTAAATGGAGTACCTCTTGTACAGTTAGTTTTGAAAAGCTATGTTAAAATAAAATAAATAAAAAAAGTTCAGTTGTTTTCAAATTATAATTTATTTTGCAATTTCCCATTCAGAAGGCAATCCTGTTTGTTAGGAAGAAACTGCCTCATGGAAAAACAGATGTCTAAATCTATTTCTTGAACTTTGTCCGATAAATTGTTTGACTTCTTTTTCAAACTATTTTGGTGAAGGAGATGAACAAAATCACTGCTTGTGATTTTTTTAAAATAATGTTTTGCAACTGAAAAAAGCTCATCAAACATAAATTTTATATAAGCAATATCTGTGTCACCTTAAACATTCTGGATAAAGTAGTGGGCATATGGAGAATGTGATGCTCGGGGGCAAAAAGGAAATAAAATGAGCTTGCAATCAAATGGCAAAGTGTTGCAATATCTTGGTTTGCTTGTTTTGGATTGAACATAGTTAGCTGAGAGTCTACAAGGACAGCACAGAGGACAAACATGTGCAACGTCCAACACGCATGAAATGGTAACCTTAGCTGAGGAATGAAAGTTAATCCAGGGCATTTGCTTCACTCTGAGCCGTGTGTTTGCAGAGCATAAGCAGCATAATGGTAAAATGACCACTGCATCTTGCTTATTGAAAAAACATGCAATTACAGTGCAAAGAACCTTAATCTAAATCACTCTGGTGACCAGCAGTGATAATGCAATGTCCACCTTTGTTCTTTTCACTCAGTAATTATGCCGCATCCCCCAATCATCTTCAATTTATTTTTCCCTGTGTCACTGTACAACTGGTTCGAAACATAAATACTTCACATTCTCTAAAAATCTTTCTGATGCTTGCCTACTAATGAGAGATGTTTTTTTTATCTGTGGAGATAAGAATGCAACAAGAGGTAGCCTGAAGCTTTAACTAATTTGTAGGTAGTTTGTGAATTTTGCTCTTATTTAGTTGTGGTCTCTAGTGCCCATTTTGATTCATAGTCTGATTCAGATAGATTAATTCCCTCTGATCGTACTGAATATCACCGTGCAGTCCACTGTTATATTATTGAGAACTTTAAAAGATCAATGCATTTAATAAGAAATTACATATCCAAGATTTTTTATTGAACTCAATAATGTGAATTTTGCAACAGGAGAGGGTTATGGTTTTCAAATTAATAATCATGTTTTTATTTTAATTAAAAACAAAGTAAATAAAAGTTTCATAATTATTAAAACAGCTGCCTGCCATGTAATTCTTTTTTATTGAATAAAGGTCAAATTAATTTACAGCCCATGACAATTTTTATCGTTTCAACAGCCTTTACAAAGGTGAACTTGCTATGCCACTTGCTTTTAATATTGTAAACTAACTTCATAAATATAATAATTAAACACCATTAGTCTGATTCTATGATTGGACCAGTTGATGACTATGCATGGTACTGAAGGAGTGGAATAAAAACCTTCTGTGTAAATTGGCTCCCAAGCCATAATTAGTAGCCAATGTGCATCCATTTGTCTTAATTAGGAAGTTTGAAATGCTTCATTATCTTTTAACTGTATAAACTTCCCGAGTGACTTCCTTTCATTAAGCACTGGCATTCTGACTGTCAAAACCTATTTGTTTATGAATTTTCATGTAAGCTGATTCTCCACAAAATAAGTTAGTGGAAGATTCCAAATATTATAAACCTCACTCATCGGAGGGAAAAAAATTGTATCTTGTGGAAAGTGTGCATAATTCAAAGGTCAATTCAATGGTTCAATATTTGACATGTGTGCAACTGCACAGTGAGTTTCTTTTGCATATTTACCATGTTTTGCCACCATTTCAATCGTCATTCCTGCGTATCTGGTCTCCTGGTATAGTTACCGCTCCTGGTAGGCCACAGGCTCCTACTGGGCCTCCTCGATTGCCACCAACTGGATCGGCCCATGAACCGATGTCCCTCTCCTCACCCGGCCATCTTTGTGTCGTGGTGGCACCTCCTACAGCTGACCTTGGAGCTGTAGGCATTACCTTGGTTCACCCCCCTACCGGCCCACTCCTCGATTCAACGTCTCCATCGGCGACCTCCCAGTACTGCCATCCACCGAGCTTTCAGGCGGGTCAGGCAGCCTCATGACGCAGCTAGTCGAGCTGCAGCCTCACCTCGCATCAATCGTGAGTATGATCAATCGTTTCAATCGTGAGCTTGGCTGTTGACTGTGTGGAGTTTGTACCCTCTCTCTTTGACCCTGTGGAGTCTTCTCAGCTCCCAAAACGTGTGTAACGGTAGGTTTTTTTTTCAATTCTATCTTTAAATTGCTCCATACTGTAGTGAATGGTGCAATCTTGTAAAAAGTAGAAACAAAGAACTGCAGATGCTCGTTTATACGAAAGACACAAAGTGCTGGAGTAACTCAGCGGGTCAGGCAGCATCTCTGCAGAAAAAGGATGGGTGACGTTTCGGGTCAGGACCCTTTCAGTATCCCTCTGTTAAGTACTCTGCACTACATTACTTGACCTTATTAGCAGCAGTAACAAGGCACAACAATTGGTTCCAATACCAAATGTGCAATTACCAATGGGGCGAGAAAGAAAATATTTAGCCATGCAGGTGAGTTATTTTGTCCCACTGACTTCCTTGAGCTGTATGGTCACTGGAAGCTGAGGGAAACAAGGAGGAAACGTTTAACATTCCTGCTAACTCCTTGCATCCCAGGAAAATATTTTGGAAAAATTAGCACTCCCCGGCTTACGGAAAGTCACTGTCAACTCATATCCTATTTTCCAATCTGTGCTCTAGTCTAGAAAATCCGAGGATATAAACTTACAGTGTGCATTTCAAAGTTATCCTTACGTAACAAGATGTTCACCCAGAGAATGAATATGCCAAAATGCATTTGACTGAGAGAGATTCAAAATTTGGATTAAGGACCCTAATTCAATTTACTCAGTGATGGGTCATGGAATAAGTGATCATTTAGTTGAAGTTCAGCCCAAAGTCTAAGAGTGGAGGTCTGTTGCTAGAAGCATAGCTGTTCATTTAATGCAGATACCTTAAGGCAGCTGGTAAAGAAAGTGAGAACAAGGTCAAACTAATGCACCTGCAATTGAAGTGCATGTGGGGTCATTTTCTCTTTTACTATCTTAAGAGCAAAATGCACATGTCAGACGGATGCATTGGAATACCAGCTGGAATAAATTCACTTGTCTGCTACCCAATTCGCCCAGTTTCCTGCTGATCAAAATTAACACGCTATCCTCCATTCTTGAAATTCCTTAGGGAACTCCGGGTGGGTGCCTGCAGCACATTATCAGATCATTCCCCTAAAGTGGATGCCTTGTTCTGTTACACCTGACCCTGGCGTATCCAGTGTTGACAGTGAAATATTGAAGATGTCTGTTTTGAATCCCAACATCTCTCACCTTGTGAAGTGTGCAAGAATTCAGCAAATAAAACATTATTTCCATAATGGTTCTGTAATGTTCCACTGGGTCTTCCCCTTCCTCTTCTTTTAACCAGGTTACCTTACCATCCCCCCCCCCCCCATACACTAATCCTCATGCCCCCCCTCCGGTCTGATCCCCCATCATTCCCCTGCAGGACCTCGCCTCCACCTCTGCCCCCATCTCAGGTTCCAGGTCCGCCATGATGTAGAGCTATTCTTCTGTCGCCCAATGATGACCCGAGTGATGATCCCTTCTCCCGTCTTCGCTGGTCCTCCTCCTCTTGACTCCACCGGATGGCCTTTTATCCTCTTTAGATCTTTTCATTTCTACAGTGGCTTGCAAAAGTTTTCATACCCGAAGAACTTTTCCACATTTTGTCACGTTACAAGCACAAACGTAAATGTATTTTATTGGGATTTTATGTGATAGACCAACACAAAGTGGTGCATAATTGTGAAGTGGAAGGAAAATGATACATGGTTTTCAATTTTTTTTACAAATAAAAAACTGAAAAGTGTGGCGTGCAAAAGTATTCAGCCCCCTTTACTCTGATACCCATAAATAAAATCCAGTGCAACCAATTGCCTTCAGAAGGCACCTAATTCGTAAATAGGGCCCACTTGTGTGTAATCTAATCTCAGTATAAATACAGCTGTTCTGTGAAGGCCTCAGAGGTTTGTTAGAGAACATTAGTGAACAAACAGCATCGTGAAGCCCAAGGAACACACCAGACAGGTCAGGGATAAAGTTGTGGAGAGGTTTAAAGCAGGGTTAGGTTATAAAAAAATATCCCAAGCTTTGAACATCTCACGGAGCACTGTTCAATCCATCATCCGAAAATGGAAAGAGTATGGCACAACTGCAAACCTACCAAGACATGGCCGTCCACCTAAACTGACAGGCCGGGCAAGGGGAGCATTGATCAGAGAAGCAGCCAAGAGGCCCATGGTAACTCTGGAGGAGCTCCAGAGATACACAGCTCAGGTGGGAGAATCTGTCCACAGGACAACTATTAGTCGTGCACTCCACAAATCAGGCCTTTATGGAAGAGTGGCAAGAAGAAAGTCATCATTGAAACAAAGCCATAAGAAGTCCCGTTTGCAGTTTGCCACAAGCCATGTGGGGGACACAGCAAACATGTGGAGGAAGGTACTCTGGTCTGATGAGACCAAAATTGAAGTTTTTGGCCTAAATGCAAAATGCTATGTGTGGTGGAAAACTAACACTGCACATCATCCTGAACACACCATCCCCACTGTGAAACATGGTGGTGGCAGCATCATGCTGTGGTGATGCTTTTCTTCAGCAGGGACAGGGAAGCTGGTCAGAGTTGATGGGAAGACGGATGGAGCCAAATACGGGGCAATCTTGGAAGAAAACCTGTTAAGAGTCTGCAAAAGGCTTGAGACTGGGGCGTAAGTTCATCTTCCAGCAGGACAACGATCCTAAACATACAGCCAGAGATACAATGGAATGGTTTAGATCATAGCATATTCATGTGTTAGAATGGCCCAGTCAAAGTCCAGACCTAAATCCAATTGAGAATCTCTGGCAAGACTTGAAAATTGCTGTTCATAGACGCTCTCCATCCAATCTGACTGAGCTTGAGCTATTTTGCAAAGAAGAATGGGTAAAAATGTAAGTCTCTAGATGTGCAAAGCTGGTAGAGACGTACCCCAAAAGACTTGCAGCTGTAATTGCAGCGAAAGGTGGTTCTACAAAGTATTGACTCAGGGGGGCAGAATACTTTTGCACGCCACACTTTTCGGTTTTGTTTTGTAATAAAATTTGGAAACCATGTATCATTTTCCTTCCACTTCACAATTATGCACTTTGTGTTGGTCTATCACACAAAATCCCAATAAAATACATTTACGTTTGTGGTTGTAACGTGACAAAATGTGGAAAAGTTCAAGGGGTTTGAAACCTTTTGCAAGCCACTGTAGCTGTTAGTCTGAAGAAGGGTCTTAACCCAAAACATCACCTATTCCTTTTCTCTAGAGATGCTGGCTGCCTCCAGCATTTTGTCTATCTTCGAAGTAAAGTAGCATCTTCAATTCCTCCCTACACTATCTTCCTATTTCCTTCTGACATGGAAGGAGGCCATTCAGCCTGTTAGGTCAAAGCCGAATCTCAGAGCAATTCCATGAATTCCCATTTCACTGGGAGAGCAGCTGTCTCAAAGTGCCAGAGACCCAGGAGCGATTATGGCCTCAGGTGCTGTCTATGCGGAGTTTTCACATTCTCCCTGAACCATCTGTGTTTCCTTCAGGCACTCCGGGTTCCCCACACATCCCATAGACGCTCGTGTTTGTAGGTTAATTGACTTCTGTAAAAAAAAAATGCCCCTGGTGTGCAGGGAATGGGTGAGAAAGTGGGATAACATAGAACTAGTATGAACGGATGATTGATGGTCGGTATGAACACAGTCGGCAGAAGGGCCTATTTCCATGGTGTATCTCTAAACTAAACTAACCACGAGTATAAAATCTAGACCAATTCAGCTATGAAGTCACGGCTCTTGCATTGAGCCCAGGAGTGCACGATGTTTGACATGGCCTGTGCTTGCGAAATCTCAAATAAATATAAAATGACACAAAGTGTCAGAGTAACCCAGCCGGTCAGACAGCATCTCTGGGGAACATGGACAGGTGTCGTTTTGGGTCGGGAACCTTCTTCAGTCTGATTGCGGGGGGGTGGGGGGGAGGGGGAAGGAAGCTGGAAGAGAGGAGGACAGGACCAAGCATGGCACGTAATAAGTGAACACAGGCGACTCTGGATCAGAACATAGCCGTAGAACATAAATCTCTCTTATGTAGATGGCAAGCAATCTGCTCTGTTGTCGACATTTGTCATTCACTGTCTGGATGGGAACTCCTTGCTCTCCAAAAGGCAAATAAAACAAACAATAAATACATATATGTGTAGGAAGGATCTGCAGATGCTGGTTTAAACTGAAGATAGCACAAAAAGCTGGAGTAACTCAGCAGGTCAGGCAGCATCTCTGGAGAAAAGTGATATGTGACATTTCAGGTTGAGTCCCTTCTTCAGATATAGTCTACATTATTTATATCTGAATGATTGGCTGTGTAGCTATATTTCTCATTAGCATTGTGTTGAATGTTTGTCTTCTTTACTCTTAATACCTTCAATTCCATCTTTGATAAAATTTAATTTTCCTCCTATATAAAAACAATATCTTAACTGAGGTAACATTGATTGATTTTCAGTTGGACTCTATTGCCAAAATACAGAATTAAATGAATAAAGTTAATATTGAAATTCATGATTTGTTTAGTTCCCAACCTTCCTAAATGCCAGTAAATCTTTCTAATTCCCTAATGAAGGTCATTACTGTTTTCATCACAAAACTTTTTATTCCTAATTAGTTTGAGAGTTTTGAAATGGTGTGTTGGCCACTCTGCTAGAAGTTATAATAACAGACTGTTGTCAGATTATGGCACATTTGGTCTCATTTAATATGTCTCGAGATTGAATATTAATAGCAGTTAGACAGTAACTCCCACTTGAGGTACAAATACACTACTGCAAAAGCATTTATTTCCAAAGATGTTCTCAACATATTAGGAAATATTCTGGAGATTAAATAAAATGGGATTTAATGACAATAGAAACTAGGCTCTCAAGTGTTTCATTTTCTTGAAAATGTCTTGCTAAGATGAACCACATGTAGGCCATGCCTTCAATAGTTAGTATTGTTTGATATTTCAGCTTGAAAATGGCTGTCAATTAACAACCCTGCATTCTAAACAACGCTTTTCATATCACAAACCGAGGAAGGAATGATTGGCATGATCAGGATGGAACACATTTGATTTTGAGTGAATGTTTCATACAAAAGGACCGTCATGTTAACGTGTAGCCAGAGAGAAACACATTTCACACAGATGTTCTATGCAACACACTAGCTCTGGAACAGAGCAATAACTGCCAACAACTCAGAGAAAGGTAAGTGAAAAATATCAGGCTGGAAAATTGGGCAAATGATTGCTCCTTTAAAATTCAGTGCACCTTCAGGCACTAAGAAAGGTTTTACCAAAAGGTTGGGGACAAGATGTCAATATCCCAGTTGTAGGCTACCGCCCCATTTACACCCATACACAAGAGGCCAAAACCTGCTCTGCCACCTTAGTTACAAAAATTGTAGAGTTAAAATAAGAAAATGGCAAGAGTACACAAGAAATTAAATGGTGAGGACGGGTCTCGACTCAAAACATCACCCATTCCTTCTCTCCAGAGATGCTGTCTGGCCCACTAAATTACTCCATCTTTTTGTGTCTACCTTGCTATTTTATTATCTTCTCTTTCCATTCTAGTCTGCTATAAGAATTAAAATCAGGCCTGATATATTCATTGTTTTGAGTCAGAGTAAATATTATTTCCAGAGAGTGAATTATCATCAGATCACCAAGGCCTTTCCACCATCTATAAGCTATAGGCAGCAGTGTAATAGAAAACTTTCCAACTGCTTTGGTTGTGTGCATCGCTGATCAAGCTCAAGAAGCTCAACATCATCAAGAACAATGCAGCCCTTTTCCTCAGCACATTTTTGTGAAAAAAGACACCATGTTCTGGAGTAACTTAGCAGGTCAAGCAGGATCTCTGGAGAACATTCATAGATGGCATTTGGGTTGGGATTCTTCTTCAGTCTGACAAAGGGTCCCAACCCAAAATATTATCTATCTGTGTTCTCCAGAGATGATGCCCGAGTTACTCCAGCACTTTTGTGCATTGTTTTGTAAATTGGCATCTGCAGTTCCTTGTTTCTACCCTTTTGCGAATATTTGCCCTTTTCTCAGCAAAAGACTGTGGTTGCAGAGGCTCCCATTTGCAGAATGCACTGGAGTCACGCGTGAGGACAACTTGAGTCATGCACCGTCATGCTCCGTTGTAAATGTATTGCTGATCCTACAGCATCACTATCATAGTGTGGGAACATCACATGAGAGCACCTTCTCTTAGACAGATTCAGTGGTTCAAGAAGGCAGTGGAGGCCAACTCACTGGATATATTCAGGAGAGTTTTAGAGATAGCTCTTATGGCTAACGGAATCAAGGGATATTGAGAGAAAGTAGGAACGGGGTACTGACTTTGGATGATCAGCCAAGATCATATTGAATGGCGGTGCTGGCACAAAAGATCCAATGGGCTGCTCCTGCACCTATGTTCTATGTTTCTATGTTTCTAAGGCGACTTACCACCACCTTACCAAGGCTTGAAGGGAGAGGCAGTAAAAGCTGATTTTATTAGCAACCTCTAAATTTTGCTAATGAATAAAATCTTGACGTAATCACATTTAGCAGCAATTACAATTACCTTTGGAAGTAACATATATTTAAGCAGCTTGCATAAAGCACTGAACTAACAATATTGAATTTGAAATGCTCTGCCGATTTTGATCTCCCATAATTATTAAAAATTAAGAATGAAATCATTCATGTACATCTATTTGATGTTTTCTTAAATGTTTTAATATTTATTATAGTTCTATTTGATCAGGGCAAGAAGCTTAGATCTGAAAGCTTTGCAGTGTCTGAAATGCAAATGAGCTAATTTTGCTTAATCCATTGTGCTTCAGGGTTCAAGTGCTTCAACCAAAGTTTCATGTGTTCTTCCTCGTCCGCATTAAACACAGCACCTTTTATCTCTTCATAATCTTTACATGAGTGACCTGTGAACTTTATACTCCCTCATATTGCAACACGAGTAGATACAGTGGTAAAGAAGGCATATAGTATGCTTGGTCTCTACAATGTACAGGAGGGAAGATTAAGAATGCCAGATGCCGTGGATGAGATTAAAAGAGGTGCACGTGAATCTCTGCCTCACCTGGAAGGACTGCTGGGGTCCCTGGATAGAGGTGAGGGAAAAGGTATAGGGACAGGTGTTATATTTCAAGCAGTTGCAGGGTAAAGCTGGGGAGGGGATAATTTGTTTGGCAAGGGATGAGTGAACTAAGGAGTTGCGGAGGGAGCAGCCTCTGCAGAAGGTGGAAAGGGGTGGGGATAGGGAGATGTGGCTAGTGGTGAGGTAACGTTGGAGGCGAGGGAAATGTCAGAGGGATGTGGATGCTGATGGAGGTGAAAGGCAAGGACCAGGTTGAACTTTATCCTTGTTCCATCTGAGGGGAGAGGGAGGGAGAGCAGAATTAAGTTGACACAGAGGAGACATGGGTAAGAGGTCCATCTGTGACAGCAGTGGCTAAGCCACGTTTACTAAAGAAAGAGTACATCTCGGATGTCCGAGAATGGAAAACCTCAATTTGGGAGTGGATGGATGGAGATGGAGGAATTGAGAGTAGCAATAGTCTCTTTGTAAGATGCAGGGTGGGAGAAAGTATAGACTAGATCACTGTGGAAGTTGGTAGATTTGTAGTAGACATTTGTACTAGACACAAGTAGACCATGTGATGGAGACAGAGAGATCAAGAAAGGGAAAAGAGGTGTCAGAGATAGACCAAGTGATTTTGTCTCACACCTTCTGTCTTTTTATCTCTGGCCTTTGTCCAAACATCTGCCTATCAAACCCCCCTCACCTGTATCTAAATATTATGTACCAGCTTTCGTCCTGACCCTCCTCTCTTCCATCTTTCTTTCCCTCTCCCGCAATCAGTCTGAAGAAGGGTCCTGAAGTGAAACATCACCTATCCATGTTCTCCAGAGACGCTGCCTGACTCATATAGTACACTTGCCTTCATTGGTAGAGGTATTGATTATAAGAGTCAGGAAGTTATGTTGCAGCTTTGCAGGACTTTGGTTAAGTCACATTTGGAGTATGGTGTGCAGTTCTGTCCACATCATTTTAGGGAGGATGTGGAAGCTTTGGAGAGGGCGCAGATGAGGGTTACGGGAATGGTGCATGGATTAGAGAATATTAGCTATAATGACATTTGGATTATATGCTCTGGAGCATCAGAGGTTGAGGGGAGACTTAATAGAAGTATATACAATTTTGATCGACATAGAAAGGGTGGACAGTCCAAAGTTCTTTCCCCGAGTGGAAATGTGAAAGACCAGAGGGCATAGTCTTTTGAGAGGGGCAAAGTTTAAAGTAGATGTGCAGGGCAAGATTTTTTTACAGAGGGTGGTGGGTGCCTGGAACGTGCTACCAGGTGCGGTGTTGGAAGCAGGGGTGGTAGTAGTGTTGAAGAGGTGTATAGATAGGCACATGAATATACAGGGAAAGGAGAGGTGTGAATCATGTGCAGGCAGATTAATTCATCTTGGCCTCATGTGCACCAGTTACGTGGGCCCAAGAGCCTGTTCTTATGCTATACTGTTCTATGTTCTATACTCATATTCCTTCTCTTCACGCATTTTTACTGTGTTCTTCTTTTGTGTCCTTGTGCTATCAACTGCTGAACACATCGTTGATCTATTGAGTGTTAAATGCAAGGTCTGCAGTAGTACATGGATTATCCAGCAATGGGCATTGCAGTAGGAGTCGCATTGTCTGGGTCTGTGCACCACAGTCACAGGTTGTTGTACCCTCGATGTAGGCCCATTTGAGCATTGTTACCCTTGACCGCCCGATCCCGGTTCGCAGTCGGTTGAGACATCTCCAGTTCAGCCAGTGTTCATCAGCACCTGGTGATAAGCACTCTGATGCTGGTATGCCCATCTTGGTGGAAATAGGGACAGTGGCTTGTCTGTGTTAGTCTGTGTTTTACTGTGTTAAAACTAGAAACATCGTTCTTCTAAAACTGGAGGGTACTTTTAAGGTGAGAGGGGATGTAGTTAAAGAAGATCTGGGGCACAGGTTTTTCCAAACATAGTTTGGTGGTATATTGAACAAGCTGCAATAGAAACAGGTAGAGTGAGATATAACAGGAGAGTGGGTCACAGTCTAAGGATAAGGGGGAATTCCTTTAGGACCGAAATGAGGAAAACATTCTTTACACAGAGAGTCCTGAGTCTCTGGAATTCTCTGCCACAGAAGGTAGTTGATGGCCAGTTCATTGGCTATATTTAAGAGGGCGTTAGATGTGGCACTTGTGGCTAAAGGGATCAGGGGGTATGGAGAGAAGGCAGGTACAGGATACTGAGTTGGATGATCAGCCATGATCACATTGAATGGCGGTGCAGGCTCGAAGGGCCGAATGGCCTACTCCTGCACATATTTTCTATGTTTCTATGTTTCTATAATTACAGCATTTAAATGGTATTTAGACAGTAATTTGTATAGTAAAGGAGTAGAGGGATCCAGGCCTAATGCAGAATAATGGGATTAACTCGGACAGGTGCGGCATGGATGAGTAGGGCTGAAGGGTCCATTTTGTGCTGTACAACTCTATGACTGTATGACACTTGTCTGATTCCTTCATTCCCAGAGATGGAAAACGGTGGAAGCCTTTTCTCTGATTGCCCAATACTGTTTGAATCCTCAATTCAATCAATTAACCATTCTTTTTGGTTCTTTGGCTTCTCCCATTGGTTCTACAAATTATGTGCCTCCCTGCATCAGTACCTTTGTACTTTCTGCTGGTTTCTCAATTAAAACAAGAAATCCGTACTCAAAAGTAAAGATGTCAAATATATTTAATTAATAGCCAAAATCAATATCCAAAACAATAGATTATATCATCCACATTTTTCTATAGAATTAAAACATTTTTTTTGTGTCTAAAATCAAAGTATCCTTTAATAATAATGCAGGTATTAGGCAAAATCAATTGTCTTATGGGATTTATACTTTCACTTAACGTAGTCTCTTCTGCTTCTTATGCCCCAGAGATTGAACAAAAACACAGTGACTGCCTGCTATTGCCCCTGATTAACACAAGTTGTGTATACAAATGATTGCATTTATCACTCAGTGTGACAGCTTGGTTGGTTGTGGCTGGTGCAAAAACTAAAACATAAAAAAAAAATTACATATCAGGCACCTTAGTTTCAGAATATCCCATCACAGTTTTGGCTCATCATGTTCTTTGCCAGCACTATCATTTTCTGACATCTTTCAGTCAAGAGTTTTGCTTTAAATTCCTTGTATCTAATCAGATAGTGGCATTCATTTCCTAATTTGACTCGGTGCTATGATAACAGCTAAGTCTGCCTCGTATGCTCAGAACAAGAGGTTTAGTGGTTCCAGATGTAGATGTTCTGCAGTGTCGGGTGTATTCAACACGCATTATGCTTTACTCTCTTTGAATCACAAGTCAAACAGGCTTGAACTACAGGCCAATAAGCCTTACAGCCATGGTAGGAAGTTATTGGAGAAGATGCTAGGGGATAGGATTGATGTGCACATGGAAAGGTGGGGGCTAATTCAGTATCGTCAGCATGGCGGGGGAAATCCTTTCTCACTAACTTGTTTTGTTTTATGGGGTTGCTAAGAAAATAAGGCAGAATGGTAGATGCCGTTCATCTGGACATCAAAGGGATTTCTCTTGCAGTGATTCTACTTTTCACCACAACAGTTCTAACTCCCACGAGATCGGTCATTCAGTACCTAAACTGAGCAGCTGAAGATTGTATCATAGGATCCATGATCACAATGTAGTTGTAACTTACTGTATTATCCCTTTAGTGTATCCATTTTGAGGCAAATGGCGCAGCTAGTAGAGCGCCTGCCTCCTAGCACTGGAGACTTGGGTTTGATCCTGACCTCGGTTGCTATCTGTGTGGAGTTTGCACGTTCTCCCAGTGACCACGTGGGTTTCCTCCGGGTGCTCTGGTTTCATCCCTCATAGCGAAAACATGCAGATTTGTATGTTAATTGGTGTCTGTAAATTGTCCCTAGCGTGTTTGGAATGGATGTGAAAGTGGATGACATAGAACTAGTGTGAATGGGTGATCAATGGTCAGCGTGGACTCAGTGGGCCAAAGGGCCCGTTTTCATGGTGCATCTCCATACCAAACTTAAAATCTTTAAGTAAAGGCTAGACTTGTGTTCCTTTCAATCTGCTGTAAACAACCAGATTTTACATGTAGCTAATAGTAGCTTTATTATCAATAAATCTGGCCTTAACTCAGCTAATATTATCCTCTGGCCACTGTTGTAATTCAACTGTTTTAACATTTCAATTCACATTATAGAAACATCGAAACATAGAAAATAGGTGAAGGGTGAGGTCATTCGGCTCTTCGAGCCAGAACCGCCATTCATTGCGATCATGGCAAATCGTCCTCTATCAGTAAACCGTGCCCGCCTTCTCCCCATATCCCTTGACCACTAGCACCTAGAGCTCTATCTAACTCTCTCTTAAATCCATCCAGTGACTTGGCCTCCATTGCCCTCTGTGGCAGGGAATTCCATAAATTCACAACTCTCTGGGTGAAAAAGTTTTTTCTCACCTCAGTCTTAAATTACCTCCTCTTTATTCTAAAACTGTGACCCCTGGTTCTGGACTTGCCCAACATTGGGAACATTTTTCCTGCATCTAGCTTGTCCAGTCCTTTTATAATGTTATATGTTTCGATAAGATCCCCACTCATCCTTCTAAACTCCAGTGAATACAAGCCTAGTCTTTTCAATCTTTCCTCATTGGACAGTCCCACCATCTCAGGGATCAATCTGGTGAACCTACGCTGCACTGCCTCAATCACAAGGATGTCCTTCCTCAAATTAGGAGACCAAAACTGTACGCAATACTCCAGATGTTGTCTCACCAGAGCCCTATACAACTGCAGAAGAACATCTTCACTCCTATACTGAAATTCTCTTGTTATGAAGGCCAACATGCCATTAGCTTTCTTCACTGCCTGCTGTACCTGTAAGCCAACTTTCAGTGACCGGTGTACAAGGACGCCCAGGTCTCGCTGCATCTCCCCCTTACCTAACCTAACCCCATTGAGATAATAATCTGCCCCCTTGTTTTTGCCGCCAAAGTGGATAACCTCACATTTATCTATATTATACTGCATCTGCCACTCAACCTGTCCAGGTCACCCTGCAACCTCCTAACATCCTCTTCATAGTTCACACTGCCACCCAGCTTTGTGTCATCCACAAACTTGCTAGTGTTGCTCCTAATTCCCTCTTCCAAATCATTAATATATATGGTAAACAGTTGCGGCCCCAACAGGGCCGGCCTTAAGCCGATTGGACTGATTGCTCCCAATTGGGCCCCGCGCCGAAGGGGGGCCCCGCGCAGTGCCCAGCTTGGCACTGCAGATACTGGTTTATACCAAAGATAGACAAGAAAAACTGGAGTAACTCAGTGGGTCAGGCAGCATCTCTGGAGAAAAGGAACGTGATGTTTCGTGTCGGGGCCGACCATGTAGTGCGGAGCAAAGATACGGGATGTGGGGTGACGGTGGGTCAGAGTGAATGACGAGCCCCGCACAGCAGTGGCCAACTATAGGATCTTTGGCAGCGGCAGCGACAACGGCTCCTCCTCCTCCTCCAGCACCCCGCCCGCCCTGATTGCGGCCGCTGCTTGCCAATCCGCTAACGGCAATACTGCTTTCAAAACAAACCCTCCCACACACCGAGGCACCTGCACCGCTTGGCCCCGCACCTTGCTGTTGGCTGGCGGAGGAGGGGAGGCGGTGACGAGGAGATCCCAACGGCCTCCTCCTTTGGCGGCAACATTTGGCAGTGGACAGAGATGGCCAAGGCTGCGAGGCGATGATACCGTTCCTGTCCGATGAGCACTGGCCTTCCTTCCTCCCCAACTCCCCACCTCGCCTCGCCTCGCCTCTTTCTCTCTCTCTCTCTCTCTCTCTCTCTCGCATGCCCCCCTTATCCTGGGGCCCCTCCTCTCCACTGATCCCCATTCCCACCTCTATTCAGTCCTCACTGACATCACCTGCGCGCCCCTCCCCATCAACCCCCCTCCCCCCATCTATTCATCCTGCACTGATCTCCCTATTCACCTCGCATTGATTCTCCTGCCACCCCACCATCCATCCTACACTGGTCCCCCAATTCATCCTGTACTCACCCCCTTTCCCTTCCACTCTGCACGGCCTCCACCCATTCATCCTGTACTGACCCCACATTCATCCTATACTGATCCCCTCGATCCATCCTGTACTGATTCCCTCATTCATCTTTTACTGATCCCCTCATTCATCCTGTACTGATCCCTCCATTTGTCTTTTACTGATCGGCCCATTCATCCTGTAGCGATCCCACCATTCATCCTGCACACACCCTCTGATCCACACTGCACTGACCCCCCCCCCCCCCATCCATCCTGTAACGATACCCCATCCATCCTGTAACGATACACCCATTCATCCTGTAGTGATCCCCCACCCATCCTGTAGTGAACACCCCATTCATCCTGCACAAACCCTCCAATCCACACTGTACTGACCCCCCCCCCCCCCCATTCATCCTGTACTGATCTCCCATTCATCCTGTAGGGAACTCCCATTCATCCTATACTGATCACCCCATTCATCCTGTACTGATGCCGCCCATCAATCCCATACTGATCCATCCCCCGCGCTCTCCCCTCACAATTTTACCTATTCCAACAAACACGCACTAATTCCCCTGCCTCAATCCATCCATCCCGCACCTTGCCTTCTCACCCTCCGCCCCCACCATCTATCCATCCTGCAATGATTCACAGCCCCCCCCCCCCCCCACCGACCCTACTGTGTTGGAAATGTCTTCAGAGCGAAAATTGACTATGTTTCTTAAAGGAATCAGTCAAATGTGTTTTAAATCCCAATGTTATTATTTGTTTTAATCCACAAAGGTGGATTAATTAAATTGTGAACACGTGAAGCATTAAAAACAAAAGAACATTACCAAAAGAACATCTGCAGTTATGTCCTTTGGCCATCTCCTGTCAGTTAGTGTAAAGCTATTTTAACAGCTATTATCATAAAATTCCTTTAGAAATTTCCTTGCAACCTGTATATTTTGTTGTGGATAAATTATGTGAGAAGCAAGAGTGTTTCTGTACCAATAGCAATAGCGACCCATGCTATGGCCATGTCATAATAATTTTCGGTCCTGCACAGAAAACATGCTTACATCAATCTGTAGTGTGCATGGTTAAGCATATATGTTACCATGGTCCAGGATTTATTGACACAGGTTGATCATACGCTGAATAATCCAACCACATTTTTGTTGGGAAGTGGAAAGAAATAATAGAAATTGCATTAATTGCAATGTGTAAAAAGAGTTGAGATACTGCATTGTAACTTTGCTGCATGTCATTGTGGTATATATCATGTCTTGATTGATGAATATGTTTAGTTTGTGATTTTATTGGAAGCAGAAATAATATGTGAATGCTTCATTGAGCATAATTCCGACTGGTAATTACGCACTTCGTTCAAGCACATTATCGCAAGCCGTCTTAAATTGACCACCTAAACTGTCATTTGGCAACCTAAAAGGCTGCCTAAGTTGTCCGGCTGGCAACAGGGAACAAAAGTTAAGTGGGAGCCCTGTGGAGTAATCTACTCTCGGTCGGGTAGATCTACCCCGGGTGAAGGGGGGAGAGAGGGGTGGAGAGAGAGTAGATGGGTGGAGGGGGAAGAAAGGGGTAGACGGGGCCAGGGGTGTGAGGGGGAAATGGAGAAGGGGAGAGGGGGAGGTCCCTCACGGTCACTCTCGCCCCTCCAGTCGCCGTGCTTCATGCACACAGCCCCGGCTCCACCACTCTCTCTCCCCGGGGAGACGCGGTGAACAATACAGGGAGGGCCAGGCCGAGGTTTGGAGCAACGTTTACAAACCTCGGCCTCATCTCACATGTGTTCGCCCGGACCCCGGCATCCGCTCCCGCTGCCGGCCCTCTCCCTCCCTTCTCTCCTTCTCTTCCCTCCCTCCCTTCCTTCCCTCTCTCCCTTCTCTCCTTCCCTCCCTCCCTCTTTTTTCTCTTCTCTCCTTCCCTCCCTCCCTTCTTTCTCTCCTTCCGCTATTTCTTTTCCTTCACTCCTTCCCTCCTTCCGTTCTTTCACTCCTTCCCTCCCTCCCTTCTTTCTCTACTTTCCTCACTCCCTTCTCTCCTTCCTCCCTTCTCTCCCTCCCTCCCTTCTATCCTTCCCTCCCACACACACACATAATGCACAGACAAGTAAACACACACATCATGCACAGACAACTAACATACACACACGCACACACAACTAAGTTAGGATGGGGTAGAAGCCCAAAGGGTAGGATGGGGCTGAAGCCCAAAATTTAATGCCTGGACTGGTTTTTCACCAATAGTTATTGGTTTGCCAGGATCTACTTAATTAAATTACTTTATTTTCATTTCACAGTCACTAAACCAAGTGGTACTGTAACTATATACTTTTCAGAGGTGATCTACACATTTTGTTTGTTACTTGTAAAAGTGGGATAACATTAGCTATCCTCCAATCCACAGGAACTGATCCTGAATCTATTGAACATTGGAAAATGATCACCAATGCGTCCACTATTTCTAGAGCCACTTCCCTGAGGACCCTGGGATGCAAACCATCAGGTCCAGGGGATTTATCATCCTTCAGTCCCATTAGCCTAACCAATACTATTTCTCGCCTAATGAAATTTTCTTTCAGTTCCTCTACCCCCTTAGATCCTCTGTCCTCCAGTACATCTGGGAGATTGTTTGTGTCTTCCTTAGTGAAGACAGATCCGAAGTACCTATTCAACTCTTCTGCCATTTCCTTGTTGCCCATAATAATTTCACCTGTGTCTGCCAAAAAACTATCTGCAAAAAAGCTTTGACCTTTTAAAGGCCAAGTGCAGTTTCCAGTCGGAGTTTATTTTCACATTACTTACACTTATGAACTAAGATACATTCAATTTATATACAGAACAACCAAAAAAAAGTGAAACCAATTTGTGAAATCAATAAGCATACAAAAATATAAATGAAAACATCTTGGATATAAGGTTGCAATGATGAAGAGAAATTGCCATGTCTTGGCCTATGTCCAGTTGAAAAAGCAGCAATGTCTCATAAATATCCCCAAATAAAATATTCCTTATGAAAATTAATCGGATTACCTTCAATTTACAGGGTGAAGCAGTATTAATTTCAGGCCTGAAAGGATACAATTGTACTCTGGGACATAACAGATTTAGATCAGAAACTCTATTCTGCGGCAATATAACAAACCAGTTCATTTTAATCTGTTTATTTTAACAGGAGATTTATGAACTTATGTACACCTTTATATTTTGAGCTTCAGAACTCAGGTTATTATTAAACAAACAATTATCATCCAGCAACTGAATCATGGGGTATTAGGGGTGAAGCCTTTGCTTCAAGTTCCCATCTTTGAATTATTGTTCTTGACATTGCTCTTTGCCACATGGTAAGTTCTGCCTTTGGGCTAATACAGCTCTGCTGGTGGACTAATACATCACTTTCCACATGCACCTCAACATGGCAATAATTTCAATTACAAAGAAGAGCATAAATGGAAATCAAATGATAATAATACCAAAGTTAACAACCCACGCAACCGAAGATCTGCATTATATTATTATATTTTCTTTCATTTGTGAATTTTAGCTAAACAAAAACATTTGCAGTTATAAAATGAAGTCAACTGCTTTCAAGCCATATCCACTTCCCTGCCAAAAATTAGTGAATAGCAAAGAAATTCAAATGGGTTAATGCATTTCAAATGTCAAGATACTATTCAATAAATTATGAAACCAGCAGCAACGTGTCTTTTCTCTGGTTTCTGGCAATACTTGCTACGGTGCGGGAAGAAAAATGATTAGCCTTAAATGGTGATGAGGCACTTATGTAGCATAAGCGACCTACACTCACGCAACATCAGAGCAGTTGCCTCTGGGTGAAAGGTAAATGCATGAAAATAAACCAACGGCCAACAGTTCACATGTGTGGTGTGAAGAATGTTACAAGAAAAGCAGCTGTGTCCTTGCAATAAAAACAATGGGACCGCAGGCAGGGTGAAGTTCACACTCGAGTATGTTCCACGGGATGGTGCCTGATAAAATCAAATTTGTTTTTAGGTATACTGAATATTGATGCTGGACATAAAATGTTGTAGTAACTCATCGGGACAGGCAGCATCTTTGAAGAGAAGGGTCCAAAAGGTGACGTTTTTGGTCTCGACCATTTTCTCCTGAGTTACTCCAGCATTTTGTGTCTATCTTCAGTGTAAACCAGCATCTGCAGTTGCTTCTCACACATACTGATGTCTGGTTTGCTAATAATCTTTGGCTATCCACTGAAAACTAAGATTATAAATGCAAGAATTTTCCTCAGCAGTCAGGTCACCCAACACATTCACATGTTACATGATCTGAAGAAGGGCCCCGACCCAAAACTTCACCTTTTCATGTTCTCCGGGGATGCTGCCTGAACCGCTGTGTTACTCCAGCACTTTGTGTCCTTTTGTGTAAACCAGCATCTGCAGTTCCTTGTACCTACATGTCGCTTGGATGTAGATTGTTGGATCGTCTGGAAGCACACATTTTATTGACAACCCGCCGATCTTACTGTGGCTGAATGTCTCGTTAAGAAACTACACTGTTTTCAGTAAACAAGAGTTGGGTCAGGCTTCATGGACAGGAACAGCCTGTGCAAGGGCTCTTGGGGGAACATTGACTCCCACTGCATATCTTTGTCAGTGTACAGAGACAGATACCCCAGCACTGCACATTTACACTCTTAACTGCCGCTTGAGCGTTTGGGTCTCCTTTTAAATACCAAGAGAGCATTAATGTTTCCATCTCAGCTTGCTAAACATTGGATGTCACATGGCCGTAGATATATACAGCACATAAACGGGCCCTCAGGCCCACCAACTCCACCCATTTACATTAGTCCACCCCATCGTTATTCTTTCTACCTTCTCCTCAAAACCCCCCTGCCCTAAATTCTACCACTCACCTACAAACCAGAAGCAATTTACAAAAATAACAATTAACCTACCAGCACATCTTTAGAATGTGGGAGGAAACCAGAGCAACTAATGGGAAACAATGTGGTCCCAGGGAGAACGTGCAAACTCCACACAGACAGAACACAATGTCAGCACTGAATCTGGCCTCGGACTCTGTGAGTCAGCAGCTCTACTACCTGCACCATTGTGTCATTATTTTAAACACAGAGGACAAGCGTGTGTCAGCATATCAGCTCATACATTCAGAGCTCTCCTTGCACATACAATTCTAATTCAAATCCTTTCAGGAAGGATGTGCAAGGTGTTGCAATTGCTAGAACCGCTAAGGTTTCAATGCGGCAGATGGCGCATAAAAGAAGGCTGCCAGTAACAGCCTCATGGGCATCAGATGTCAGTCGGTATTGCCAACAACATTGACCATTGCATGTGCTGCCAGACCTTGTGGCTGTTGTTATCAATTTTGACACTGGCATCGTTCAAAGCTCAAGGTTTTCTCATTGTGACCAACATACCTCCAGCAAGCAACGTTGTCCAAACAGGTAAATGCACCTTCACTTGAGCGGAGTTTTGACTGTGGCATTTGCCAACATAGCAACAGTCAGTAAACGTTCAAGTTAATAGTTTCAAGCTAACGGGTGTCACAGCGGTGCAGCGGGAGCGTTGTTGCCTTACAGTAACAGAGACCTGGGTTTGATCCTGACTATACATGCTGAATGTATAGAGTTTGTACGTTCTCCCTGTGACCTGCATGGGGTACCTCTGGGTTTCGTCCCACACTCCAAAGACGTACAGGTTTGTAGGCTAATTTGCTTGGTAAAATTGTAAATTGTCCCATGTGTGCAGAAAAGTGTTAGTGTGCGGGGATCACCTGGTCGGCGTGGACCCGGTGGGCCGAAGGGCCTGTTTCCTCACTGTACCTCTAAACTAAACTAAACTAATCACCAAGGAGCTTTAGGGCTTGAATAAGAGTTAGAATATGGCTTTATATGTTGAAGACTTCCTTTAATTCATATAATGCAAAACCATTTTCCCTGCTCTGATTCAGCTAGTCAACAGCTAGTTCTGTTAATCAGCACGCCCTCTTTTTTAGCTACAATTTCGATCTTAGTTTCAGCTTTAGTTTGTGAATTAGCATTTACAATATCATGATAAATAGCAGAAGCCTTTCAACATATGCCAAAGCCAACTGTACATCCATGCTGAAAGTGCCATGTCAAAACAAAACTGTAAAGTTGGAACACATGCATCCAGTCCGCAGCATGAAGCAGACTGAATTACAATCTATGATTTATAGACACAGGTTCACCTGGAGAAGAAAGTTCATGTAAATGTTGCAAACCAGGCATTGAGCAGTTTGCCTCTAAATGGAGCAATGTCTTTTTGTAATGTTGTAAATAGCACCCATTTGCGAAGAGCACAGAAAGCTTGTAGCATAACAACATATCTGGTTAGAAATTATTTTAAAAGCCCCTTGCATTTTCTGGACATAGAAAATACGTCACAAGTAATCGATTTCTTCTGTCCAGTAGAAAAATACTGCAGAGTTGGGGAAACACCTATTGCTTATTCATGATAATATTTGTAGGGAAATGGCTGGCAGGAACTCTGGGAGATCTGCATGCTGTGCTTTGAAAAGTGCCGTGGGATTTTGATATTCATCCATAAAATGCCACCTCGGACACTTCAACTTAATCAAAATGAGTAGAGCTGCAACCTTACAATCCCAAAGACCTGGATTTCAATCATGATCTCAGGTGCTGTCTATACGGAGTTTGCATGTTCTCCCTGTCACAACGTGAATTTCCTTTAGCTGCTCTGGTTTCCCGTGTGGATGCCCAACACATCTTGATCCAGCACAGAAGAAGGCAGTGGAATTTTTTTTAAATACACTAACTGGACTCGGATAAAATAGCTCACTGTGGTAATAACAGCAAGCTAATCCTAAATATATCCCCCTTATCACTCTCCTTAAATATAAAACAATTACATTTAGACTTTACTTAAGACTTTAGATATACAGCGGAGATTCCGGCCCTTTGACCCACCAAGTCCGTGCTGACCAGCGATCATCCAGTACATTAACACTATTTACACAAAAGGGACAATTTTATAAATTTACCCAAACCCAATTAATCTGCAAAATTGTACGTCTGGAGTGTGGGAGAAACCGGAGCACCCGGAGAAAGCCCGTGCGGTGCCAGGAAGAACATACATATTCCATGCTGACAGCACCTGTAGGCAGGATTGAACTGGCACTTACATTACAATCTGGTCAAATTTGCACAATAGGTAGAGCAAGGGGGAAGATACAGAGTGCAGAATATAGTGAGCATTGTAACGTAACAGATTTGCCTCTGATATACAAGGGTAACAGTGCCTTTGTTGGTGTGATGTGATTCAGGGACTGCAGGCTTGTGTAATGCATCTATCATGGTAACAATCACACTGTAGCATCTTGGATAATACTTCTGAGGCCAGATATTGCCTGTGCCATCTGTGCAAAAAGTCACCTGCCTCTTGCACTCCATGACCAGCAGTCTTCCAACCTTTTATGCTCGATGGTTTGCCAAAGGACCTCCTTGTAGTGACCATGTGACACAGATGGGATGGCCACATTGCCATTACCACATCTGTGGGTTGTTGTGTGTTTGTACTGCAGAATCATGCCCTGAATGACATAGCCGTCTTTATTAAATGTAATTTATATTCTTGTGACTAATCCACATAGACACACAAAGATTAGGTCCACTGTATTAAACACATCCCTCTGAATACCTTCATCAGTAGGTGGTCCATCACTACCAGAACTAAAAAGGTTTGAAAATTCCACCTTTTTCTCCACTTTATTTATTTTTTCATATATTATTACAATATGAAGGAGACCATTCAGTCCATCAAGCCTATGCTGGCTCTTAGAGCAATTTCTTTGACCCAAATCCCCTGCTTATTTCCCTGTAACCCATTCTCTCACCTCTACTCTTTTTCTCTCTCCATCCACCTGTATAAGGGACAATTTTACAGTCCCCAAATAACCTACCAACCTGCACATACAGAAGGAAATCAGAGCACTTGGCGAGAACACACAGGGTCACATGGAGCAAATGCAAATGGCACATTGTCAGCACCTGAGGTCAGGATTGAACCCCAAATAGTAGAGTTGTAATGCGTCTTGCATTACCAGCTGTTTCCCAGGGGTAGCAGTAGGATACAAGACATATGAAATGTTGGTAAATGTAAATGTTGGCTGCACAAGCTATTGCTGAGGCTTCATGTTGGGACATTATTTAGACTGGCCTTCATCAGTTAGGAAACTGAGTATACGTTTCAGTTGAAATTGAAGTATTGGATTAAATGTTTGCAGCCCTGCTATAGGAAAGATGCCATTAGGTTGGAAAAAGTGCAGAGAAGAATTATGAATATGTTGCCAGAACTTGAGGACTTGAGATATCCAACGAGGTTGGGCAGGCTAAGACTTTATTTCTTGGAGTGCAGAGTAGCATGAATTGCCAAACTTGCAATTTACAAAAAGCTTCAGAGGAACTCAACGGGTCAGGCAGCTCTGTAGTGTTTAGTTTAGTTTAGTTTATTTTTGCCATGTGTACCGAGGTACAGTGAAAAGCCATTTGCTGCGTGCTTCCCAGTCAGCAAAAAGACTATACATGTTTACATTTAAGTCATCCACAATGTACGGATAAAGGATAAAATGCACAACATTTAGTACATAATGAAGTCTGATCAAGTCCAATTAAAGATAGTTCAAAGTTCTCCAATGAGGTAGATGGGAGGTCAAGACAGCACTCTAGCTGGTGAGAGGATGAATAGACGTCACTTTGCATTGAGTCCCTTCTTCAGAGGGTCGAGACCCTTTGTCTGTCTGTTCCTTCCACAGATGCTCCCCAACCTAATGAGATCCTCCAGCATTTTGTGTCTTGCTCAAGGTTCCAGTTTCTTGTGCCTCAAAAGTCTCTGATGGTTTTAGATTAAGAGGTTCCCTCAAGGTCTATGAAACAACCCCACACGTTGCTTCAGCAATTGCTTGTGGAATCAATAGAGATACCAGTTAAATTACTGTCAGCAGCAACATCTCCTGGCTCCTCTCACTTAACACTGTGTTAGTTAGCTCCAGGTCTCTTTGCAGGACTTCAACAATTGGGGGTAGAGTGCTGGCATGGATAGAAATTTGGTTGCCAGACAGGAAACAAAGAGTAAAGATTAACGGGTCCCTTTCAGAATGGCAGGCAGTGAATAGTGAGGTACTGCAAGGCTCGATGCTGGGATTGCAGCTATTTACAATCTACATCAATGATTTAGATGGATTCAAAGTAACATTAGTAAATTTGCAGATGACACAAAGCTGGGTGGCAGTGTGAACTGTGAGGAGGATGCTATGAGAATGCAGGGTGACTTGGACAGGTCGGGTGAGTGGGCAGATGCATGGCAGATGTGAGATAAATGTGGCACTTTAGTACCAAAAACAGGAAGGCAGATTATTATCTAAATGGTGTCAAGTTGGGAAAAGGGGAAGTACAACGGGATCTGGGGGTCTTGTTCATCAGTCAATGAAAGTAAGTATGGAGGTACAGCAAGCAGTGAAGAAAGCCAACGGCATGTTGGCCTTCATAACGAGAGGAGTTGAGTATAGAAGCAAAGAAGTCTGCAGTTGTATAGGGCCCTAGTGAGACCACACCTGCAGTATTGTATGCAGATTTGGTCCCCTAATTTGAGGAAGGACATTTTTGCTATTGAGGGATGGCTGGAATACTCTGGAGTTAATTCCTGGGATACTCTGGAGTTTAGAAGGATGAGAGGGGTTCTTATTGAAACATATAAAATTATGAAGGGTTTGGACACGCCAGAGGCAGGAAACATGTTCCCGATGTTGAGTCCAGAACCAGGGGCCACAGTTCAAGAATAAGTGGTAAGCCATTTAGAGCGATGAGGAAACACATTTTCACACAGAGAGCGGTGAGTCTGTGTAATTCTCTGCCTCAGAGGGCAGTGGAGGCCGGTTCTCTGGATACTTTCAAGAGAGCTAGATAGGGCTCTTAGATAGCGAAATCAGGTGATATGGGGAGAAGGCAGGAGCGGGCTACTGATTGGGGATGATCAGCAATGATCACATTGAATGGTGGTGCTGGCTCGAAAGGCCGAATGGCCTGCTCCTGCACCTATTGTCTATTGTCTATTAATATCCTGAGCCTAGAAGGACAGTTCTATTCATTCCATAAATAGGAAAAATAGTTGGGTCCACTTGTACTTTGTGGTCCCCAACATATCCCAAATGTCCACTGCTCTTTATATCTGCTCCAAAGGTGGTGGCACAGTGGCATAGCAGTAGAGTCGCTGCCTCACAGCGCCAGAGGCCCAGGTTCAAACCTGACTACAGGTGTTGGCTGTGCAGAGTTTGGTCGTTCTCCCACGTGGGTTTTCTCTGGGGGTGCTCCGGTTTCCTCCGACACTCCAAAGACGCACAGGTGTGTAGGTTAACTGGCTTTGGAAGGTTGTAAACTTATCCCGTTCGTGTACGGGGTGATCGTCGGTGTGCGGGGCTTGGTGGGCGAAGGACCTGTTCCGCACTGTATCTCTAAAGTCTGACATCTAAACTCACGCAATACTCTTCCACAACCTTCTCTTTTTGAAGCAATGTACGACAAAATCACTGACTTCAAAATCAGAACGATCCCTTTCTCAGCACCAGTCATGGTCTGTGCTTTTTCCTTATTTTTTTATTTTTAAAAAAAATATTTTTATTTGTTAGAGGCAAATACATCAATGTACGTCACATATATATTGTTACTATCAAAGTACCCCACAATTTTATGGCTTTTATAGAAAAAGAATAGAAAGAAAGAGAGTGAAGTAGGTGAAAAGAGTTGTGAAAGAGAAAGAAGAAACCCTTGGTGAAAGAATTAGAGAAAGGGAGTTGAGGGATAGTTAAGAGATTTTTCCTTATTTTAATGCGAACAAAAGCTGCCAGACCGAGACAGATCTCGAACGCAATATCCACTAATCCGGAATGGCACTTCCCACCTCTCCGCAGTGTAGCACACAGAGGCAGTGGTCTGCATGTTGGTGGGTGACCTATGGAATGTGCTGTCGGCCAACAGAGAGCCCAGCCCTGCAGCCCCGCTCCTATACATGTAGCAAGCTGCTTCCCAGCAAGTGCAACATTGGATGCCAAAACATGCTGCACAGAAAAGGTAAAAGAGACCGTGGCATCTGTCCCATCCTTCCACAGAAGCTCCCTGACCTACTAAGTTCCTCCAGCACTTTGTGTTTTCGTTAAGCTTACAGCATCTGCAGTTCCTTGTGCCTCAAAAGTCTTGGATTGTGTATGATCAGCCATGATCATATTGAATGGCTCAAAGGTCCGAATGGCCTACTCCTGCACCAATTGTCTATTGTCTATTGTCTTTATTGCAGTGCCAGGGTATGGCAAGGTATTGGAGTCATCTCATGTGATACAAGGCAGTCCTAAACACTGCCCTTCACAGGCACACACACACACTGTTGCACAGGTGCAGAAATATATAGTTAGGTCGGACTTAAGCATCATGCTCCTGTTCTGGAACTATGTTTTCGGGATCCTTTCTCTGACTACGTTCCTCCAAGTAAGAATTGTGGAACCCTACATAAATCACATGGTGATAGGTCAATTGATCTTTAGCGGGAGGCTCCAACGGTGAAATCAATAGGCGCCATCAGTAGAAGTACTTCAAATGATGTTGTACAATCAGGGAGGGCAGGAGCGGTTTACGGTCTCTTTCACCTTTTCTGCGCTGCATGTTTTGCCACCCAATGTTGCAGCGGCTGGGAAGCAGCTTGCTACATCTATAGGAGCGGGCCTGCAGGGCTGGGCTCTCAGTTGGTCGACTGCACATTCCACCATGCACACCACTGTTTCCGTGTACTACACTAGGGAAAAGTGGGAAGTGCCATCCCAGATGAGTTTTGGTGCCTACTTGGGTGATGCTGTTTCCATTTACTTTATAGAATTTCTTCCTATTACACTCTTGCTGGAGGAAACAAATAGATAGAGTCATAGAGTCATACAACATAGCCACATGCATGCGCATATGCACACACACCACACATGCACGCACACACTCACACACACAAACACGCGCGCACACGTACACACATGCGTGCACACACGGGGACACACACAGCCACTCACCCACTCTCACTCAAACTCAGACTCACGCATTCACATTCTCACACACTCTCTCTCACACACACAGACATACACTTTATGCTTCAGCTCAACTCAGAACTGAAACAATTCATGTGTTGCATCAGCTTTCAATTTGATCCAGGCAGACTGAACAATATGTTCTAGGAAATGATTGTTGTGACCAAATAAATTTATATACAATTATATTAACTTATTGTATATGAAAACCCTGCTAACCGCCTATAAAGGCCCCCCAAAAAATGTTCATTTTTGGATTGAATGCATTGGAACCCTAATTCAAATAGTCTGCCACCATACAAACAAAATCTCTGATATTAGTGAAGAAGGCTTTTAAACGGGAAAGGAGGTTATTCCTTGGAGCACAGGAGGCTGAGGGGTGATTCTTTGGAGGTGTACAAAATCCTGAGGGGAACCAATAAAAGTGAATGCGCCGAGTCTTTTTTCTTGGGTCGGGGAATCATGAACAAGAGGCCATAGGTTTAAATTAAGAGGGGAAGAATTTCATTGGAACCTGAGGAGCATCTTTTTCACACAGAGCGCAGCCTGTATATGTAATGAGCCGCCAGAAGAAGTTACATTGGAGCAGGTACAATAACAACATTTAAAAGACACTTGGATAGGTACAAGGACAGGAAAGATTTAGAGGATATAGGCCAAATGTGGGGAAACGGGATGAGCTTAGATAGGGAATCTTGATCGGCCAAAGGACCTGTTTCCGTGCTGTACGACTTTATGACTCTAGATGATGACACATTTTCTGGGTGAGGCTCTTTTTCCTCCAGAAATAAAGTTGCCGTTAACATGCTACACCTTTGGAAAGAAAATGCTTCACATCGTCAAAGTTTGCCCTGCAGACTTCCGCTAGGTATTTACCAGAGACAGCATTCAAATGTGCCCTAAATTTCAAGAAGCTGAATACTTGAAGTCTTCCATCTGTTCTCCTTCAACTTTAAAATGACCAAATTTAATATTTATTATTATTCCCAGATGAATCTCAGCATTTCAAAACAAAAAAGCTTCTGGCAACATTCTGTCAACATTTACTGATACATAATACCTAATTACACAGAAAGAAACCAATACCGGGGCAGTTATTTTTCCAAATATAATACATCTGTAGAATTAACAACAGAAGCCTTTTGTCGGTATGTGGCAGTTTTATGACCTAATCGTGTTTTTTTTGTTGTCTCCTTTCAAAGGATTGACGTTTTTTGTGAAATTAAACTGCGTTACATAGACTTAAAGGTAGATTGATGATATCTTTAAAAGACCATACTATCTATAAAGCCTTTTAAAAAATTGGAAACAAATGAAAATAAATGCATAAAATCTAGTAAGCGGCCACTAATTTGCAAGATATTTCCTTTTTAGATTGTTAATCATTTTGAGAGGACAGAAATAGTTAAACCATGGGAGGTTGCTGGTCCACTTTCCTGGGATCTGCTCTAACGGGTCGGTGCAGACTTATTGAGCCAGAACATACTAACAGCTGGTTGGTGGTTCTGTAATGAACTATTGGTTAGCTGCAGTTCATAGGTCAACATATTCCAGGTCCCAGTGCAGGCACACTGCAGCATGGAATGCATTAGAGGTCAGATGCAGGCATGACCTATCTTTTGCTATGCCTCAGGACTCACCATTGAGTCTAGGGACCTTTTGTATTGTGCCAATGCTATGTGGCAGATACCCTGTGTATCTCCCTCAGCTTTATGCCATCTACATCAGCCATGGCCCCATTCTTGTGGTCACTGATCTTCACTAGAAAAGTATGCAAACAAAAATAGTTTGTTTTAATGTCAATGTTTTCAACCAATTTATAGAAGTTTAATGTGGTTTCAAGTGATTTTTAAATTTATTTCTTATTGTTAGTTTAAAAAATATATATATTTAAGTGGATTTCAACTTTGTAAAAGTCTCTGGTCATCAGAAACATTGGGAAAGACAGGACATGTCCTAAGACTGTAGAAGCTATCAGAAGGTCATCAGGGTGAACAGTAGGCAACCAACAATCTAATTTATAATTGTAGCCCACTCCATTTCACAGGAAGCCATGTGAGTGTCAAGAGTGCAATGCGAGCTGTAGTGTATGACTCAATGACTAGCCTGGTGGGATAGGTTCGAATGGAGGGGCTATAAACATAAGGTTGGGTCAAGAACAAATATTCCACAACATGAGCATATTCCCACTTCCATAACTGAAAGAGCAATCTTTTGTACACTTTCACCGTGAGGGATCATTTTAAATGCTGCTACGTGTCCAGATTGGACAGTGAAATGTTGTGCTATCTGGAAAACATATCTCAATTTTATGAAGGCAATCTCTTTGGGTGAGCTTTTCATGTACTGGTAATCTAATCAAGTTGGTGAAGGGAATGTAAAGGGACTGCAAAGAGAGAGCCGAAGCCTAGAAGGGAGCAGACAGACAGCATGGGAGGGGAAAGAGTTTTGATAAAAGAAGCAATTAAATTAAATATCTTCAAAAAGGAGAAACTTATAAATGATAGAGCAGAAAGGGATCTGGCATAAAACACCAAAAACAACCATTATAGTTATCCATGATATTACAGATCTTTCGTGAAATCTCATTTAGACATAATTACTTGAAGCTTTGGACTCTGTCTTTATGGAAGGATATATTTATCTTTGGAATCAATACAGTGTAGATTGATTCCATGTATGAGGTTTGTCCAAAGAGATGTAGTTGAATAGATATACCTTAACCTTCCAGTGTTTATAAGAATGAGTGTGATTTCATTACAAGGTGAGTTTCTGGGAGGTGCTAACTGGATGGATACAAACTATGGTCCCAGGAGAGGGTTGGCCATTTAGGGCATAAATCAGAATTGCCTCCGTGCAGAGGCTATAAATTTGTACTCAAGAACCTTGATCTGTGGATCTTCAGTAAGTGAGTTTGTTCAAAGATTTTTGGACATTGTGGGAATGAAAGAATATGTGAATCATGTGGGAAAGTATGCTTCAGATAAGTAACTTTTTTGTTGTCGGTATTAATGAAAAAGGTTTCTTCTGATTTGTAAAACCCTCATACTCAAAACGATATAATCTCTGATGCTTTGAATTGGAGGGAAAATTGCTTCCTTGCGTGCTGTCAATTCAGTTTTTTTAGAGCAAGCAGTGATACTGTGACTTGCACTCTAGCTACATGCGAGAGTGGCAGATTGCTTACAGTGACAGATCACACTTGGGACAGCTTGGAAGATGGCAGCAATGGGAAAGCTTCACCGTGTGCTCAGCTTTATTACTGCAGGGAGGCCATCCCTGTCCGCAGACGGCACAACTCCGCCAACAAGAAGTTGACTGCAGTAATTTCCAGATGTTTGGCTGCTTACTGACTGCTCTGCACAAGTGCAAACTTCAGGCAGATCCTGGTGTGTGCAAACAACTTATGAACACCTTCCCCTTGCTGCCTTGCAGCGCCTGAGACCCGGGTTCGATCCTGATTATGGAGACTGTCAGTATTGGGTTTGTATGTTCTCCCCGTGAGTGCGTGGGTTTTCTCCAGGTGCTCCGGTTTCCTCCCACAATATAAAGACGTACTGGTTTATAGGTTGATTGGCTTCGGTAAAATTGTAAATTGTCGATAGTGCTAGTGTGTGGGAATCACTTGTCAACGCGGAATCGGTGGGCCGAAGGAGCTTATTCTGTGCTGTATCTCTAAAGTACACTAAACTAAGTTAAAACTCCATTGGAGCCAGATCCAAAACGAATAATATTAGGAATGTCAAAGGGCTGTGCTAATCTAACGATAGTTCAAATACGCTTCATTGACTACGGGTTAATAACTTTGAAAAAACTTATGCTTAATTTCTGGAAAAAGATAACAGTCCCCACAGTGAAGATGTGGACGCTCAGAAATGACCGAGACACTACATCTAGAAAAAAATCGTCCTGTCTGTCTGTATTGGGTTTGTATGTTCTCCCCATGAGTGCGTGGGTTTTCAAAAATTCGTCTCCTTTTATTGAATTTCTTCAAAAACATAATGGTTGAACACAAACTCAAAACCGATGGTAGGGCTGGGTGACGGGCGTACGGAAGGGTAGTTGGATATCTCTCCACTTCTTTTTCACCTTTTCTAGTTCTGTTTCTTTTTCCTTGCTTTTTTTTTACTTTTCTTCTTTCTTTCCTTTTCTCTCTCTTTTTTTCTTTCCTATCTAGTTAATATTATAAAATGTTGAAACTGAAGCTGTAGGAAAATTGTATAACTGCTATGTCGATCATTTTTTTTGTACAATTGATTCTAGCAAAAATTAAAATATAAAAAATGAAACAAAACTAAGCTAAGCTAAACTAGCGGATGTAAGTATCTCATTTGCCCTCTTAACCACCTTATCTAACTACGCTGCTGCCTTTGGAGATCCTTGGCCGGGTACCCAAGGTCCCATTGTTCCTGTTTCTACCTTTTACAGCAGTTATCCTAAATGTATTAACTCTCCCAAAGTGTATCACATCAATTAAGTTCCACCTGCCATTGCCTTGCTCATCTTACCAACTGGCCAATATCATCCCATAATCAAAAATTACCTTCCTCACTGTCAGCAAAACCACCAATCTCCAAGTTAGTTTTGAGATCAATTCCCTCTCTGAAAAGGCCGTCAAGTTACTCGTGAACCTTGAATTCAATTTACGAATGATGCTCCAGCCACACACAAGAAGATGACTTGTATTGCTCTCATCTAGGGAGCACGTATGTTTAATGTACTTTAGAAATTGCACCATAAAAGATTTACAAGCTGAATCTGGCATAGAATCCTGTATGATTACTAAAGGCTTTCATTATATCTACAAAACTGCAGTCCTACCAGACATCATTATCTAGGTGGGTATTTCCATCTGGTTTGCTTTATTTCACCTGGGCAGCTCGTTTCCCCTCTCCTGACAGATGGATCAAATCTGTCTGCTAAGGTCACTGTTCAACACACTATGAAATCATAGCGATTTAGTCAAGCTGCTGGCTAACCTGTTTTAACAGAAAGATTATGGATCCTGACAAGCATTTCATTGCTACGGTCCAGATCCTGGATTTTACTTCCCTTCCACAGAAAATCCTCACAGTCTCCTCACAACACTCCATGTTGCCCACTTCTTCTGCCAAGAACCAAGCTAATTAGTGAGGATTTGCATTCGCTGAAACATTTGGAATCATCCAACAGCTTTTATCGTCTTCCTAAGCCAGAATAGCTGATCAAATAACTTTATCTTCCACAGCTATTTAAAGCTACTGGAAGCCTTCTGAACCCAAAGGGCTCCTCAAAGTTTTTGCAATCTTGCAAAATGAAAGTATTGGCTGTCATGTAGGTGCCAAAGAAATGAAATTCTCTCGAGGCACATTGGAACACTTCAAAACCTCAAGCTAGGAAACTCCAGATTTTTTATATTAACAGCTCTCGTAGTAAAGCTATTTCTTGGCCAACTAAAATTGCTAATTTTTATTATTAGCTTTGATCAATCTATTTTCTTATATTTCAACTAGCCTACCATTTACTTAAATTATTAATTATTTTTTTATTCAGTGGAGTTTAGTTTGCCTGCACATGATATAGTCATTTCTAATGCATTAAACAAACAAAACTGAAATGTCCATTGTTTAGGCATTGTTACTATAGTTTCTGCTTGGTACTTTGACGTACATTTAAGAGGTTATAAAAATGGCAAGCAATTTTCTACGAACTAATTATATTTCATCACTGTTACTGTAAGACTTCCCTGTACCAAATCTGCAAGCATACAGGACTGTCAGCAATTCAGAAATGAACAAACTGGCATCAGTTTCCCCAAAATGAAAACAGAAAGTGCTGGAAATATTCAGCAAATCAGGCAGCAGATGTGGAGAGGTGAGTGGATGGCGATAACACATGAATGTCCGTGACAAAGTGGAGACCAAGTTCGTCCAGCTGACACAATGCTATCAGAGTCACAAAAATACAAGAACATAGGAGCAAGTGTAGGCCATCAGGCCCAAACCTGCCCACCATTCAATTTGGTCATGACGGCTCTACATTGGTCTTAATCCATGCCCTGTGCTAGTTACACAGTACCCTAAATCGATCAAAATTTTATCTACATCGGTCTTAAACACTTCTAATGTCCTAAATACTACTTCCAATGGTAGCTGGGACCGGGAACCCAGCAGAAGGCTTGTCGGAATGTGTAGACTTGGGAGGGAGCTGGAGACGTCGGATGTGAGAGTTGGCCAGTAGGAGGGTGAACCGGGGTAATGCCTCCAGCACCTTCAAGGTTGGCTGCAGGAAGCACCCCCGAAACACAAAGATGGCCAGACAGGCCCACTGAACTTTGGACTTTGCATAATGGCACCAAAAACGGTGGCGCCCGCATGTGTAATATATGCAAAAAGAATTTCACTGTGCAGTTGCATACGTGCCAAATAATGCACAATTGAACTATTGAACTATTGATGTAGCCTTCACAACATTCTCGGGCAGAGAATTCCAGAGATTGGTCATTCTCTGTGAAAATACATTTCTGCACAACTTAGTTTTAAATAACTGGTCCCTTATCTTGTAACTATGTATCCTCATTTGAGACTCAAACTCCTGAAAACATCTGCCCTCCCAGGTTCCCACAGGATGTTGTATGTTGGAATAAGGTCACCCCTCATTCTTCTCGACAGGAGGACACCGGCCCGTTCTGGTAACCCTTTCCTCATAGGACAGTCCCCTTATCCCTGGAATCAGCCAAGTGAATCTCTTTTGGACCACCTCTAATGTGCTTCAAAAGCAAGAGGAGAAAATCTGTGTGTAGTACGCCCCAATGTTGCTTCACCAACACTCTTTACAATTGTCACAAGAGTCATCTAGTTATTATCATAATAAAGAAACACAGAGAGAAAAACAACAAAAGAACATGTTGGAACTAGGCGGCAAGGAGGCGTAGTGGTAGAGCTACTGCCGTACAGCGCCAGAGACCCAGGTTCGATCCTGACAACGGGTGCTGTCTATATGGAGTTTGTATGTTCTCCCCATGACCGGCGTGGGTTTTTCCGAGATCTTCGGTTTGCTTCCACACTCCAAAGACGTACAGATTTGTAGATTCATTTGTCTTGGTATAAAAATGTACAAAATGTAAATTGTCCCTCGTGTATGTAGGATAGTGTGCAGGGATCGCTGGTTCGGGGGCCGACTTGGTGGGCCGAAGGGCCTGTTTCTGCGCTGTATCACTAAACTAAACTAAACTGTAAGATGAGAAAATGAACAGTTGCCGGAAATCTGAAACAAAAGGGAGTGTGGAAATACCCAGCAGATCAGGCAGCAGCTGTGGAGTGAGAAAAACTGAGCTAATGTTGCGGGTAGATGACCTTATCTCACATCTTGCCAGATCTGATAAACACTGGGGAAGCTACTTATCTGAAGTAGGAGAGATTTGTCTGGTTATGGAAAAAATTAGAGAGGATGACCTATCAAATGGAGGGGAAGGCAAGGTTGAAAATAGGGATAACAGTAACTATCCTCTGATAGAGAGGGGGGTGAGATTAGAAAAGTGGTAAATAGAGGGACACTGAACCAGATGACTGGTATTTGTCGTGCAGTTTGGGCACAACTGCTAAAAAATAGTGTTTTCATCAGTGGATCTAACTACAGCATGATGACATTAGGAGTGGCACAGTTCCACAGCTGGGAGAGCTGCTGTCTCGCAGCATCAGAGACCCGGGTTAAATCCTGACCGCGGGTGCTGTCTGTGTGGAGTTTGCATGTTCCCCAGTGATCGTGTGAGATTCCTCCAGGTCTTCCCCCCCATATCTCAATGACACGACACTTGTAGGTTAAATGGCCTTTGTTAATTGCCCCTGGTGTGTGGTGAATGGTAGAATCTGCGGGGAATTGATAACAATATGGAGAGAATAAAGTTCCATTGCAATAATGTGTAATTAGTGTACATGGGTGGCTGATAGTCAGCATAGTCTTGGTGAGCCAAAGGGTCTGTATCTCTTTATCTATCTGTATCTCAATACAGTTCTCCATTTAGACCTGATTCACTTGCAAAAAAGGCAAAACATGGATTCTTGATAGTTAAAGCTGCAGAAATATTTGACATTTTTATTTACATTAATTTATGTGAAAACTCACACAAGCATGGATAATTAGTTCCGGTAATGACATTGGAGTCGTGAGTTTAGCTTATATTGAAAATCGCCTTCAATGTTTCACATGTTGACACTACAAACAGGAAATTACTTTAAATGCTCATTACCTTTGGTAACTTCAGGAAAGATGTCTTGCAATAAGTGCATTTTTTGCTACCGAAATTGCATTATGTCTGCAGAATGATAAAAACCTTCAATATTATATTATGCTCTAATCAACTCCATATTAATGCAGCCCTTCCTTCTTTCAGTACAATTTCCAGAAAAGCATTGAAAAAATCTTGACGCCTAAGGGCTGTTACTTGATCACTTAAATACTTCTTTCTGTCACATTTACCTCTTTGCAAATACAACAAAGAATATAATTTTATACCCAAATATTTACATATGTTTATTTGCAAAGCACTTATAACTGCTTGCCCAAGTTCTTTCTGGAGCATATATGTCAATTTATCAATTGATTGTTTGATTTAATGCCAATGTTTTTGTACAAAGGCAATTTATGCAATCTGTGGGTGTGGATGCTCAGTTTGGACTGGTTTTCCATGAACTATTTTTTGTGCACACTGAAAATGCCTGATTTTTTTGTTGTACAAAAATTGCTTTCAGAATAATGTCAACCCCAGTAGACAGCCTTAAAATATGATTTGCTTCAAGAAGATACAAGAAAATTGGTACTGGGCAAAATGTTTTCAATACAAACTGCAATATTTCACTGCAAAACCAATCAATAAGTAGGATAAAACCATAGAGTTATGGAGTCAAACAGCACGGAAACAGGCCCTTCAGCCCAACTCATCCATGCTGACCAAAATGCCCATCTAAGATAATCCCATTTGCTACATTTGGCCCATCTCCCTCTAAACCTCAGATAGACACAAAAAGCTGGAGTAACTCAATGGGACAGGCAACATCTCCGGAGAGAAGGTAATGTGGGACGTTTTGGGTCGAGGCCCTTCAGACTGGTTAGGGATAAGGGAAATGAGAGATATAGACGATGACGTAGAAAGATAAAGAACAATGAAAGATATGCAAAAAAGTAACGATTATAAAGAAAACATTGTTAGCTCTTTGTTGGGTGAAAATGAGAGGCTAGTGTGACTTGGGTGGGGGAGGGAGAGCGATGGAGAGAATGTTGGGCCTACCTGGTTAGATAAATCAATATCCATACCACTGGGTTGTAAACTACCCAAGCGAAATATGAGATGCTATTCCGCCAATTTGCGTCAAACCTTTCCTATCTATGTCCAAGTGTCTTTTAAATTCACATCGTTGTTTGCAGGTCCTCTATTTACATTCTGTGTTAATACAGAGGCAACTGGACATGCACAGCATTGTCCAACCATTACACAATGTGTTTGGAAATGATTTCCATAGAATCCATTCATGTTTTTGCGACTCTCAGATGGCCGAAACCTTCTCCATGAATGCGAGGTCAACTTCAGCGAAACCTAATGGAGAATGAAATTCAAAACACAAACTACATATGCTGGAAATCTGAACCAAATACAGAAAGTGCTGGAAGCACTCAGTATACCAGGCACAGATGCTGTCTGACCTGCTGAGTATTTCCAACATTTTCTGTTTTTATTATACTTAATAGAGAGTGCCTGAGGAATCATACAACACAGAGGAAGCTGGCAAGGAGGATATAAAAGCAATGTTTAAAAAACATTTAGATAGGTACATGGATAGGAAAGACAAAGTGATAAGGATCAAAGGCAGGGAAATCTAGGAACTAGCTCAGTTATAAAACCTGTTGGCATGGATGAATTGGGCTGAAAGGCCTGCTTTAATGTTGTATGACTCCATGATGCCGTTCAGTTCACTGAATTCTATCGTGCCCATTTACACTATTCCTACACTAATCTCATTTTTATTTTCCCCACACTGGCAGCGCACCTGTGCAGCGGTACAGTTGCCGCTTCACAGAGCCAGAGACCCGGGTTCATTCCTGATTACGAGTCTTGTCTGTGTGGAGTTTGTACGTTATCCCTGTGACCAGATGGGTTTTCTCCAGGTGCTCCGGTTTCCTCCCACATCGCAAAGGCGTGACGGTCTGTAGGTGAATTGACTTCTATAAATTGCCCCCAGTGTGTTGGATGCGAAAGTGGGAAAGTGTACAGGTGATCGATGGTCAGAGTGGACTCAGTGAGCCGAAGGGCTTTTATTCCACACTATCTCTAAAATGAAAACTAAAACATTCCCAACATCTCCCACCCAGATTCTGCCAATCACTCGCATACCTGGGGTCATTTATTGTGGTCAATTAAATGACCAGCCTGCATGTTTTTACGATGTGGAAGTAAACCAAAGCCGCCAGAGGAAACCTATGTGGCGACAGGGTGAATGTACAAGCTGCACACAGACAGTGCCTGAGGTCAGGGCAGAACAGGGGTCATGGGAGCCCTGGGGCAGCAGCTCGACCAGCTGCACTACTGTGCTACTCATAGAGTTCTCAGTTCACGGGGAGCAAGTGGACTGTAGGCTTAAAGATTACTCCTTACTTTAGGTTACCCTTGGTTAACCCCATCACCCCAACACATCTCACCCGATCACAATCCTACCATATATTAAGTTCAATAAGTTACAATCTCTAACTCCAGCCCCAGCAGCAGTTGATAACATGAGCCTCACACAAATGACTCCCAAGCCCTTTTGACAATTGACCACCCACCCACTGCGACCGTCCCCAACCTCTCACAATCTGGACTCAAGAACCCAATGTCTTTCCTTCTGCTCACTCTACAAAGGTGCAAATAATGGGTTTGAGTGCAGCTACATGCAAGTCAATTTGACACGCCGAGTGCAGTAGAGTTATACGGTGAGGACCCTTACACACATGCAACTGCACTGCTTGCATTGCTTGGTTACAGCACCTTTCTCAACTGCACAACTGTGGTGCGTATATGGAATGAGCTGCCTGGGGAGTTGGTTGAGGCAGGTACTATAACAACATTTAAAAGACACTAGATGACCCGTTGGGTCCCCGTTGTGATGCCAGTGAAGAACACCCTGCAATCCTCCCCCAACTTCGCAGGCACAGCTGACGGGCCTGGCAAGTGGGAGCGCACTGCACAGGCGCAACTGCCGCACTCAAACTTGTGCTGCGACGATAGAAAGTAAATTAAAGTTTATAAAGCCAATTACTTTGTAAAAGAACAAAACTTATCCGTGGATCCCTTGGGTCGCTGTTGTGAGGCAAGTCCAGTACACACGTGAGTATGAGATTAAAATGACGATCTGAAAATCGCCAAAGGCAACCCTCCCCCAACTGTGCAGGCACGGCTGAAGACCTGCTGGATGCCCTTTGTGATGCCAGTCAAGTAAACACGGAAGTATTAGATTAAAAAGATAAAGTTAATTAAAGTTTATTAACGGAATTATTGTGTGAAATCGAACGAAACTTACTACTGCACACCGCAGGCGAACGATGAGTAAGGCGCCCCTACAATTGTTGCGCTATCATGTACTATTTTGGCTGTATTTTGGGAACATATATAATATATTCTATATATATATAATATAGAAGATTAGACTTTTAGTTATATACTAGGCCAAGTGCGACCCGTTGGGTCCCATTCCTCCAACACAATATTCCACCACTCACCCATTCCCCCAACGTAACCCGTTCCCCCCAACGCAATATTCCACTACTCACCCATAGCCCCCATGGGAGACCTGGACCCCCACGTAACCCATTCCACAACGTAAGATTCCATCATTCACCCGTTCCCCCAATGCAACCCGTTCCCCCAATGCAATATTCCACCACTCAACCATAGCCCCCCAACTGTGCAGGTTGGCTCATTTTTTCACCCTCCCTCATTTAAAACTTTAAAAAAAAATACAATTGCACCTGCTAGAGCTAGCAGGACTCAGTGTACTTGGACAGCAACAATGTTGCGAGCAGGGCTACAATCCCATTGTGAGATCATAGCTGTAAGCACAAAGAAGACGTTTTTCTCAAATTGGGGTTTTGTAGATCTAGAAATGTCAATAACCTGTGAAATATGTCACCAATCTGAACGAAACATGACACAAAACAACCACAGGGCATTTGTGATTAAGGTGGTGCCAAAAGAATTGTGTTATCGTGTACTGTTTTGGCATATGTCCAGGATCACGGGCAAACACACATAGATAGATAGATAGATAGATAGATAGATAGATAGATAGATAGATAGATAGATAGATAGATAGATAGATAGATAGATAGATAGATAGATAGATAGATAGATAGATAGATAGATAGATAGATAGATAGATAGATAGATAGATAGATAGATGGAAACATAGAAACATAGAAATTAGATGCAGGAGTAGGCCATTCGGCCCTTCGAGCCTGCACCACCATTCAATATGATCATGGCTGATCATCCAACTCAGTATCCCGTACCTGCCTTCTCTCCATACCCTCTGATCCCCTTAGCCACAAGGGCCACATCTAACTCCCTCTTAAATATAGCCAATGAACTGGCCTCAACTACCCTCTGTGGCAGAGAGTTCCAGAAACCCACCACTCTCTGTGTGAAAAAATTCCTTCTCATCTCGGTCCTAAAGGATTTCCCCCTTATCCTTAAGCTGTGACCCCTTGTCCTGGACCTCCCCAACATCGGGAACAATCTTCCTGCATCTAGCCTGTCCAACCCTTTAAGAATTTTGTAAGTTTCTATAAGATCCCCTCTCAATCTCCTAAATTCTAGAGAGTATAAACCGAGTCTATGCAGTCTTTGTTCATGAGAGAGTCCTGACATCCCAGGAATCAGTCTGGTGAACCTTCTCTGCACTCCCTCTATGGTAATAATGTCCTTCCTCAGATTTGGAGACCAAAACTGTACGCAATACTCCAGGTGTGGCCTCACCAAGACCCTATACAACTGAAGTAGAACCTCCCTGCTCCTATACTCAAATCCTTTTGCTATGAAAGCTAACATACCATTCGCTTTCTTCACTGCCTGCTGTACCTGCATGCCTACTTTCAATGACTGGTGTACCATGACACCCAGGTCGCGCTGCATCTCCCCTTTTCCTAATCGGCCTCCATTTAGATAATAGTCTGTTTTCCTATTTTTGCCACCAAAGTGGATAACCTCATATTTATCCACATTATACTGCATCTGCCAAACATTTGCCCACTCACCCAGCCTATCCAAGTCACCTTGCAGTCTCCTAGCATCCTCCTCACAGCTAACACTGCCCCCCAGCTTAGTGTCATCCGCAAACTTGGAGATATTGCCTTCAATTCCCTCATCCAGATCATTTATGTATATTGTAAATAGCTGGGGTCCCAGCACTGAGCCTTGCGGTACCCCACTAGTCACTGCCTGCCATTGTGAAAACGACCCGTTTACTCCTACTCTTTGCTTCCTGTTTGCCAGCCAGTTCTCTATCCACATCAATACTGAACCCCCAATGCCGTATGCTTTAAGTTTATATACTAATCTCTTATGTGGGACCTTGTCGAAAGCCTTCTGGAAGTCCAGATACACCACAACCACTGGTTCTCCCCTATCCACGCTACTAGTTACATCCTCGAAAAATTCCACAAGATTCGTCAGACATGATTTACCTTTCGTAAATCCATGCTGACTTTGTCCAATGATTTCACCACTTTCCAAATGTGCTGCTATCCCATCTTTAATAACTGACTCTAGCAGTTTCCCCACTACCGCTGTTAGACTAACTGGTCTGTAATTCCCCGTTTTCTCTCTCCCCCCCTTCTTAAAAAGAGGGGTTACGTTTGCTACCCGCCAATCCTCAGGAACCACTCCAGAATCTAAAGAATCTAAAGAGTTTTGAAAGAACAAACAAACAAGCGAGATTTAGTAATATATTGGTATAGATTTGGATAGGAAAGGTTTAGAGAGATATGGGCCATATGTTGGTAAATAGGTCAAGTGCAAATGGGGCATCTCAGTAAGCATGGACATGTTGGGCTGAAGGGCTGTTTCTGTGCTGTGTGACTATGACTCTGAAATAATTTAATGACTATTATAGCTATGATCTAATGGTTTGTAACAGTCATCTATATAAAATTCATGTAAAATAATTAGAAAATGTAGTGGTTTACTGATAGAATAATGCAGCACAGGTTTGTAGGTTAATTGACCTTATAAATTGCCCCTACTGGGTAGGGAGTGGATGCAAAAGTTGGATAACACGGAAATAGTGTGAATAGTGATCGATGGTCAGTGTGGATTTGGTGGGCCGAAGGGCCTGTTTCAATGCTGTATCTTGCAATCAATCATTTCAATCAATTAATCCATGCAGAAATCACAGAAGGTCAAGATTGAACCCATATCTCATAAATTCTGAGTTTGCAGTTCAACCCATTGTAGCAATGCCATTTAAAAGAGAAAATATTTGGAACAGATAATATTTAATCTGATTTGGTTGAATGAAATTCCAACACAGATGCACCTGACCTTTTTGATCACAAAATGCATCCCACTCCTGAAATGGATATTGCTGGTATTGCCCTTGGGCATACATGAAGATTGTCCATTACAGTATCACGAAATACCACAATGCCAAAACAGTTGCTTATTTGGAGATGATAATGTCAAAGTCATTGTGGCTGGTGTTAGTCACTATAAAACATTGTAAAGCCAAATAAAATAGATGTAAACAAGTAACTGGATATACTGCTGAGAAGTGAGCCAACACATACCGTAAAAGCCAGCCAAAACTAACCAGGCAAGGACTGAGATATAGCTCAGTCCAATTATTTTGGATCAAAATCTGTACACTGTATTCACATCCTACAAAATTATATACTTAATCTCAAGTTATTGCTGCATGTAATAATTGATCTCACATTACTATTCAACTCAGTAATAAAGAGGCAACCATTTCATATTGAACAATCCTGCACAAAGTACTACAGAACCGATTGTTTTTATAACCAATGGAATCAAATGCTGTTCTTTCTCAGAATTAAGCTTTGGATATAAAAGAACATGGTCCATCTATACTGTTCACGAAACACAATGAAAGACTAAAAGCCAATTAAGATCATCTGTGTAATTTCCACATACGGCTTTCTCTAAACCAATTTTAGTAATCTTTAGTTCAATAGACGTATTAAATGCCACTTTAACAAGATTAACAACTTTGTAGAGATTAGTGTATGCTCGCTATATAGTTTTTGTGTGACTGTATGGAATTAATCATTGCAAAGATGAAGTACGTATCAATCTAACAACATTCCTCCTAAAGCTGGTGTTGATTTGGGGTTATTTACCCAACATTAAGTCAGCCTTGGCTGTCCAACAAAGAGATTGAAATGAGCAGTAGGGAAAAGTAAATGTACCCCTGCTGTTCCTATGAGCAGTTCATGTTCCCATCTGTCAATAAATTTACATCTCAGGAATCTAAAAACATTTGTTGGAAGTAAAGTGCACAAAATAAGCCACAAAACCTCCTGCCTGCTAGAATTATAAGCAACCTAAAATGTCTATCCTGATCATAAATCAATGCCTGATAAATAAGTAGGAAGGAACTGCAGATGCTGGTTTAAACCCAAGATCAACACCAAAAGCTGGAGTAACTCAGGAAGGCAGGCAGCATTTCTGGAGAGAAGGAATGGGTGACGTTTCGGGCCAAGTCCCTTCTTCAGAATGAAAGTCACGGGAAAGGGAAACAAGAGATATAGGCGATGATGTAGAGAGATATAGAACTATGATTGAAAGAAAGCAGACCATTGTTAGCTGTTTGTTGGGTGAAAACGAGAGGTCAGTGTGGCTTGGGTGGGGGAGGGATGGAGAGAGAGGGAATGCCGGGGTTACTTGAAGTTAAGAGTTACTTGAAGTTACATAACCTACCCAAGCGAAATATGAGATGCTGTTAATCCAATTTGCATTTAGCCTCATTCTGACAATGGAGGCGGCCTAGGATAGAAATGTTAGTGTGGGAAGGAGAATTAAAGTGTTTAGCAATCGGAAGGTCAGGTAGGTCAAGGTGGACTGAGCAAAGGTGTTCAGCGAAACGATCGCTCAGTCTACGTTTGGTCTCACAATGTATACATCTTGAACAACGGGATACAGTAGATGAGGTTGGAGGAGGTGCAAATGAACCACTGCCATACCTGAAATGACTGTCAGGATCCCTGGACGGAGTGGCATATGGAATTTAACTCCAACAGGTGCTGCATTTCGGTTTGACAGCACACAAATCCGCCCAGTTCTCCAGCAGTTTTTGTTTGGCCTGGTGATGGAGCAGTGAAGCCATTCACTTGATGTGGAGAGAAATGACTGTGAGGAAGACTTAGGGCACACGGTGGTTACACAAAAAGCTGGAGAAACTCAGCGGGTGCAGCAGCATCTAAGGAGCGAAGGAGATAGGCGACGTGTCTGAAGAAGGGTCTCGACCCGAAACGTCGCCTATCTCCTTCGCTCCTTAGATGCTGCTGCACCCGCTGAGTTTCTCCAGCTTTTTGTGTAACCCTCGATTCTCCAGCATCTGCAGTTCCTTCTTTAACACTTAGGGCACACGGTATTGGGGGTAGAGTGCTGATATGGATAGAAAAGTGGTTGGCAGAGAGTAGGGATTAACGGGTCCCTTTCAGAATGCCAGGCAGTAACTAGTGGGGTACTGCAAGGCTCGGTGCTGGGACCACAGCTATTTACAATATACATCAACGATTTAGATGAAGGGATTCAAAGTAACATTAGCAAATTTGCAGATGAAACAAAGTTGGGTGACAGTGCGAATTGTGAGGATGATGCTATGAGCATGCAGGGTGACTTGCACAGGTTGGGTGAATGGGCAAATGCATGGCAGATGCAGTTTAATGTGAATAAATATGAGGTTATCCACTTTATCCACTTAGCAAGAACAGGAAGGCAGATTATTATCTAAATTGTGTCAAGTTGGGAAAAGGGGAAGTACAACGGGATCTGGGGGTCCTTGTTCATCAGTCAATGAAAGTAAGCATGCAGGTACAGCAGACAGTGAAGAAAGCGAATGGCATGTTGGCCTTCATAACAAGAGGAGTTGAATATAGGAGCAAAGAGGTCCATCTGCAGTTGTATAGGGCCCTAGTGAGACCACACGTGGAGTATTGCATGCAGATTTGATCCCCTAATTTGAAGAAGGACATTCTTGCTGTTGAGGGAGTGCAGCGTAGGTTTACAAGGTTAATTCCCAGGATGGTGGGACTGTTATACGCTGAGAGAATGGAGTGGCTGGGCTTATATACACTGGAGTTTAGAAGGATGATAGGGGATCTTATTGAAACATATAAGATTATTAAGTGTTTGGACACGCTAGATAGGCAGGAAATATGTTCCCGATGTTGGGGGAGCAGAACCAGGGGACACAGTGTAAGAATAAGTTGAAGGGTAAGCCATTTAGAACTGAGAAACACTTTTTCACAGAGAGATGTGAATATGGAATTCTCTGCCTCAGAGGGCGGTGGAGGCCGGTTCTCTGGATACTTTCAAGAGAGAGCTAGATAGGGCTCTTATAGATAGCGGAGTCAGAGGATATGGGGAGAAGGCAGGAACGGGGCACTGATTGGGGATGATCAGCCATGATCACATTGAATAGCGGTGCTGGTTCGAAGGACCGAATGGTCTACTCCTGCACCTATTGTCTATTGTCTATTGAAGCAGCGTTAGTATAATGTGTGGGAAGGAACTGCAGATGTTGGTTTAAACCGAAGATAGGCTCAAAATGCTGGAGTAACTCAACGGGATAGGCAGCATCTCTGGTATAAGGTCATTTACATTTTGGTTTAATTATTGAGGCAACTTCAATGTGTTTAATTGGTGCTAATGTTTTTGAATGCCTTTAAATGTTCAAAATTTTTTTAAAGGAATTTAAAATATCTTATTACATCCATTTAATGTCAGGTACTTTCAAGTTATTTCACAGTGGCCTCAGCCTGGGGCAGTGCCCTTTCCAGCTGTTAAAGCTTCCCATTGGGATTTATGATGAGAAGGTGCTGCACTCCGCAATGTCTCGCCAGACAGGTCAGAACCAGCTTCCACGAGGTGACCCACAAGTAAAATTGGGCCAAATAGGCAGATGGCTACCAAGCATGGTTGATCCAAGAAAGTCGAGGCTATTGCTTCAGAAGCTAACCAACTAGTTTATCTGAGACAAAAGGACCTACAGATGCTGGAATCTTGAGCAAAACATAAAGTGCTGGAGGAGCTCAAGAGTCCCAACTGAAACGCTGCCCTTCATTCCCTCCATACTTGCTGCCTGATGTTCAGTGGACGATGTGCCTCAAACTGCTGAGCATCTTGGACCATGCAGCTCATGACACTTCATGACACTCTGGTCAACCTGAGTAGTACCTTCAGTAACAGATTGGTTCCACCAACATGCAGTACAGAATGTCACAGGAGAACCTTTTTCCCTGGGGCTATCAAACTGTACAACTCCTCCCACCTTCTGTCATGGGGTAGATTGACTCCCCCCCCCCCCCCCCACAATCTTTGCACATCCCCAATTCTTCCCACTCGTCACTTTAATTTCGTGTTTCATGTATCTTGTGTTTTATGTCAGTTGACAGATCAATTTCCCTCCTGGGATAAATAAAGTTCTATTGTATTGTGTCATATCATATTGTAAAAATACAGCATGGAAACAGGCCCTTTGGCCAACCGAGTGCATGGCAACCATTAATCAGTTATTAATATAAAGGGCCTGTCCCACCAGCATGCAACTCGATGCGATTAGCGCGACCTAACGTGGTCGCTTGAGCCGTCCGGCGTCGCGGGGCCGGTCCCACTTCGATCGCCGGAGCCGTGCGGAATTGTGCGGAGTTCGTCCCAAGTTCGTCCCGACGCCGCGCGGGGCTCCGAAAAACCGACAATGTCCAAAAATCCCGCGCGGCAACGGCTTGTCGGCTCGCAGTCGCCGCGACATTTACACACCTCCCGGACATCGTGCCTCCGTTAAACTATTGGTAAGTGCCTCCGTGACCCTCTATGTGTGTGGCTCCGTGCCCTGTATGTGTGTGTGTCTCGGTGCCCCTCTCTGTGTGCCCCTCTAAGTCCTGGCGAACTTACCTTGGACTTGCTTCAAGTTCGCCTCGCTTTGCGCCGCGTTGCGCCACTCACCCAACTTCCGCGCGGCCCCTGCTGCCGGTTTAGTTGCGCTTGCCGCATGCAGGCGCATGCTGGTGGGACCGGCCCTGTACAGGGGATCACCCGACCTCCGCGCGGCCCCCGCTGCCGGTTTGATCGCGTTCATCGCATATAGTTGCGTGCTGGTGGGACAGGCCCTTTAGTTCTATGTTATCCCACTTTTGCATCCACTTCCTCTACACAATGGCCAATTAACCTACAAACCCTCATGTCTTTGGGATTAAAGCAGAGCACCTGGAGGTAACCCAGGAAGTCACATGGAGAACATGCAAACTCTACACAGATAGCACCCAAGATCAAAATCGAACCCAGGTCTCAGGTGTTGGGTTCATCTCTTCCAATGCAAAAGCAAAATTAAATAAAACCAGAAATTACATAAAATGCTCGGAAAATCAATCAGCATCTGCCGCGAGGGAAATTGTGTCAATCTTAGTAGCTGATAATTTCCATTTAATGCCAGTGGGATGGAACTGTCTTTAATTCGAATGCCTCAAATCAAATTGTGCAGTTGTGAATGAAATTCCTCCAAAGGATGTAAAATTGCAATAGGTATCCTTCAACCACTCTGGAAACAATTAAAGGGAAATGTTGCTGGATCTACATCCAGGATCAATGCCTAGGGGAAGTAGATATTGGAAAATAATGTGGGTTGTAGTTCAAGGCCTGAAGGAAGCATGTCCAATTTCCCATCCCCTTGAATTAAAGAACACAGCTTTAAAGAGCTGAGCTCTGATCTGTCCAATGTTCTGATAATAGTAGCACCGAGGCGGTTGAAGTCTCGGCATTTCTTGGTGACATCTCTTCAGTATTACAGTGACCATGCACTTGAGTGAGGCAATATAAGTGCAGCTGGAGACTCCACTCACTTCATTTCCAAATGAAGGCGGTCAAAGAAAATCTGCCCGTCAAAATTTGCCACTGTTGCAATGACTGAGGATAATCAAAGCAGAGATGTGGTGGTGTGTTGGGTGCATCTAGATTCTGTTATGTGATTTCAGTGGTCAGATTCTGGCAACAGGAGGCTAAAATGATAAATTATCAAGAACAGGAGTACGGAGGATGCCATCTCAACGGCACTTCACTCCGCCCTCTCCCACCTCGACAACAGAGACACTTACGTAAGAATGCTGTTCATCGATTACAGCTCAGCATTCAACACCATTATACCATCAAAATTGATCGCCAAACTCGGTAATCTGTGCATCGCTCCTTCCCTCTGCAACTGGATACTGGACTTTCTAACCAACAGACCCCAGTCTGTTAGGTTAGACAAGCACACCTCTTCAACCCTCACCCTGAACACCGGCGTTCCACAGGGCTGTGTGCTGAGCCCCCTCCTCTACTCCCTCTTCACCTATGACTGCACACCTGTACATGGTACTAACACCATCATCAAGTATGCAGATGATACAACGGTGATTGGCCTCATCAGCAACAACGATGAGTCGGCCTACAGGGAGGAGGTCCAGCACTTAGCAGCATGGTGCGCTGACAACAACCTGACCCTTAACTCCAAGAAGACCAAGGAGCTCATTGTAGACTTCAGGAAGTCCAGGGGCGGCACGCACACCCCCATCCACATTAACGGTACGGAGGTGGAACGTGTTTCTAGCTTCAGGTTCCTGGGAGTCAACCTCTCCAACGACTTCTCTTGGACCCACAATACCTCAACTCTGATCAAGAAGGCTCACCAGCGTCTCTTCTTCCTGAGGAGACTGAAGAAGGTCCATCTGTCTCCTCAGATCCTGGTGAACTTCTACCGCTGCACCATCGAGAGCATCCTTACCAACTGCATCACAGTTTGGTATGGCAACTGCTCTGTCTCCGACCGGAAGGCATTGCAGAGGGTGGTGAAAATTGCCCAACGCATCACCGGTTCCTCGCTCCCCTCCATTGAGTCTGTCCAAAGCAAGCGTTGTCTACGGAGGGCGCTCAGCATCGCCAAGGACCTCTCTCACCCCAACCATGGACTGTTTACCCTCCTACCATCCGGGAGGCGCTACAGGTCTCTCCGTTGCCGAACCAGCAGGTCCAGGAACAGCTTCTTTCCGGCGGCTGTCACGCTACTCAACAACGTACCTCGGTGACTGCCAATCACCCCCCCCCCCGGTCACTTATTGTTATTTATTCAAATAATTTGCTGTGTCGCTCTTCCAGGGAGATGCTAAATGCATTTCGTTGTCTCTGTACTGTACACTGACAATGACAATTAAAATTGAATCTGAATCTGAATCTGAATCTGATAAATTATCCCAAAACTGGATCTATACAATTATTAGATTTCTCCCTTGAAAGAACAGTATCTCTTTAATTGTCTTCTTCAGAATAATCAACTGGTTCCTCAGGTGCAGAAGCCTGCCACTATCCAGAAACGTTTACAAGAGAAGCACGATATTCAGAAACGGTCATACGACAGTTCCAGCAGACCACTCAGGCCTTTACTTCCAGGTCAGGTCGTCCGCCTACGAACCTCAACTGGACATTCCCATCTGGGCACTGTTATCAACCCGACTGACGAGCCACGGTCGTATCTGGTTGACTGTGAGGGAGCGGTGTACCGGAGAAGTCGACAACACCTGCTTGCTGTGAGGGAGCCACGACCACCGCCTGCTGGTCCCTATGCTCCACCGCTCCAGTTCCAGCTGCCTTTTGCAATGTCTCCCACCCATCCCCGCATGCCTTGCACCCCTCCACGTCCCGCGGTCTCCACTAACCACGGGGCCTCTCCCACCGCATGTTTCCCCTTTCGGTCACCACAGGCCTCCATCACGTCATTCTCGCCTCCAGGCTCTCCGTCTCATCTTTCAAGTGGGGGGGGGGGGGGGGGGGAGGGTTTGGTCCGCATGCGCTCGTGCCGTGTTAGTAGACCACCAGACAGATATGGCGAGTATGTTTAACCCCATGGCATGAGTGCCCTTTCACACTTAACCTTTGGGGGGAAGGATGTAGATTGATGTTGCATGTTAACCAATCACACACCAGCCAGCATCTCTAACTCCACCCCACTGTAATACTGATATTAATACTATGGCTCTGCACGGACAGTTAGAGCAGCCAGGATGTATTGACAACTAATCATTCTTCATGCTGTTAAGTTTTAGTGTTGATTAAAGATGTGTTTGAATCATGTACTGAGTCTGGAAGTCATTTACATAAAGCACCAATGTATTTTATGCCTGTGCCACCTCCACTTTCTCTGTTTTACTGCAAGACATATTTCCAATGGATAAAAAAAAAGATTCCTGTACTGAATCAATGTGGTTTACCCTGGACAGGTGTTGCAAAGCATCCAACAGTTGTAGTCGATAAAAATATAGATATCAGAATAGTCAACAAAGTTTATTTCTTAACTTCCTATTATGGAACATTTGGAATCTGCAGTCTGAAGGATTGAAAATTAGCTAGAAAAATTGTAGCATGCACAAATTGCACGGTGGAGCAGCGGTAGAGTTGCTGCCTTTCAGCGCTTGCAGCGCCGAAGACCTGGGTACGATCCCAACTATGGATGCTGTCTGTATGGAGTTTGTATGCTCTCCCCCTAACCGCTTGGGTTTTCTCCGAGATCTTCGGTTTCCTCCCACACTCCAAAGATGTGTAAATGTAAATTGTCCCTAGTGTGTGTTGGATTGTGTTAATGTGCGGGAATCGCTGGTCGGCGCGGACTCGGTGGCCCGAAGGGCCTGTTTCCGCATTGTATCTCTAAACAAAACTAAAATGCTATCCAGTGGAAAACTGTAATGACCCTGTCCCACGGTACGAGTTCATTCCAAGAGTTCTCCCGAGTTAAAAAAAATCAAACTCGTGGTAAGCACAGACAATGAACGTAGCGGGTATGTCGGAGCTTGGGGACGTCTCTTAGCGGCTCGTAACGCTAACGGCAGGTACTTGTGAAGACTCGCTAACGGCAGGTAAGCATGGGAAGACTCAGGAAGATTTTTCAACATGTTGAAAAATGTCCACGAGAGCCCCGAGTACCGACGAGTGGCCATTACCGTAAATCTCCGAGTTCGAATCAGGGCAAACTCGGGAGAGCTCTTGGAATGAACTCATACCGTGGGACAGGACTTTATCAGTAACAAATGTGTGCAGTATAGCAATGTTTATATACACCACTTGGTTACTGAACCTCTCTGATATGCATTAAATCTCTGATCATTGCAACCATGGCCACTGTGCCAGTAAACTTGTTCCAAATAGCTTTCCTTTTAAATTTAACAAACTTAAAGAACACTCTATGGTCTTTATTGGGTACTCAAAAAATAAAAACAGCTGTTATGTCATTTCAGAAAATAATCTGGTATGAAATTTTGGAAATCTGGTTTGAAAAACTATTTATTTTACAAAGTCAACATTTATCTCAAGTATATTCTGTAAGTGTATTAAAAAAAGCACATTTCCTGTGTGCTGGTATTTGTTGGATCCATCCAAAGAGTTAATTTCCACAGAGACTGCTTAATGCTCATCCTTCCCCACACCATATTACTCAAGTGTCCCTTATCTACAATTCCTTGAGCCGCTGTGTCAACATTTCTCTTTCTCTTTAATGTTTGCTTTGTACCTGCGATGAAGGACAGTACATCAGTGCAGTAGTAGAGTTGGTGCTTTGCTGCTCTAGAGACCCGAGTTCGATCCTGACTACGGGTTCTGTCTATACTGAGTTTATACGTTCTCTCTGTGACCACGTGAGTTTTCTCTGGGTGCTCCGGTTTCTTCCCACACTCGAGAGACGTATAGGTTTGTAAGTTTATTGGCTTCGGCAGAATTTTAAATTGTCTCCTGTGTGTAGGATATGGGGTGATCACTGGTTGTCGTGGACTAGGTCCCGTTTCCACCAGTTTAAACTCTAATCTCTAAAGAATGTACTTATTAGAATTTAAGAATGTTAATTTCAGCATAAATTCAATCAACTCAGTGCAGTTGTCTTTTACATAGAACATACATAGAAACATAGAAAACAGGTGCAGGAGTAGGCCATTCGGCGCTTCGAGCCTGCACCGCCATTCAATATGATCATGGCTGATCATCCAACTCAGTATTCCTTACCTGCCTTCTCTCCATTCCCCTGATCCCTTTAGCCACAAGGGCCAAATCTAACTCCCTCTTAAATATAGCCAACGAACTGGCCTCAACTACCTTCTGTGGCAGAGAATTCCAGAGATTCACCACTCTCAGTGTGAAAAATGTTTTTCTAATCTCGGTCCTAAAAGATTTCCCCCTTATCCTTAAAATGTGACCCCTTGTCCTGGACTTCCCCAACATCGGGAACAATCTTCCTGCATCTAGCCTGTCCAACCCCTTAAGGATTTTGTAAGTTTCTATAAGATCCGCCCTGAATCTTCTAAATTCTAGCGAGTACAGGCCGAGTCTATCCAGTCTTTATTCATATGAAAGTCCTGACATGCCAGGAATCAGTCTGGTGAACCTTCTCTGTACTCCCTCTATCGCAAGAATGTCTTTCCTCAGATTTGGAGACCAAAACTGTAGGCAATACTCCAGGTGTGGTCTCACCAAGACGCTGTACAACTGCAGTAGAACCTCCCTACTCCTATACTCAAATCCTTTTGCTATGAATGCTAACATACTATTCGCTTTCTTCACTGCCTGCTGCACCTGCATGCCTACTTTCAATGACTGATGTATCATGGCACCCAGGTCTCGTTGCATCTCCCATTTTCCTAATCGGCCACCATTCAAATAATAGTGTACTTTCCTGTTTTTGCCACCAAAGTGGATAACCTCACATTTATCCACATTGTACTGCATCTGCCATGCATTTTCCCACTCACCCAGCCTATCCAAGTCACCTTGCAGCCTCCTAGCATCCTCCTCACAGCTAACACTGCCCCCCAGCTTCGTATCATCCGTAAACTTCGAGATGTTGCATTCAATTCACTCGTCCAAATCATTAATATATATTGTAAATAGCTGGGGTCCCAGCACTGAGCCTTGCGGCACCCCACTAGTCACTGCCTGCCATCCTGAAAAGGACCCGTTCACTCCTACTCCTTGCTTCCTGTCTGCCAGCCAGTTCTCTATCCACATCAATACTGAACCGCCAATACCGTGTGCTTTAAGTTTGTATACTAATCTCTTGTGTGGGACCTTGTCGAAAGCCTTCTGAAAGTCCAGATATAACACATCCACTGCTTCTCCCTTATCCACTCTACTAGTTACATCCTCAAAAAATTCAATAAGATTCGTCAGACATGATTTACCTTTCGTATATCCACGCTGACTTTGTCCAATGTGCTGACTTTGTCAATGTGCTGACTTTGTACAAGATGCTACAATCAGACTGTCATATAATGATGGGGTGGGGTGGAGGGGGAGTGAGGCAGGAATATTAAGCAGTCTCTGTACATATTTACTCTTTTGATGCACCCGGCAAATTCCAGCATAAGGGAATTATACTTTTTTACATAGTTATAGAATGCAAAGCCTTCGCCATGAATTGCCTGAGAAAGTGATGGTGATCCCAATTTCCTGAACCAACCGTAGGCCTTCTCGAGGAAATGTCCCCATGGCACTGTTTAGTTTAGTTTAGTGAGAGAGCATAGAAACATGCGCTTTGCCCACCAAACCTGCGCCGACCAGGGATCTCCCTACACTAACACTATTTTGCACACAAGGAACAATTTTACAATTTTCACCAACACCTCTACTACTGAGGAAATTCAGCATGTCTCCAGTTACTCTTACAAAAATGCACTGTAGAAAATATACTGTTGGGTATCATCACACTTGGTTTAGGAACAGCTTTGCCCAAGACCATAAGACATTGCAGAGAGCTAGAAATGTAGCCCAGTCCATTACACAGAGCAGACTTCTCACCATAGTCTCCACCTATTTCTCACGATGCTTCAGAAAAGCAGCCAACATAATCAAAGACTTGTTCCACCCTAATCATTCCATCTTAAACTTGCTCCTGTCCGTCAGAAGGTACAGAAGCTGCAAAGCGTGCGCCACCAGACTTTTCCCCTCTGTTATCAGGTTTCTGAATGGCCCTTATATAAGTTAGGGTGCTGTACAATTTCCTCTACCCCACTGAGCACGTTGGATTTTGTCCATGGAACTGATGACTACAATGCACCACAATGCTGAGAACTATATTCTGTACTCTGTATGTTCTTCTTTGCTCCATCTATTGTACTTGAGTTTGACATGATTGTATATATGTATGGTATATCTGATCTGTTTGAATAGCGTACAAATCAAAGCTTTTCACTGTACCTCGGTGCAGGTGACAATAATAAACTTGAACCTAAACCTAGATATTCTGGTCCCGCTGAGTTACTCCAGCTTTTTGTGTATATCTTTGGTTGAAACAAGAATCTGCAGTTCCTTCCTACACCAGGATTGGATCAGTCCTAGAGTAATTCAGGAAGCCGTGAGTTGTTGTAATAGTTGGGGGCAGAGAGGTGTGTGCAGGGAAGGGAATTTGTAAATTGATAAGTCATAGGAACAGAGGGAGGCCATTCGACCCATCGAGTCTACTTTGCCATTCAATCTTGACTGATCATGGAATTGTAGGATTCTCTGGTAGGAACAATTCAATTGTTGACCTGATTTGTGCCCCATTCTACAATCTTTCAGATGTCTGTATTTCTGGAAGCTCATTTAATTTCCAACACAAGAAAACGTCCAAATTAGAATAACTGGCTCTTCGTTTAAACCTTGATAGAAGTCTGTCTTCAATTTGTAAAACTGTTATTGGTTGCCATTGGGAAATATTTAACATTCATCTATCCCAATCTGAATTAAAGAAAAGCCACTTAATTCGTCATTTCAAACACAATATTTTAAAGATCTTGGTTTGGTCAATGTGTTCCACTGAGTTTTATTTGGCTTGTCAAGCGTGGGTCTAACTATTTTTTTATGTCCAATTTGTGTGCAAGTTTTCTTATGCTGCATTCATTAATTTCTCATCCGGGTGACTTTGATTGAAAGATGTTTGTCAAATCTATTGAAGCTACCAACTGTAGATGATTTTTGGTGTTTTGCAAGACTTGTGTTGCATTAGTTGAGATGAACACCCAGGCCAATAACCTTGCAGGCTGCATGGATACAAACAGAATGATTGACACCTATTCAGAAGAGGTGCAAATTGCCAAACTGCTGTAGGTTCCTGGAAGGACAATATATTCTTGCATCAAACCCAAAATACGAGTTAGCTGGAGCTCTTAAAGTTACCAGAGTCAGGGGATATGGTGAGAAGGTAGGAACGGGGTAGTGATTGTGGATGATCAGCCATGATCATATTGAATGGCGGTGCTAGCCCGAAGGGCCGAATAGCCTACTCCTGCACCTATTGTCTATTGTCTATTATCTTCCACATAGTTTTTCCAAGAAAAACCCACAGCTAGCAAACCTCAGACTTGTAAGTTTAGCCAAGATTTCCAAAGCTATAAAACTACATAAATTGGTGACCAAAATATAGTACATTAGGTGAATGCAGTTTATTGAGGCAAAACCACTCTCAGTTGTCAGTACATCCAGAAGTTTGGTTCAACATAGAAGACCCATTCATTGGAAGCCAGCCAAATGACTTTTCCAAAGTGACCACATCAGGCCCTTTTTTGAAATTGGGAGAAAAATGGTTTGTAGGGATAGACGATATCCCCTATTGTAAATCTTGACAAAGGCTGTAGTTAAAAATAACCACAACTCAATTGCATTTATCCTAGCCAGGCCACAAAGTTCAAAGTATTTAAAGCATGTTCAGTCAGAAGGGATGAAATGTCTGTGCCACTGTAGAAACCAGCCATTACCTTTATTTATTGAACTGGAAACAATATTATGCAGCAGTCAAAATAGTCCCTTAAAGCACAACATCACTTAACACATTAGCTGGATCACCACTCGGGAATTCTGGAATTTCCTTGTTTGAATCTAAATTAATTCATTTTGACATTTGAATATGCAGATGACAGATAAACATCTATGCACAAAAAACTAATCTCTGGTAAGGGTTTCTGCCCGAAACGTTGCCTATTTCCTTCGCTCCATAGATGCTGCTACACCCGCTGAGTTTCTCCAGCACTTTTGTCTACCACTCATCTCTGGTAAATCGGATTAAGTGGACCTTAGAATATTGGAGATACATTTAATGCTACTGAATATCTTGGCTATGTTCTTTTATCATTTAATAGTTAGACAAATAAGCCATTTTGGTGATAAAATGTTCAACAGCAGAATAATTTCCAAGCTGGAGAAACAAGATATGGTGATCTCTCGTATTTTTAGAGTTTTCTATTTCTGTGTAGTGCACATAAATTTGGTCATTTATTTCAGTGTGACTTGGCTCAAAAAAGACCTATAACATAATTCATTGGGGGGCTTTGAAACAAATAAAAGTTATTCCTTGCTTGCTAGGTAAATTAGGCCTGAGGATGTGCCATGATTAGGATTGAGTTCCTGCTGGATTGTTTTTGGCTCCTGGCCACTGGTTGAAGCACCAAATCTAACATGGAACAAGAGAACCATGATTAACAGTAAACAGAAACTGCAAGCAGACTGAAGCTCTAAGGCCTGGAGCCCTAAGGACTGCAAGCAGACTGAAGCTCTAAGACGCTACAAGGCCTTCTATGCCCGCACCTCGTGACTCAGGAACAGCTTCATTCCCAGAGCTATAGCGGCTCTGAACCGGCCCTGCTGAGTGCCCCCCACCCCCATGGACTGTCTCCCTCGGATGGTCACGTCGCACAGACACATCCGCACTTTAGTCTTTTTGGTTTTGACTGTTTTACTGTTCTAATGTTCTTTTCACAAACCTTGTTCTCGGGGTATCTAAACCTAAATTTTATTAGTCGTTTAAGTTATGACATCGGATGAAGTTGCAAACCAAATCTCGTTGCACTTATGTGTAATGACAATAAAATATATTATTATTATTATTATTATTATTATATTGAAAACATAATCTTCAGTTCTATTCTTGCTTTGTTAAATTTGTTCACATTAAATTTAACTTAATGCTAGATTTATAAGAGTTGCAAGTGGACTTTGTCATCTTTTTAAAATGTTTTTGTCAAGGTATTTCCATTGTTCTCCCCAGTTGCAGGTGGAAATCGTCAGAAATGCGTAGCCAGAAACCATTAGATGCTAGATAGGATCACAGAAGGATGGTACGGAATAGATACTGTTATAATCTTCAATATGGCTGAGATTTTGAATATAGGCCAGCCATCGAATTTCTGGCACCCTTGGTTCCAGAGCCTTTCTGGATTATCCAGAACTCATGGCCTCCAATATGAGTCCAACGGTACCAGAACAGTTTGCCTAGGCCGCCAGGATACCCGCCCGCAAATTTGGCCTCGGAAGTCAGCTATGTGAACAGATCTGCCAGCTCTGGAGAGTTCCAGAGCCCCAGCAGCAGGGGTTAAATTTGACCCACGGGGAGGTGCAATAAGGTCAGGATTGGCTGCCTCACCCGGCCTTGAGGCCTCGTTTTTGAAGGGGACTTCTGAAGGGGATTTCAAGTGCGCTCTTGTAATTTTGTCTGGATTAAGTCAGGTGCTGGACCACCAATTGCTAGTAAATCGGTGATGGATCTGTACCTACCTAGAATTTTCAAAGAGCAACCTATTGGTAGGATAATGGCATAATTTATTCCATATGCATTTTTCAGGCCATGAAAAATACTGTATATCTGCATGGTTAACAGAAGATAGCATCAACGTCAGAAACTGCACGTCACAGAAATATACAGTCTAGTTATATTACATTTGCTGTAAATATATTGGTTTTGATAACGTTGTCTTCTTTCTTCTGGACTGTTTGCACCCAAGGCCAAAAACATAATGGGTTGTCTTTAAGGTCAATTAAATATCAGGCATTTGTTTCAGCCTCTGTCCAAATTTCTGCAGTGAAAGAGTTACCAGAGGGTTTCAACTTCTAACAATCACAAGTGTACACTAAGTCATTCTCTCTCATTCTGACAGAATGACCGGGTCACTGAAATAATTTTTAGATATTATTTTGTGTGCTTTGTCATAGTTATTGAGGCCCTGAGCCATTTCAAAAGACATGAATCGAGGTTTTGCACTTGACAGTTCACCTCCAGCAATCATCACATTCCATTAGACTGAATCCAACTGATTTTAGATACATTCAATGATTTTGAGTGTGCTGCAGAGAATGCTCACTTTTTAGTGGAAAGATTACGTGGAACAATATTTGCTTTCATTTTAGGGTGGTCCTTCACACATTCATACTGACATTGTTTGGAGGCACAGTGCTTTGTGGTTGAGATCTTGGGTATCAAGATCTCAACCACTCTTTCACTGCAGAAATTTGGACAGAGGCTGAAACAAATGCCTGATATTTAATTGACCTTAAAGACAACCCATTATGTTTTTGGCCTTGGGTGCAAACAGTCCAGAAGAAAGAAGACAACGTTATCAAAACCAATATATTTACAGCAAATGTAATATAACTAGACTGTATATTTCTGTGACGTGCAGTTTCTGACGTTGATGCTATCTTCTGTTAACCATGCAGATATACAGTATTTTTCATGGCCTGAAAAATGCATATGGAATAAATTATGCCATTATCCTACCAATAGGTTGCTCTTTGAAAATTCTAGGTAGGTACAGATCCATCACCGATTTACTAGCAATTGGTGGTCTCAAGTGGTAGTAGTGGTCAGAACTAGCCTTGCTGAAAATTGCTGGGTGAACCCTTCCACTAAATGCAATATCTAATCAAAACATGAAAACATAGGAACATAGACAATAGGTGCAGGAGTAGGCCATTCAGCCCTTCGAGCCATCACTGCCATTCAATATGATCATGGCTGATCATTCAGAATTAAGATACAAGATACATTTATTTGTCACATGTAACAATTGGTACAGTGAAATGTGTGGTCACCATACAGCCATACGAATAAAAAAGACCGCAACACACGATAGACTCCAACATAAAACATCCACACACAGCAGAATCAAAGTTTCTCCCTGTGAGGGAAGGCACCAAAGTTCCTGTTCAGTACCCCGTTCCTGCTTTCTCCCCATACCTCTTGAACCCTTAGAGCTATATCCAACTCTCTCTTGAATACATTCAGTGAATTGGCCTCCACTGCCATCTGTGGCAGAGAATTCCATGGATTCACAACTCTCTGGGTGAAAACGTTCTTCCTCATCTCAGTCCTAAATGGCCAACCCATGGTTCTGGACTCCCACAACATCGGGACCATTTTTCCTGCATCTAGCCTGTCCAATCCCTTAAGAATTTGATATGTTTCTATAAAAAGCCCTCTCATCCTAAATTCCAGTAAATATAATTCCAGTCGATCCATTCTTTCATCATGTGTCAGTCTCGCCATCCCGGAATTAACCTGGTGAACCTACACTGTACTCCCTCAATAGCAATAATGTCCTTCTGCAAACTAGGAGACCAAAACTGCACATAATACTCCAGGTGCGATCTCACCAGGCTCTGTACAACTTGCTCCTGTACTGGTTAAAACAAACTGGTTCAGGAATCTCTGATCGGATGACAGGCTTGAGTGTGTAGGGGGCAGCAACGTTGTGACTAACAGGAGTGCCTCAGAGAGAGAATCATTCCCCTGCAGTGACGAGTAACTGGTTGTAAATGCTGTAATGGAATTAATTGGCAACTTTCAAAAATTGACCTTCCCAAAAATATACTTTATTCATCATAATATATACAGAATATACAATTGGCACATGTATTTTTCTATGTTCATTGTAACATCGGGTCAATACATTCTCGTACAATGTTGTTTATCTTCCTCCTTAAATGTAAAACCCATGGAGTGTTTGAGAGGCTGTTACTCAGGACCCAGCCTCCCAGTCTCCAGTGGTAGGAGGACATAAAGGGCCTGTCCCACGAGCATGCGACCTGCATGCGGCAAGCGCGACCAAACCGGAAGCGGGGGCCGCGCGGAGGGCGAGTGATCCCCGTACAGGACCGGTCCCACCAGCATGTGCCTGCATGCGGCGAGAGCGACCAAACCGGAAGCGGGGGCCACGCGGAGATCGAGTGAGTGACGTGAAGTTGGAGCGAAGTCCGCGATAAGTCAGCGGCATCGAGACGTTGCTTACGGCGTCGAGACGCTGCATGCGACGTCGAGGTGGCACGTACGGCGTCAAGGTGGCTGTGGGCCGACAGGCCGTTGTCACGCTGAATTTTTGAACACGGTCAGTTTTTCGGAGCCCTGCGCGATGTCGGGACCAGCTCCGCACCACTCCATACGGTTCCGGCGGTCGAAGTGGGACCTGCCCCACGAGGCCGTACGGCTCAAGCACTCGCCGCATGGAGTCACATGTTCGTGGGACAGGCCCTTTAGGCCATGTTCCTTCCTTGCAAATCATTTGAATGCACATACCTGGAATGCATCCTGTAATGTGTCTCTTGCAGATATCTCCCCACACTGGAAGAGCAACAAGTTTTCCTTTTGGACAGAACAAAGTTAACTGAGTTGTTGATCTACCTACCAGCAGTTTATTTGTCTCAGTATGTATTTCTGGGCACAGTCCTCTGTCACTCGGCTGCTCCAGGCTATCTATGACTAGGACCATTTATCCTTTCCAACCCTTAACAAACATACAGTTCACGATGAGGTGAACACTTGTCTCATTTGTTCCACAGTCACCTTGAGGGCAGCATGACGTGATAGTGATATTTTAGCAGTGCAGGAAGGATTCGATGAGGAGGGTCCCTCTCACTGCCTGTCGAGCACGGTCTTGGTGCTTGTTAGTGAGTTCTGGCATTGAGACATTTTGCCAAATGACTTTGACAACTACTTGGGGAACCACACCACAGGATCCATTGCATCCTTCTCCTGAAGGGCCTGCAGGATATTCCACTGTCTGATTGTCGTGTGGTCCAAGGCCTGGTCCATCATTTGCAACACCAGGGACAGGTAGAATCGCACCACGTAGCGAGGCCTGGTATTGGATGCATCATTTCCAAGTACAGTTTGATGCAGCCATTTACAAATTGTCACCAGAATGAAGCAATTTTGGATATGTAATGCATCTGGAGATCTGAGCATACATGATCTATCTGCATCTCCATGAGAAACTAAGAATGTGGGCTTGGGTGACTTACACGGCACAGGAGTGGGCTGAAGGCACATACAACAACACTGAGCACCTCGTGCTTGGTGACCAGGTCTGCAAGTGCTCCGAGGATGCAGTTGAGGGGGGTTGGTTGGAAGATAAGGAGAGATGGGGCATGAAACGTGAAGCCAGAGGCCGAGAAAGGGAAGAAATGTGTGTGTGCAGGGGAGGAGGTACTTGAATTTGGTTTGTTACCTAAATTAATAAAATTCACCGTTCATGGTGTTGATTTGTAAGCTATGCCACAAGCGGAACATGAGGTGCTGGTTCCGCCAGTTTGATAGCTTCCGAGTCTGTGTCCACCTAGGCCTGCTGGGTCTCCTGGCTGCTAACCATTTTAATTCCCTTCCCCATTCCCAAATGGACTTTTCCGTCCTGGATCACCTCCTTTGCCAGGGTGAGGCCACAGGCAAACGGGAGGAACATCACCTCATATTCCACTTGGGAGTCTTACTATCTAACAGTATTGAATTCTCCAATTTTAGGTAACTAATAAACCTTCCACACACTTCCCCCCCTTCACGGTGCTCACTGGAGGCACACCCATTTTTCCCACAATCCCACCCCTTCCCCACTTTCCCCAACCCTTCCAGCCAGGGCCGGCCTTAGGACGTGCGGGGTCCAATTGGGAACAATTTTGGTGAGCCCCAGGTTCCCAGCCAAGGTCTGTAGAATCATAGAAATACAAATAAAATCTATCATAGACTTTATATCTCTATGGTAGAATGGAAAGTAATCAAAATGTGCGCTTAAAAAGTGCCTGCGAGTTAATGGACCAAACAGATCTAAGTTACAATTTTTTTTTTTAACAACAAAATGTGTAGATCACCTCTGAAAAGTACATAGTTACAATACCACTTGTTCTAGTGACTGTGAAATGAAAATAAAGTAATTTAATTAAGTAGATCCTGGCGTGTGTGTGTGTAGGAGAGAAGGGAGTGAGGGAAGTACAGAAAGAAGGGAGGGAGGGAAGGAGAGAAAGAAGGGAGGGAGGGAAGGAGAGAAGGGAAAAGAGAGAGGGGAAGGAGGGAGGCAAGGAGAGAAAGGAGGGAGGGAAGGAGAGAGGGAAGGAGAGAAGGGAGGGAGAGGGGCGGCAGCGGGAGCGGATGCTGGGGTCCGGACGAACGAGTGTGAGTTGAGGCCGAGGTTTGTAAACGTTGCTCCAAAACCTGGCCCGGCCCTCCCTGTATTGTTCACCGCGTCTCGTGGGGGAGAGAGAGGGGTGGAGCCGGGGTTGTGTGCGTGAAGCACGGCGACTGGTGGAGCGGGAGCACTGCCCTGGGACCGTGAGGGACCTCCCCCTCTCCCCCTTCTCCATTCCCCCCCACACCCCCCTCCCCGTCTACCCCCTCCACCCCTCTACTCTCTCTCCACCCCTCTCTCCCCCCTCCACCCGGGGTAGATCTACCCGAGCCGAGAGTAGATTATTCCAAAGATCCTAGAGCTGAGCTTTGGATTACTCTATAGTGGGGCCTCCCTTTGGCGCGAGGCCCAATTGGGAGCAATTGGTCCAATCAGCTTAAAGCCGGCCCTGCTTCCAGCGATATCTGGCCTCACATTTCACCTCTCTTTTCTTGTTATCTTATCTCACAAACCTTTGAGCTTTCATCTCTGGCCTTTATCCAGTCGTCTGCCAATCAACCGTGCTCCCTCACCTGTATCCACCTGTATCCACCCCTCACCTTTCCAACTTCCTCTCCCTTACTACAATCAGCCTGAAGAAGAGTACCGACACAACACGTCACCTGTTCACGCCCTCCAGAGATGCTGCCTACCATGCTGAGTTACTGCAGCTTTTAGACGCAAAGTTGCTTCCTCAGTTCATGCCAAAAAATGACGAGAGGAATCATTATTTCTAAATTTCTTCGCAATATCACAAACTGGTCTCATAAAGGTAGTGCTCCTTCCTTGTTAACCAAAAGCTCATTATGGCAATTATCCTAGAATTTGCTGCGGCATTGCAGACTAACTGACAACTCTTGTTGCTCAATAATCATACGTGACCCCATTTGGTTTAATTCTACCCATTTCAAGTACAATCTGAGACAAACAGGAAAAATGGTCACACAGGAAAAAGAAGTCAATCAGACACACCCAGCATAACAGCGGAACTAACAAAACATTCCCAAAACTTAGCATTTATATACGTCTTCGATATAACAAGGTTTCTCGGAATAAATAAATCAACCCATGTGCCCTCCTGTATTGTGAGTACTGGGTTCTTACATCATCAGCACATAATATGATAAAATATTAAACAGTCATGACTATTCAAAATTAAATTGTATTCTAAAGTGTCACCTTCCTTGTTATTTTGATTATTTGTCTGATTTAACTATGGTGCCTGTTTATCTTAATTGCCATTATTAATTATTTAACTTCCCAAATTAAAACAAAAAGTGGTGCTAAACCATAGGCCAAAAGAACAAGTTAACCAAGATTTCATAAGTTTGGCTATGAATAATTTATGGATCATCGATCTGGAAAATATTTCATAGCTGCATAGCATATCCAAATACATCAGCTAACTCAGTCCGGATTTGAAGCCATTTTCTGTTTCAAACTCAAGACCAGCTTCATCGGATTAGCAACAACATTCCTATTAAAAGTCCTTACAATTAAAGCGATATTCAATTGCACCATAAAGTTCTTAACAGTAATACAAAATTTTGTTACAATTAACAATGTTATTATGATACTGATTTACCTCCCAAGGGTGTGTTTATATTAAAGGGGGTTCATCTGGATTTGTTGTGTTCATTAATTCCCTTAGAATAATGTGGTGCGATCCTATCTAATTTTAGAAATTTAGCTGAAATCACATGAATGAATTGTGGTATTTAAGCAATTAATAATGATTAGAACCATTCAGATTTGCCAACTCTATCCAGTCCCAAAGGCTCCAGTGGGGGAACTGAAACAGAGTGGTGTAGTTCTGAGGTTAAATCAAACTTACGTCATTAGACCGTCAGCTTCATTTGTTTTCTTTATCATAATAAAATTGTTGGTAAATGCCTGGTGGTCCAACACAATTTGTTATTCTCGCTGTTAATTAACAATTGTAATTAATTGCATTCTACTTTCCCACAACAGCCATCTCATGATGTGTTTAAAAACAAAAGAAACAGATCGGTAGTGTTAACGGACAATGATGTTTTATGGCAATGTAACATCATGGTACTATAGATAGTATAGTTTAATATATAGCACAACACAGTACAGTAACGTACAGTGCAGCATAACAAAGGAGGCTTGTGAGAATTCAAAGAAAGGTGAAAGGTCTGGTTAGTCATCTCCTCAAGATGATATCATACATTCCACTGCATGAGTTACAAGCAATATCCCAAGTTTCAGTGTTCTCGACTTACTGTGAGCGTACTTAGCCAAAGTATGGTTACACTGATTCTCTACTTTCTATGGAGCCAGTATGTCAGCCACTATTGCATACCTGAAGATCATGGGATATGGATATCATGCAATAGTCTCAGGAAGCCCACTATGCCTTTCTCTGCAAATAAGTAGGTGGGCAAAATTATGGACACAATCAAGTGCTTATTCTCAATCTAAAGGGCCTGTCCCACCAGCATGCAACTCTATGCGATGAACGCGATCAAACCGGCAGCGGGGGCCGCGCGGAGGTCGGGTGATCCCCGTTCCCACCAGCATGCGCCTGCATGCGGCAAGCGCAACCAAACCGGCAGCAGGTGCCGCGCGGAGGTCGGGTGAGTGGCGCAACGCAGCGCAAAGTGAGGCGAACTTGGAGCGAAGTCCAAGGTAAGTTCGCCAGGACAGAGAGGGGCACACAGAGAGGGGCACCGAGGCACACACACACACAGGGCCACGGAGCCACACACATAGAGGGTCACGGAGGCACTTACAAATAGGTTCACGGAGGCACGATGTCCGGGCGGTGTGTAAATGTTGAGGCGACTGCGAGCCGACAAGCCGTTGCCGTGCGGAATTTTTGGACATAGTCGGTTTTTCGGAGCCCCGCGCGGTGTCGGGACGAACTCCGCACAATTCCGCACGGCTCCGGCGATCGAAGTGGGACCGGCCCCGCGACGCCGGACGGGAAGAAGGCAGGAACGGGGTACTGATTGGGGATGATCAGCCATGATCTCATTGAATGGTGGTGCTGGCTCGAAGGGCCGAATGGCCTACTCCTGCACCTATTGTCTATTGATTAGAATTTACAGCCCATCCTTCATTGCCCTTGAGTCGTTGACTTCTTGAGTGAACCTGGCTCTTGCGGTTTTCTACTCTGCGTAAGGAACTTCAGTATGTTGCTCTGACTGTAATGAAGAATATTGTAATGTATTTCTAGGTCAGCATGGTGTGTTTCATGAAAGTGAACTTGTAGATGGTGGATAGGCACAAAGAGCTGGAGTAACTCAGCAGGTCAGGCAGCATCTCTGGAGAAAAGGAATAGGTGACGTTTCAGGTCGAGACCCTTCGTCAGACCGGGGGGCGTTTTTATATAATTTAATCATTCTGTTTCGCTGTAGAAATCTAGGAGGTGCCGCCATTTGTTGGTGCATTCTGTAAATGGTTCACATCAAAGATCCTACAGCTCCGCGATAGGATCTTTGGTTCACATTGCTTGAAAATGAGCCAGCCACACAGGTTTCATGCACTGTCTGCATGAGCCAAAGTGGCATGAGTGAACGTATTTACAAACATGATCCAAGCAATCATTTCTGGTGTTCAACCAATGTTCAGTGGGACAGGCAGCATCTCTGGAGAGAAAGAATGGGTGACGTTTCGGTTCGAGACCCTTCATCAGACTTCAGACTTCAAACATGTTTGATGATGGGTAAACGAGTTTCAGCAGGAACCTGAAGTTAAATATCACTTCTTAAATGAAGGGAAATCTGAAATGTCAATTGTGGCCAAAAGCTAAACACATTCCATCATATTCTAAAGATCTATCTTAGAATTGCCTAACCATTTTTCATGGGTCCATTTAGTTTGTTGCAATAAATTTTTATGCTGCATTAGTTCAGCAGAAGGACATTTCTCTTCATCCTTGCTTTTGTCATTATCACATCATGCTTGCTTTTGAGACCATTTAGCTACATTAGTGAAGCTTGTCCTGGCTCATTAACACCTGATAATGGGCACGACTATTGCAGGAGACACAAGAGACCACAGTTGCTGGAATCTTGAGCAAAAAAACAAACTACTGGAGGTACTCAGCAGGTCAGGCAGCATCTGTTGAGAGATGACTGATAACTATTGCAGGTTCTGTCAGCACACTGCAACCTTGGTTTGATGGCTGATCTATATCAATCATTGTAAGGAATCCTGACAGAACACTACAAATATCCCAGATAAAATTCATTGGCTTACCAATAGAACATAATTAATGACCCACTGCAATTATACACATGCACAGCCTCCAATAGGCAATGGACACTTCTTTTTTTTTTAATTGGTTCTTTGGATGTGAGTAACATTGCCATAGTGCCCAACCTCTGCAGACTGCGAGGGTATCAGATGTTAAGCACATACTATAGAACTGAAGTAATATGAAGATAAGATGTGGTAAGAATAGCAAAGTTAAACCTTTGTAAAACACTGGTCAGCCAGTTTGGATTTTACAACAATTAGGCAGTTTTACTGGTGCATGAACAACATTTATTTACATACCTGCAAGGCTACAGCATACATTAATAGATTTAATTTTAAGATATAACAAACATGGAAGGAGAACATCAAGTCTGAGAATAAGACTGATGGAATACTTGAAACATCTGCCTGGTGACTGATGAAATAGAGGTCACACTAAATCGATGGCTGCACGGGAACACCCCACTTTATATAGGAGAGCATTGCATAATGTACAGGAGCAGGTGGAGGCTGTGGTAAAAGGGCAAAGCTGACAATATTTACCACTTCCTATGATAGTCCAAATGTATACATTGATTACACATTTCCAATGGTCCATCACTGATCCAGATCCTGTGGAAAACCTTATCACCTTAGATGTGAAGACACCAGCACATCATATCCTCCAAATTCTGAATTTATTGCCCTTGAATTTTGAATGCAACTGCCTGAACCATAGAATTGTGAAACCAAAGGTGTTGTACCGGGACATTTTTGTCCAAAAACAGATAATATGTTGATCCAACTTCCCAGTTTCCAGGCCATTGCCTTTCTGATTGTGGGACCAACAGTGTTCTAGAAACGTAACATGGGCTTTGCACCTTTCATATATAACATATAACAATTACAGCGTGGAAACAGGCCCTCTCGGCCCTTCCAGTCCGTGCCAAACATTTATTTTCCCCTAGTCCCATCTACCTGCACTCAGACCATACCCCTCCATTCTCTTCCCGTTCATATACCTATCCACTTTACTTTTAAATGTTAAAATCGATCCTGCCTCCACCACTTCTGCTGGAAGCTCATTCCACACAGCCACCACTCTCTGAGTAAAGAAGTTCCCCCTCATGTTACCCCTAAACTTCTGTCCCTTCATTCTCATGTCATGCCCTCTTGTTTGAATCTTCCCTACCCTCAATGGGAAAAGCTTATCCACGTCAACTCTGTCTATCCCTTTCATCATTTTAAAGACCTCAATCAAGTCCCCCCTTAACCTTCTGCGCTCCAAAGAATAAAGACCTAACTTGTTCAACCTTTCTCTGTAACTTAGTTGCTGGAACCCAGGAAACATTCTAATAAATCTCCTCTGTACTCTCTCTATTTTGTTGACATCCTTCCTATAATTAGGCGACCAAAATTGTACACCATACTCCAGTATTGGTCTTACCAATGCCTTGTACAATTTTAACATTACTTCCCTACTCCTATATTCAATGCTCTGATTTATAAAGGCCAGCACACCAAAAGCTTTCTTTACCACCCTATCTACATGCGATTCAACCTTCTGGGAACCATGCACAGTTATTCCTAGATCCCTCTGTTCCACAGCATTCCTCAATTCCCTACCATTTACCATGTACGTCCTATTTTGATTTGTCCTGCCAAGATGTAGTACTTCACACTTATCAGCAGTAAACTCCATCTGCCATCTTTCAGCCCACTTTTCCAAATGGCCCAAATCGCTCTGTAGACTTTGAAAATCTACTTCATTATCCACAACACCACCTATCTTAGTATCATCTGCGTACTTACTTATCCAATTTTCCACCCCATCATCCAGATCATTGATGTACATGACAAACAACAGTGGACCCAACACGGATCCCTGAGGCACCCCACTGGTCACCGGCTTCCAACCTGACAAACAGCCATCCACCATTACTCTCTGACATCTCCCATTTAGCCACTGTTGAATCCATCTTGCTACTCCACCATTAACACCCAAAGACTGTTACTTCATAACATTTTTTTTTTAATTTTCTCAGTTTCCTTTGCCAAGTAACTTAAATCTATATAAACTGTTTATCCACCTGTCTACCAAAGGAAATAGTTCTTGACTATTTATCTTGTCTGTACCCCCATCATTTTATACCCTCATGTAAGTACCCCCTCATTTATCTTTGTCTAGGTCAGATTTGTGTTTTTTCGAACAGAAGAGAGGGTGATCTAATTCTCCAGTTCTGGTTGTCCTCATACACCTCCTCGATGCATTCTCTAGTTTAGTTTAGTTTTAGTTTCGTCTTTTAGTTTTGAGATACAACGCGGCAGACAGAGCCCACTCCGACAAGTGATCTCCACACACTAACACTATCCCACACACACTGGGGACAATTTACATTTATACTAAGCCAATTTACCTACAAACCTGTGCTGCTTTGGAGGCTTTGGAGTATGGAAGGAAACCAAAAATCTCAGAGAAAACCCATGCACGGGGAGAACATACAAACTCCGTATGGACAAGCACCCATAGTCAGTATCAAACCCGGGTCTCTGGCACTATAAGGCAGTAGCTCTACCGCTGTGCCACTGTGCCGGTGTAGTACATTTACATGTTTCCTTTGTGGGTACAAGAGTGGACATGCGCTGTATTACCATTTATCATATAAACCTTTGCCTCCCCAAATACATTATTGCCCTACTCCAAGTTGAATTCCATTTGAAGCTTTTGAAAGTGTGATCTTTCTTCCTCTCCATCAATTGGTCTTGTTACAACCTCAAACCATTCACTCATGTTAGTCAGATATGACATTTCCCTGACAACTCCATGCTGACGAAGGTTGGTTAACCTGCGCCGCTCAATATGTTGCTTTATGCCCATCTCTCAGAAATGTGGCCAACAGTTTGCTCTCAACCAACATCAGACTGGTTGGCCTGCAGTTAGAGAGACATAGATTGATCAAAGGCCATCCAGCAGAACATTTCATTCAAAGTCCCATGACGACCTGAGGAGAAACTAGAATGTAACTATGAGCTACAAAGTTGAATGCAAGAAAACTGATTCAGAAGTAGCATTAGTAAATATTATTAAATTTTGTTTAAAAAAATAGCTTATTTGAATGTAATGATCCCAGTAGATTTAGGTCCAAATATTATTGAAAAAATAGAGGACCTGGCACTTAGTACATTAGCACAATGTTAAAAAAAATTATGTCTATCTTAATCATATCATCTGAACCTAAAAACAAAATAGAGTAATAATGAAATAGAATAGTGCATTTTCACATTTTCTAGGAAGTACATATAGCTTATACTTGCTCTTCGGTGCAAAAAATCTGAACTTCAACTATCATTTTGTAATGCTCCAACATATTAGCCCTTGCAAATACCAATGACTAGATAAATGTGATTGGTGAAGAAGATCTGGAGAAGAGCATCACTCTCAGAAGAATGCATGCTTTGATAGGGAGAACACTTCTGTGTGTTCCTGGACCCCCATAGCCCCCGCTGGTATTACAATCTCAGTCACAGAGGCCAACGTCAGAATGTCCTTCAGAAGGGTGAATGCTCGGAAACTGTTTGGACATGATGATATACCTAGCTGTGTTCTTAAAACCTATGTTAAAAATTGGCTGGAGTTTTTGCAGACATCATTGACCTCTCATTACTGAGGTCTGAGGTACCCACCTGTTTTAAAAGGGCATCAATTAGAGCACAAGGGTCCAAGAAGATTAAGGTGATGTGCCTCATTGACTACTGACCAATGGCACTAACATCTGAGGTGATGAAATGCTTTGAGATGTTGGTTATGGCGCATATGACGTTGGCCTCTGTGACTGAGATTGTAATACCAGCGGGGGTTATGTGGGTCCAGGAGGACGCATAGTAGAGAGCATATTGACTAGTTGCATCATGGCCTGATTTGGCAACTCAAACATCCAGGAAGGAAGAAGATTGCAAAAAATGGTGATCATTGCCCAGTCCCTCACAGGTACTGACCTCCCCACCAGGTGAAGGTTCTACAGTAGTTGCATTTTCAAAAGGTCAGCTAACATCATTAGAGACCCACACCACCCTGGCCAGACTCTCATTTCACTCTGTCATGGGGATGAAGTTATTCAGAAGCCTGAAAACTGTATTGTCCAGGTTCAGCAGCAGCTTCTTCCCTACAACCATATTGCTATTAAATACACCAACCTACAAATAAGCTCTGAATTACATAGACATGGTTATAATCGAAGGTAGACACAAAATGCTGGAGTAACTCAGCGGGTGAGGCAGCATCTCTGGAGAGAAGGATGGGCGACGTTTCGGGTCGAGAACCTTCTTCAGACTGGGCAATGTTTCGGATCGAGACCCTTCTTCTGACTGAATTACTCCAGCATTTTGTGTCAACATTCGATTTAAACCAGCATCTGCAGTTCTTTCTTAGACATAGTTATAATGGTGTTTACAGAGTACTATGTTTACATGCAGTATATGTTGTGCTGCTGTGAGTAACAATTTCATTGAGACATTCCAAACAGCTCTGTAACGGTGGACATTGAACTTGCTAAAACACTGTTCTACTCGGTACCTAACAGTGCACTGTTTTAATGTTGCTCATGGGATTTCATTGGTTTCATCCTAAAACTATAAAGCTCAGATTAACAGCATCTACAGTATAACAAATGTAAATGAGTACAATAAATTTCATCCATATCAGGCAAGCACAAAGTTTCAATACAATGTATAATATTTATTTTAATTGGCAACATATCACTAATAAGCATCTGCTATTCAGACAATGTGCAGACTGATTGCTGATAAACATTAATCACCAGACTCCAACAGACAAGTCATTACCGTAGGCAAGTTCTAAAGCTGGTTCTAAATTATTTTGCAAGGGCTCGACATAACTGGCGGCCAGCAAGTCAAAAGTAGAAATAATTATGTGAGTAATTGTAAGCTAAGCATTTATTCCATTCCTGCAGATTTGGTTACCTTGGCTATTGGCAGAACTTTAAGGTGAGAGGGTCAAAGTTTAAAGGAGATGTGCAGGGAAACTTTTGTTTTTGCAGAGAGGGTGGTGAGTATCTGGAACACGCTGCCAGGGTTGGTGGTTGAGGCAGATGCTTTGGATAGGCACATCGATATGCACGGGATTGGGGGGGATGTGGATTATGCACAGGGAGGTAAGAGGTAGTCTTGGCATCATGTTTGGCACAGACATTGTTGGGTGAAGGGCATGTACTGTTCCATGTGGATTTCAGCATATACAGATTTCAGAATGACAGCTGCCTTAATGCCCATTCCTAATCTGTTTGTAAATAGTAGCTGCATCCGGTGGCAAACTGATGTCAATATCAACAGGTAATGTTTCAGTCTTCTAATAGAAGAATGTGTATTCATAAATTTTTCATGCACAAAGTAAACTGGTCAATGTTCTGCTTACTATACTTTAACTTTGTTAAATCCCGGTTTTATACTATGTCAGTATTGAATTGAGGAATATAAAAACACCATACTTCATTCATAGACTGATGGCCAACAGTAACGTAAAATAAAAAAAAGATACTATTCATTTTGTTATCCTTTGTGTTTATTATTTTCCATTTGACTATATTCATTAATATGTCTCCAGAAGCCATAACTGTAATTGCTATCTGAACTAACTTTACCCATTCAGCAACTCCACTTGGTAAATAGAATGTATTAACAAATTCAGAGTTATTTCTCCTTTATGATGATGGTTCAAAGCTGACTGAAAAACATGATTCACATCAGAGTGCATGTACTCTAATTTTATTTTCTATTCACTTATGTAAATGCACTGCACAAGCCATGCTGGTAATTTGACATTGCTCGATCTATGAACAACATACGGGTTAACCTTAGTGTGAATAATAACATTTTTTGCATTTGATTGGACACAACTTGATCTGAAATGAAATCCCCCACTGTAAGTTGAGAGCCTGCAGTAAATAATAATAATCATATGGAAAAATTAGTGGCTTCCACAGCTGCTTTTAAGCTGACTGCTTTCCACTGAAGATAACTAATTTGTAGCATTGACGTGACATGATTACATTGACAATTATGCTGTACACTAATTGTGTCCCTCTTTTGTAAAAAGAAATGTGATTAAATTAAAACTAACAGACCAATCCATGAAACATAGTGCAGATACAAAGAAGAGGTTTATAAGATCACGTGGAGCATAGGTAAGGTGAATGATCACTATGTCTTTGCCAGAATAGGAGAGTCTGTAGAACAAGAGAATGTAGGTTTAAGGTGAGGGATGAAAGATTTAAAGCAAACCTGAGGGCAGGCTTATCACACATTGGGTTTTGGGTATTTGGAACATGCTGCCAGAGGAGCTGGTAGAGGTAAGTACACACAGTTACACAATTTTTAAAGACATTTGGACAGGTACATCAATAGGAACCAATACAGACCAAACAAGGCAAATTGGATTAGCTCAAGTTGACACCTTGGATGGCAGGGATGAATTTGGTTGACTGGCCTGTTTCCATGATGTATGGCTCTATGACATTAAACGCATACCATACAGGATATATGTAACATATTGATATACACAAAGAGAATATTGGGGAGAGCCACTGAAATAAAATTAAAAATGAAAGGCAAGATGTGTTCGTGACATGAAGGCAAAAACATTCTTGCTTGTTCAGATGTATTCACAATTGTCCTATGTTTTCCCCATTATCATAGCAAGCAATGTGGCCGGATTTGATGTCCTATTGCAGTAAAGGGATGCAAGCCCAGCACAAACATGATTGGCCAAAAGGCCTTTTTCAGTGCTGCTCTGCCTACATTGAAGATTGCAGTGGAAGATATGGTGGAAAAATCAGTCACAACAGGCAACAATTGTTACTTGATACCGCCGTCAGTACACTGCTGTGGCATCGGGATGCCACCTCAAGGTCGCAGGTAAGAATAGCACGGATACGTATACCTGGAGGTCAATAGTTCACAACAATGTAAAATGGAAGTTGATCGTAAAGAAGTGAGCGCCTGACTTGTATGTGAGAGGGGGCAGTGTGATGATGGTAGGACTGAACGGAAAGATGGAGAAATAATATGACGATAACAATGTCAGCGCATGGGAACAGGAAAGGAAGATGTTTGGGTGTTCATGGGTTCAAGGGGAATAAGGTCCAACGACTAATAAATGTTGGTCTTATGGAGGAGATCGGTTCAAAGCAACTTGAAATTTGTTTGTGGCAGGGGACAGCCAGGCAAACGGGAGATAGTTGACTAGAGCATGGGTTCCGAAACGTTTTCGTCCCGTTTACCCCTGGCAACTTTAATAGCACATAACAATGTTATTTCACTTATTTATGAATAACTAATGATGAACAGATACCGGTATACCAGAACCAAACACAGTCAGTCAATGAGAAAAAATATGTGCAAATCCAGAATCAACAAATTTACCCCCTGGGTAGGCGAAATTTACTCTTGGGGGGGGGGGGGGGGGGTGGTAAATTTACCCCAGATTGGGAACCTTTTGACAAATGGAATTTACTGGGGAGGGGGTAAACGCTAATGATGGGGCTCGAGTCCAGGACCATGGAAAAGCAATGACAACACAGATGTCCGATGGTGCCGGGTGTGTTCCACTCAAGTTTGCTAATGCATTTTCACTTCCAGCCCCCGAGGCGAAGATGACCAGAGACAAGGGTAGGAGAGAATCTGGATTCTACTGCTATCAGATATCAACGACTGATGCGAGGAAGTGAGAGAATTATAAGGCGATTCACTCGGACCGATTGGATCCTACAATTGGATCCTACAATCAGACTTGTTTTAATAGCGGCGCTGTTTTTCAACAGCAGCTTCAAGTTACTGTTGATTATTTTTAATGTATTCCCACGACTTTCCTCTCTCTCCGACATTCAAAGTAATAAACGGTGTAGAGAGCGAGGTGGCGTGAGTGTGTTCCCTTGATTTCGGCAGCAGCGGGTCGCAGGTAATAACTGTTTTACGTGAGTCACAACAGGTAACAAGTTTAACAGCAAAATCCGCCTACCTGCAGGACAGTTACACTCTGACAGGACGGATGCCTCCCTGGCGCTCCGGCGTCTCGCTTCGCCTTCGTGGAATCTTGGCTGGGAGAAAGGGGAGAATATAACGACTGCATGTCAGCGAGTTTCTCTTCTGACAGGGTCTTGCAATAAGGTGACCGGGACCGCTTCGGCCATGCATCTCAGTCTCACACTGGGCGCTGAAACTAGGGTTACACAAAAAGCTGGAGAAACTCAGCGGGTGCAGCAGCATCTAAGGAGCGAAGGAGATAGGCGGTGAAACTAGTTGGGAGCATGCATTGGGAAATGTGAAGGAAGGAACTGCAGATGCATGAGTACGCTGTGGACAGCAGTCCTCGCCGCCCAGAGGAAAGTGCAAGCGAGATTCAATTTGCAGTGTACTTTGCTTCTCTTTTTGCTGTGAGCACACGTTCACGAGTTATAGTAGAATTAGGCCATTCGCCCATCCAGTCCACTCCGCCATTCAATCAAGGCTGATCTCTGCCTCCTAATCCAATTTTCCTGCCTTCTCCCCATAACCCGTTCTAATCAAGAAATTGACTATCTCTGCCTTAAAAATAACCCACTTTCTAAAAGAGCGCCCTTTAATTCCGAGGTTATGATATCTGGTTCTAGACTCCCCCACCAGTGGAAACATCCTTTCCACATAGACTCTATCTAAGCCTTTCATAGATAGAGTGAATGTGGAAAGGATGTTTCCACTGGTGGGTGACCCACTGGGAAGCGGTGCAGGCAGGGCGGACAGTGCTGGGTGTGGGATGGGGAGCGCACGCCGCTACCTGGCTCAGGAGCTGATCCACTCTCTCCTGGACGAGCACTCGCATCCGATCCGCCGCTGAACTCGGGCTGGGAGGAGGCAGCAAGACCTCTCCCTTCACGCTTTCCAGGCCGATGATCCGCTCTTCTAGCTGCGAAGTTTTCACGCTGAGGCCAATGCAGAAAGCCACCGAGCCCAGCGACAGCACGGACCACAGGACGCTGGGCAGAGTCCAGCACATCCCCCCGAGTGCCGGCGCCCGGCTCCGCGCCGTCCCGGCTGCTTCAACCTGCCGCTTGCAACCCCTCTCCATGGACGCTTTCGGCATGATCGGTGTGGCCGCCAGCTCCCAGTGCAAGGGGAGGTAGAAACAGCACCAGTAGATGCTCGCTTTCAACCAGGAGAGCAATGCAATATCAATGCACAGTATAGAGAGAACTTGCTCCCTCTGACTGTCTGTCTGGCTCTCTGGTTGTGTTCAGCTGGGCTTTCACTTGCCGCGCACTCTGAGCAGATTCAGTCTTCAGTCAATGGACCTGTTGCTGTGGCCGCTTCTACCTGTGGCTCCTGGAACTGAGTGAGGATGGTGAGTCTCAGCTCAGCTCAGCTCAGCTACTGACTCTCTCTCCCTCTCTCTCTCTCTCTCTCTCTCTGCGCCTTGCCAGCGATCCGATATGCTGGACTAGTTTGCCGCGTACCGACCACAGACGGTAAATACGGCTCCAGTCCCTGGCAGCACGCTGATTAACATAATTCTGTTTAGATATTCAAGCAGACCCCCCCCCCCCCCCCCCTCCCCGTCTCCCGCGGCCGGCCGGTGCAGGGAGCAGCGCCCCGCACTGTGCTGCCCTGGGTGCGACAGCTCGGCGCAAGGACAAGCCCGGGCTCAGAGGCACAGTGCGAGTGGTCAGAGTGGACAATTTGTAAAGGGGTCGTAGTACATTGAAAATCTACCCCGGCATGTAGTGAACTCCAAGGTTGATGAAAATCTAGGCTTATGCCCCAGGACAGGGCGCATTTGGAATATCCCGTTTCTTTCTGGTTTACAGCAACGATATGGATAGAAGTTGTGGAGAGTGCTGAAGAGGTTTACTAGAATGCTTCCAGGATCAGAGGGTTTTAACTGGAATGAGATTGGACACACTTGAATTGTTTTCTCTTTAAATTGGAGATTGTGGCGGTACCTGATGGAAAAATATAACATTATGAGGCATAGATAGGGTAGCTAGTCAGAGCCTTTTTTACCAGGATGGAAATGTCAAATATTGGAGGGCATAGGTTTAAGGTGAGGAAGGCAAAGTTTGAAGGGGATGTCCAGGGCAAGTGTTCATGTGGAGAGTGGTGGGTGCTTGCAGTGCCAGTAGTGATGGTGGAGGCAGATATGATAGTGGTGTAGAAGAGATTTTTTGATAGATACATGAACAAGCAGGGAATTTGAGGGATATGGATCAAGTGCAGACAGAGTAGTTTAGTTTAATTTGGTATCGTCCTATACACAGATCATAGGCTGAGGACCTGTTTCTGTGCTATGCTGAGAGATTAGATCACTTTAAGTGTTAAAGAAGGAACTGCAGATGCTGGAGAATCGAGGGTACACAAAAGGCTGGAGAAACTCAGCGGGTGCAGCAGCATCTAAGGAGCGAAGGAGATAGGCGACGTTTCGGGTCGAGATATTCAAAGGGTCTCGACCCGAAACGTCGCCTATCTCCTTCGCTCCTTAGATGCTGCTGCACCCATTGAGTTTCTCCAGCCATTTGTGTACCCTTGGATCACTTTAACCCTGCTTCTTCTCATTCCTCTTCTGAAGTGGGATGAAAGATAATTTCCATTTTAGTGCAAATAAAAAGGTTTTCGACCTGAAACATTAAGTTCTGAAGACACAAGAAAATGCTGGAATCTTGAGCAAAACACAAAGTACTGGAGAATCTCGCCAGGTCAGCCACCATCTATGAAGGTGAATAGACCCTTCTTCAAACCCTAACATTAACTTTTGTTTGTCATTCCACAGAGCCTGAGGAATTTGAGCTTGAGAAGTTGTGGAGACAGCCACAGAGATTCCACAGAGCCTGGGGAAGTTGACACTGTCCTTATCTGGGCTGGAAGTTGAAACACTGAGTGTTTCGATCATGTTATTTTTTCCCAGTTTTGGGGGCTGATGAGATCAGTATGGGATCTCCCACATCTGGGAAGAAGAGGTCAACATGTCAGGGAGTTCAGAGATGCCATAATCTATTGACTTAAGAAATGCAGCAGTCTCCCACAGGGGAATGTTGTCAGCATGGTCCTCCTCAACATCCTCCTTCCAAAGACTGAGGAGCTCTTGCCTGAACCACGGTGTGGTATCCATGCATCTCAGGGCCTGGAAGCAACAACTCCATAAGGTATACAGGGGGTAGAAGTGGACCCTACACAGTCTTTCACAGCCTCACCAAAGCCATTCACTCCATCAACTGGGAATTCAGCTGGTCTGGGAGACAGTGCTGACTTTAGTTCATCTATCTTTCTTTTATCCAGTGCATTTGAAGGATGTTGCAGAACCATGGTAATATCTCTCCAGTGTGTGGAGTCACTTTCTGTAAGTAGTTCCTGTGTTATGCAGGAGGGCAGGGATCATGGTTGCCCTGTAGACCATGAGATCGTGAGGTCTTGATCCTCATCCAAACTCTGTTGGCTCATTGAAGGTGATGATGAACTTTATCATTGAAGTTTGCCTTCATTGAAAGTCGTCAGTTCTCAAGAAATGAGTGGTGGCCACTGATATCTAGGATGTAATTGTGGACACTTTACATTGTCAAAGGGCATTGTGTATGGTGTGGGAAGCTGGGGGGGGGGGGGGGGGGGGGTGGGTTGATGAAGATCCTTCATTTTTCCAATTGTAAGGCCAAGTCCCTCACATATTACATTGAATGAATTAACATTTACTCAGGAACACAATCTCTGAATGTGTGAATATTCAATATCAAATGCATACCGGAGCTTCATGACAGAGATCCGGGTGACTTTAATCTTGGAGTGGTGGTGACGTAGGCGACAGCCTCTAATTTGTCCTGCGGATTAGCACCAGTCTAAGCTTATTGGAGATGTGGTGCAGTTTTGAAAGATTGATCACAGTATGGAAACAGGCCTTTCAGCCCATTGAGTCCACTGCTGTTCACACTAGTTCAATGTAATCCCACTTTAGCATCCAATCTCTACACACAATTTACAGAGGCCAATTAACTTACAAACCGGCACATGTTTGGGATATGGGAGGAAAATGGAGCACCATGAGGAAACCCATGCTGTCACAGGGAGAACATGCAAACTCCACACAGACAACACCCAAGGTCATGATTGAATCTAGGGTTCTGGCTCTGTGAAGTTGCAGCTCTACCAGCTCTGCCACTGTCCGCCTGCCCACTCCCATTGTAGTAAGTATCAGGACAACTATGCAGTCTTATTTAATGCTGGTCTGTCGCAAAGTGATCTCTATTGTTAGGATTGCAGTTATCATGTTATTATGAATCAAAGATAACATATTTAGTTAGCATTTGACAGATCACTTATCAGTCAAGGTTAGTCTGATGGATCTTTAATCGGGCAAGAAGTGCAGTTTAGGAGAACCTAACAGATCGCACATGGCCCTGTGATAGGAAAGAATGAGATTAAAATGATTCAATCAGTGCGTACGTAGCATTTTTAATAAAGATGTGGCATTGCTCAGTTAATCCATGCACAAATACAGGATGACTTTAATCTCACTAGTTTCTAGTTAAAGATCCACATACGCAGAAGTAAATTACCGAACTCCATTCTTTCCTCATTTATTGTGCCATGTCTGTAGTGCCAAACTTGCACTCTCCACTAAAGTTAATAACCAAGTCGTTTCATTCAGACATTTTCCCCATTAAAACCTTTCCTTAACCCCACTCTGAGTCTGTTAAAGAGGTGAGACATTATCTGCGTTTCTTCAATAAAGCACCAAACACAGATAGACTTAATCCCACTCCTCTCGTACCTGGGCGAAAACTGCAGTATATCAACACTTACCTTTCCAAGAGGTGGCTATATCAACCAAGCACAACTGCCTTATAACATGTTCATAGTTGGACAGACCAAATTTCTTTAACCCTTACTTGGACTGACCGAGTCACCTTAACCACTCAACTTCCTCATTCCTGCATCATGCATGGAATGTAGACAAGGAACTGCAGATGTAGATTTGCAGATGTAAAGTGCTGGAGTAATTCAGTGGATAGGTGATGCTTCACTGAACCTGGAGAAGGATCGCAACCCAAAATCTCACCTATCTATGTCCTCCGGAGATGATACCTGACCTGCTTAATTACTCCAGCAACTTATTTGTCATGCATGGACTGACTGGAATATTGCAATCTTACTCCCTGGTTCCCAGAGAACCATTCATGGAGAAACCAGATCATTTTAACTCCACTCCTTCATCAGACTAGGCACTGACTGACTAAGATGTTGGTATTTAACTTCCTTACCTCCTCAGAAATGAGTCAGTCAAACACATATTATGCCACCTTAAATACCAACTCTTTTTATTGCAGATGGGAAGAAGAGAGGTAATGCTATCCAGTCTCTGCAGGCCTTCAATGGTGTGGTTAAGATATTCTGGCCTGCTTCTGCATGATCCACTAATATGAAACCCATGGGGTTAAGATGACCCAGTTTGTCATTCCAAATTAAGATAACCCGGCTTGTCCATTTGTGACCCTTTAATGGGCAAGAAGTGTGGTCCAGGTGATTTTGATTTAGAGATACAGCGCGGAAACAGGCCCTTCAGCCCACCACGTCCACACCGACCAGCAATCACCCCGTGCACTGGCACTATCCCACACCTACAAACTGGGGACAATTTACAATTTTTACTGAACCAAATTAACCTGCAAACCTGTACGAATGTGGGAGGAAGCCGGAGCACCCGGAGAGAACCCATGCAGTCACAGTGAGAACGTACAAACTCCATACAAACAGCACCCGTAGTCAGGATCAACTGACTACGGGTGCTGTAAGGGTGTCTGGTGATGTAAGGCAGCAACTCTACTGCTGTGCCACTGTGCCAACAGATTTTGCCTGTCATTCAATGGAGAAGGAGCGGGTTAAGGAGACTCACTCTCTCTGTGCATGTGTCTTTGGATGTGTTTGTGTATAATCGTTCATGGAAGAATGAGATGAAATAACCAAGTTTGTTAGTGCAGACCTCGTTAACAGAGATGGTGCAGTGCTGAGATGATCTCATCAGAATCTGCATGATCCTGAATTGGGGAAGGATTAACCCATCCCCTCCCCAGTTACGGAGACTGGATCATCACAAACTCAATCACTCTCCATCGCAGGACAGATGGATTCATAAGTATAAGTGTACATTAAACCAGTGTCGACCAGTGTCTATCTTTGGTTTAAACCAACATCTGCAGTTCCTTCCTACACCTCTCTACAATGGGCCTGGCAAGGAATGATTTGGCCAGTTTAGCCTTAATTCTTCCTCACTATTAACACATGCATAGATTGACTGAGTCACTTCATTTCACTTCCATTAAAATGTCATGATGGGCAGCTGGGATCACTTTGACTACATTCCTAAATTAAGGGATCGTATACACACCAATTAGTTCACCCTAATTATTCTCCATCATTACCAGAGAGCCACATACAGATAGACAGGTTCACCTTAATCCCATGTGCAAAACTGTGCAAAAACCTACTGGATCACATAGATCACATCCCTTACTCCAAAAGGCGACTCAAGGGCTAAATGGATCATCTGCAGACTATGCTTTCCTCCATTGAATTGCCATGTACACACTGACGGGACCACCTTAACTGTCTTGTTTCCCCACTGAAGGGCCAAGATGAACTCCCCTTAATCCCATTCCTTACTCATTAAATGGCCATGCACTGACCCTGCACTTCCCCTCACACATGCAGTGAACTCAGACTGACTGGATCACTTCTTCTCCCAGGGTCATGCACCTGAACTGATTGGAGCCACTTCAAGCCCATTGTTAGGTTTGCTACAGTTAATTAGCTGTGCCTAAACTGGCTGCTGTAAGCATTAATATTTTATTTCTGTTAATAGCATAAGTCGTTTGTTTGCTGGTCTGTGACCTTTACAATGCTCAGCCCATGACGGCAGGACTCTGCTCATGCAGTGACACTGCAGATCACTGGCTCTTTCTCAATACAACAGAAAAATCATGGAAATGATTGCTTTGTAAAATTGTTATGAATGTCACAGTTTGCAATCATTTAAATTGTGCATCGTTTGTGTCACAGACAAAACATGCTCAACAGATCTTTATCCATTTCCTACAGTGTCTGACGTGTTTTGTGAAGTCTTATTTCACATGAAAGTCATACTAAGCACTTTGTAGTATATAGACACGTACTTAAAATTAAATGGTTGCCCTAGGCACAGATGTATAATTTATGATTTAAGACATGTATAATTGGAGTGACTAAAACTATATGAGTTCTGTTTAAATAAATCATAACAGAGGGGAAGTTGCAGATTGCAAACAGAAAAGCTGGAAAAACCCAAGAGATCTTGCAATATCTGTGAGGATAAAATATTATTTCTGACATGAACCATTGCACAACTCATGCTGACATTATTGTCACCTATAAAATGTTCCAATTTAGCTAAAATTAGCCATTGAACCATTTAATATGTACAGTGAATTATGGATTTATATTTGTCTAACACATGCTATAAAACACGTACAGGATTGCAAACAAAACTATTCGCAACCACTCTTTCTTAAATATTATTAAAAATAACAACAATAACAACAAGGTATTGTATGATCACAATGGTATGGAGGATTTTGTTTTCAAATGAACATAATTTTAAAACAATCATTTCCATGATGGCTTTGTCTATGGTATTGATAAATAACCAGTGAGCTGTATCATGTAATAACTTCTCTCTGTAAAGGTGTTTGCATAGTTTTCTCTGGTTCACAATATCCATTTGTATTGCATATCTTTTCTTGCCAATGTCATATTTAAAGCATAGAAATCGTACAAGTGCTGGAGTGGATGATGCTTACGCAGTGTCAAGGCCTCAGGTTCCTGATTGTCCATAGAGTTAAAATGTGTTGAACTTGCTTAACTGCTTGATGGATACTTGCATGGAACTTTTCTGCACAGATCAGAGTATTCTGAACTTCAAGCCTTGGTTTCTGTTGAGTTAGAGGTGGCTTGTTAAGCGGTTTAAGAAATGAAATGAACAAGCCCAGAATTCATTCTTTCGCTTGCTCTCCACTGACCCCTACTGGAAACTGATTTTATTGGAATGTCAGAGAAGAATAAAATTGGACACAAAGTGCTGGAGACTCTGCAGAAGAAGGGTCCCGACCCGAAACATCACCAGGTTCTCCAGAGATGCTGTCTGACCTGCTGAGTTACTCCAGCGCTTTGTGTCATTTTATTCAACCAGCATATGCAGTTTCTTGTATCTACAAGAAACAAATTGGGCTTTTTCAAACAGCCGAGTGGTCCATATCTGGGGCTGACCCAAAATGACGAGAGGGGAGTAAAAGGGGGGGAGGGATAGGAAGGGGTGGGGGTGGTTGTTAGTAGAATAGTTACATAAAATTGGATAATTAAGTCTTCATACGATTGGGTTGTAAGCTACCAAAGTCGAATATATGCGGTGCTGTACATCCATTTCAGGTGTGATCACACTCTAGCAATGGAGGAGAGCCAGTACAGAAAGTCAGCGTGGGAATGTGAAGATGAGTTAGAAAGGTTAGGCTGCCTTGTTCAATTCATTAAAAATTGAAGAAATCTAACCACCCCACATTTCTCTCAATGTTTGAGGTAGATAAAGATTGTTATTCTTTCAGCACAAAAATGTGAAGACCATTCAGTCAATCCTGGATTAAAAACGGAAAGAATGGATTTTTATACAAAGCAATGTTGAATATTTCTGTTCTGTATGGTGTTGGCTGAACAACATCCAGAATAAGCTTTGCTTGTTGAGAAAATGCTACAGGTATTTCAGATTCATCAGAAGTTCACAGCACGATAACATGGAGGACATTGACATTGGGAGTGAGAATACTACACAAACTGCAAGGATTAAATTACAATGTGACATGACAGAAAGAAGGTGTGTATTTGTCTGGAGATGAGAAGATTAGTGGGTAATTTAAGAATTTCAACACAGGAGAACATTGATATTTCCACTGGTTGTGTAGTTTAGGACTCAAAAGTTGCAGTAACTCAGAGTGTCTGGCTCTTTGAAGAAAAGGAATAGATGCAGTTTTGTGTCGGATCCCTTCCTCAGACTGGTTTTTAGCAATAGAAGAAACACTACCACATGGTATGAATTTGGGTCTCGGTTCAGAAATAATAACTGGTGGAACAGCAATTGTTCATTTTACATCTGAGTTGATAGCTTACCAGAGGTATTAATGGATGTTAGTGGAGTCAATTGCAGATCAGCCTTCAGTTCTTTAAATTGAAAAGTAGGCTTGAAGGACAAATGTCCGACTCCAATTCCTATGTTTGAATTCTCATTTATTTGTGCGCTGTAATCCATATAATAGTACATATGGTGTCGAGAATCTGAATTGAGTTATCACATGCTTCAATAATATGTACAAATATTTGGTTGCAATAGAAATGCACAAGTAATTAAACAATTAAAAATGACGCAAAGTAACTCAGTGGGCCACCTCTGGACATGGATAGACAAAGTTTTGCATCAGAGCCTGCTGAGTAACTCCAGCACTTGGTGACTTTTTTGAAAACCAGCATCTGCAGTTTCTTGTGTCAACAGTATTTGGAATATATACTTTACATTTAAAATGGAAAATACTTAAATCTAAAATGATAACATTCTTCAATTTGAAACACGATAAAAACATAATTGCTGTCACTGACAAATCAATCATTACAATGCGATTATTTCAGCTCTTCTTAATCTTTCCCAATCTGTCCAAGTGATTTGCAAAATCACAATTAAAACAAGGATTATGGGGGTTAAACTGAAATCATTTAAGCAACTCATGATTTTTGTATTAAATTCAAGTAAAAATGTGCAACAAAAACAGTGAGATTTTTTTACAGCCACATGAAACCAAGTAATAATCACTCCTAATGTCAGTAAAATCAGATCATATTAATATAATTCACAAAGAATTTGGATGTGCATTATAACATATATTACTAATACATTTCTTAAATATCAATCACTAAGTAATTCCAAATTAATCTTACTTTGTAATTAAATAACTACAAAATTAACAAGTTTGTGATATTCTGCAATTACCTGGGGAAAATACATATAATGCCCAATTAAGGCTGAGCAACTAAAACGCAAATATCTTTTCAGATGCAGACTATTTTTGAGGTAGCGAAGATTCATTTGAATAACACATATATCCAACATAAAAGCACAGTGTAGATTCCAAGCATCTCAGTGACACCTAGTGGCAAATACTGAGGGTGTAAGAGGTGAATTTTACTCCAGAGTCATGTGAGTGACTACGTGAAGAAGCCCCGCCAGAGTGCCTGCGTGTCATTACATCCGACACGTTTGGCACACCGACAGGCTGGAGAGCGCAGCTCCACCAGCGGTAAGTAAAACACCCGCAGGTAAGTGTTTTAAACTTGCTGTTGTTTTACTAGGTCTCGTAAGGCCCGTTATAGGAGTCAGCAGGGACTCTTTCCTAAATGGAAAAAATTAAAATAATGAAAATAAGGCAAGTATGTCGCCTATAGAATAAAACCTACCTGTGGCCAGTCCGCATGGGAAGGTGGATAGGGGTCGGAGAGAAGGTATCCCGGGTCTGTTCTGCTGCTACACAGCCTGCGTGTGATGCAAGGATGGGAAGCAAGCTGACGGAGCAAGGGTTCACTGTGCCCCCTCAACAACGGGTGAGAGATATCCCCGCTAGCCATCTGCTCCATATAACCATATAACCATATAACAATTACAGCACGGAAATAGGCCCTCTCGGCCCTTCCAGTCTGTGCCGAACATTTATTTTCCCCTAGTCCCATCTACCTGCACTCAGACCATACCCCTCCATTCCCCTCCCATCCATATACCTATCCACTTTACTTTTAAATGTTAAAATCGATCCTGCCTCCACCACTTCTGCTGGAAGCTCATTCCACACAGCCACCAGTCTCTGAGTAAAGAAGTTCCCCCTCATGTTACCCCTAAACTTCTGTCCCTTAATTCTCATGTCGTGCCCTCTTGTTTGAATCTTCCCTACCCTCAATGGGAAAAGCTTATCCACGTCAACTCTGTCTATCTCTTTCATCATTTTAAAGACCTCAATCAAGTCCCCCCTTAACCTTCTGTGCTCCAAAGAATAAAGACCTAACCTGTTCAACTTTTCTCTGTAACTTAGTTGCTGGATCCCAGGCTCCACCCCGGATCCGCAACCACGAGCATTATTCTATGCTCACCAAGGGATTTTATTTCACTTAAACTGCTGTACAGACGTATGAAAATGACATTCTATGCAGAATTATTCCAAACTCCTGAGCTATAACTCGGAGCCTGATTCAAAAAACTGGAGGCGGCGCTGGAGTATTTGAGAGGGTGTGCGGATGGTGCAAGGAGCCCAGTCCGGACATCGAAAGGCGAAGTCCCCTCTTGAAAAATTTGCTCGGGGACGTGACCGACCGCCGGCGAAGTTTGCCCATCGTCCTGCCAATTAACACGTCGTCGCTGGACAGGTATAGCATCCAGTAATTACCCTTGCCAGGGTCATTGTAATGTCGAGGCATTTTGACGACACAACAACTTATTAACATAGAAACATAGAAACATAGAAATTAGGTGCAGGACTAGGCCCTTCGGCCCTTCGAGCCTGCACCGCCATTCAATATGATCATGGCTGATCATCCAACTCAGTATCCCGTACCTGCCTTCTCTCCATACCCTCTGATCCCCTTAGCCACAAGGGTCACATCTAACTCCCTCTTAAATATAGCCAATGAACTGGCCTTAACTACCCTCTGTGGCAGAGAGTTCCAGAGACCCACCACTCTCTGTGTGAAAAAAGTCCTTCTCATCTCGATCCTAAAGGATTTCCCCCTTATCCTTAAGCTGTGACCCCTTGTCCTGGACCTCCCCAACATCGGGAACAATCTTCCTGCATCTAGCCTGTCCAACCCCTTAAGAATTTTGTAAGTTTCTATAAGATCCCCTCTCAATCTCCTAAATTCTAGAGAGTACAAACCGAGTCTATGCAGTCTTTGACAGTCCTGACATCCCAGGAATCAGTCTGGTGAACCATCTCTGCACTCCCTCTATGGCAATAATGTCCTTCCTCAGATTTGGAGACCAGAACTGTACGCAATACTCCAGGTGTGGTCTCACCAAGACCCTATACAACTGAAGTAGAACCTCCCTGCTCCTATACTCAAATCCTTAAGGCTGAGGTTGTGGCTGATGGAGTTCTGCCAGCCTAGCTTGTTCTCAAAAGTAGGGAAAATTCCTCATGATGAACTCGTAGTTGTGGTCAGCGGATGACGACGGCTTTTGAGACGCCGACTTTAGAGCCACCGGCAGTTCAGCCAGCAGCAGCAACTCCGGTGCTTTAAAGCACTGTGGCCACTCCCATCCTCACTTGACAGGCCAAGAGCAAATTGTCCAGGCCTGTCAAGTGAGGCCAGAAAGACTTTTCGCTTCCAAAAAATAAACATTGGGGATGTCTGGACAACGTGGAACACCTCATAGCCGAAATGATAACAACCAGGAGGTGTTCCAGCCGGTGTTTATACCCCAGGGTCCCCAGCAGCTTTCAGCAGCAACCTCTAGCAGAGGTCCTTTAAGCAGAAGAGCTGTACACATATGAAGGATAATATGCTTACGAGTTTGCATGGGGACCCATAACAGCAGCACCTTGTTTAGGGCTGCTTGTAACCTCCCATGAGCAGGAGCCGGGAGAAGCCAGGGCAGTATGAATCTGACCCTAACATTTGGTGTCACTGCTTATGTGCATACACCAAAGCACATGAGCTATGCTCCGGGTTTGCCGGATGTGGCCAGCAATTTGCCATACCGGCGGGAACTGGTGAAGCCATGGATGACAATCTGGCCAGCAATTTGATTATATGGCCTCTCACCAGTTCCAGGACTCCATAATGGAGGAAATTTTGCAAGACATACCAAACACCTGTTAACTGTGCATCGCTCTAAAGGAGCGCATCATGAGGGCGCATGAGTTAAGGCTGCAGAAGTCCTAAAAAACTGGTTGGAGCAGGAACAATAGCGTTTGGGCAAATGGTACAAGGGCACCACAATCTAAACACAGCAGGATATGGACCCTGCTGTGTAATGCCCATTTTTTAGAATTAATTATTCACGAATAACCATCCAGCCTACGCTCAACCCACGGTTCACAGCCTTGATCAGATCCTCTAATATCCAGGGAAAGACCTGGACGATGAGACAAAAACAATCGGCCTCGTCAAAACTCATCCTGAGACCAGGATGCCACCTCAAAAACCATTCCCTTTCAGAACAGGAAGGGGTAATTGAAAATCTAGAATATATCCTCTAGAGATCAGTCACCGGTCGGGGGTAGGTAGCAATTGTTCTATGATACATGGTGCTGCATAAACATCAGATCTATTCATACTGGACTGTATCCGGGGGTCTCGAATAAGTTATCTCGGAAGTACATCCACCCGTACAAAATACACCAAGTCGGGTATTGGGCTTTCAATACCACTTACTCTACAGGTGAATGATGAAATTGGTATTTTATTCCAAAAAAGGGGTAACTGAAAGGACGGCATATCAACCTCAACAATTTATGTCCAATATTCCCCAGCCAAAAGAACGATGGTGGGTGTTGAGTCATCCTGGGCCTAACCAGACTTAACTCTTAAGGTCCAGTATAAATGGTTTAAAATGAAACATTTCAGTATTGCAACTGGTATCAAAAGGGTGTTATATGGCAACCATAGATCTGAAAGATGCATAATTTTCAGCTACCAAACACCCGTTGAGAGGTTAGATTCCTCACCCATCTAATTAAATCCAAATTAGTACCATTTAGAATGATTGGCTATTTGGGGTTCATCATTGATTTAATTAACATGTAAGTACTTTGCCTATGCCCAAAACTGTAACTAATGTCTCACGATGTACTACAGACATTCTGACTCAATAACCTTTAGTTTACAAACTCATGTGAGCGCTTTGGGATGGGGAGCCACTGATATCGAGTCTAGCTGGCAGATGGAATGAAACATGTTGGAACAGCGAAGGAGATTGCCTACAGCTGCCCGCGACTGCCTGTAACTAAATAGCGACCCCACTCCACTGCTCTATGAGTTCAAAAGAACCATTATGAATGGTTGAAAACCAATGGGTGAACCATCATGAATGGTTCAACATGCTGAAAAGATTTCCGTGACCGAGCTGAGGGCTCGAGTTTTCGGGAACTTCCCTCAAGCATGAAGGAGAGTTCTAGCAGCCTCATAGGACCACATGTCAATCATGCTGCAAGTTTCAAGGTCAAAGACACTCTTCGAAACTCGCAGATTAGGTCACCCAAGTAGCGAGTTTAGAAGAGTTTAGGAGAGTTAAGGGGCTGTCCCAATTGGGCGACTTTAGAAGAGTTTGAAAAAATGACATGTTGAAGACCTCCTTCGACTATGTAGAAGACCTCCTTCGACTATGTTGAAGACCAGCTTCGACTAGCTATGACTAGCTACGACTAACTTCGAGAAAATTGAACACCGAATAGTGAAGAGTGAAGATGACCTCCTTCGATCTCCTTTGACTTCCCTTTGACTATGACGAAGCCACCCGACCTTGCTCATCAACTTCCATTCTTAAACAGTGTTTAAAATTAAAGAAGTCCATTGTTAAAGGTAACAATAGGAGATGCCTGGGAAAAAGGATCTGTTTCGAGAAAGGACAGTTTCAAAGAGATACGAATGAACCTCAAGCCAGGTTTTGCAACAGCTTCTTCCCCCAAGCCATCAGACTCTTGAATGCCATGTAATGGGCCGCCACCATTATCTATTTTATCTTTTTATCCATTTTATCCTTCCGTTCTTTTTGTGTTGCACGGGGCGCCAGATGCAACAAAATTTTGTTTAGAATTGCATTTACTAATGTATTTCTGAATGACAATAAAGTTTTGATATATTGATTGATTGATTGAAGATACTACAGTTCAGGAGGCAGATGTATGGAAAGTGCTACGGTAAGTGAAAAAAACAGGTGCCAAAGTTTTCAACATGAAATGCTGATCGAGAACAGTATTGACCAACAAACATTTCAAGAAAAAAAGGAACTGTTTGTACCCAAAAGTGTACGTACTTCCACATGTTTGGATACATCAAAATTCCTTTTTATTTGTTTATTATTTTTTTTTCTTAGAAGTAAGTACAGTGGTGTGGTACCTAAGTACCTAATACATACATACACATTACCATTCTTGTACAACTTCTTATTTTTAATTTAATAATAACAGAGCAGTGAAAGAAAAAGGGAAATAAAGGGTGTTGAGATAGATAGACAAGCGAGTAGAAACAGATAGCGAGAGAGACAGAGAGCAGAGATAAGAAGCTAAGGAGATTGAAAGAAAAAGAGAAAATAGAAAGAAAAGAAATTAGGAGAGATATACCTATTTAGTATCTTTACCCATCCGTCACCCGGTTCTGAACCATTTAATTTCTACGGTTATGTTATGTTGCACCATATGCTTGTAAGAAGTTGATAAAAGGAGACCAAATCTTTAACAATTGGTCTACTTTGCCTAGTACGAGGAATCTCATTTCTTCAAGATGTAGCATTTCTGACATATTTGAAATCCACATTTTGAACGTTGGCGTGGTTGCGTTTTTCCAGAATTTAAGTATAATTTTTTTTGCTGTTATTAAACCATAATTAAAGAGAGTTTCTTGGAACGTAGTTAATTTACGTCCATCTTCCAGTGATCCGAAGATAATCAGTTCTGTATTGGGGTTCAATTTTGTGTTGAATAGTTTTGTAAAAGTTCCAAAGATTTCACTCCAAAATTTATGAAGTTTTGTACAAGAGACAAAGGAATGTGCTATAGTGGCATTTTGAGTTAGACATTTATCACAAATGGGGAAACATTTGGAATATTTTATTCAATCCGGTTTTCGAGATATAATCGGTGTAAAATTTTCAATTGAATTTGGTTATGCCTTACATTAATCAAACATTTATGTACATATAATACTTTTTTTCACATGTCTTTCGGAATTTTTATCAATAACTCTTGTTCCCAGTCCCTTCTAATTGCCTCTCTCATTGGTGTTTCTATATTTAAAATTATATTATATAAATATGATATTAAATTGCTTGATTCTGCCTTTCTATTCATTCCTTCCTCTAATAAATCTGAGGTTAGAGTTTGATATGCGTGTATATATATATTTTTCAAATAATGTTGAATTTGAAGGTATTTGAAATATTGGTTACTTTTCATTTTTTTGTAATATTTTTTTATTTGAAGTAAACCGTTTACAATGTAAAGCTTACTTTATAAACTAACACCTTAATTCAATATTACTACAAATAACATATCAATACTTAATATCTTCTATTTTTTGGAAATAAAGAAAAAGATATATAAAAGAGAAAAGAAAAAAGAGTAAATAAAAAAAAATAAAAATAAAAAATTCTTCCCACATACTTCAATCGTAAATAAAAAGAAAATAAAAAGGGAAAATTTGAAAAACAAAAATATTACATATATATAAACAAAAACTAAAGTCATTATACGAAATACTATTTCATTCAGAAATATCTCTAATAAATGCACAATAATATCAATTATAAGTAAGTTATTCGCATCGGATCCATAGGGCGTCCGTCGAGCCGTGATTCCAAGAATAGCTACTTTTCTAAATACTGTATATATGGAGACCATATCGATTCAAAAGAATTATACCTGTCCAAAAGGACAAATCTAATTCTTTCCAAATTCAACGTCTCCAACATCTCTGCTTTCCACATTTTAATTGTTGGAGATAATGTTCCCTACCAAAATTTAAGTATCATTTTTTTCCCTATTATTAAACAGTAATCAAAAAAATTTCTTTGATTAACCGTGAGTACCAAATTTGGCTCCGGGATTCCGAATATTATTAATTTTGGGTCTGGGTCGAGTTCAACCTTAAGAACTTCCGAAATAACTTTAAAAATTTCAATCCAATAATAATTCAACCGTGGACACGTTACCAAACTATGTATTAAATTTGCTTCAAGATTCTTACATTTATCACAAATAGAGGAGAGATTAGGAAAAATACTTTTTAATTTGGTTTTCGAGTAGTGTAATCTATATATAACTTTAAATTGTATCAGTGTATGTCTGGCATTCAAAGAACACCAATGTATTCTTTGTAAGCATTCTTCCCAAGTTTCTTTTGTTATAGGTAATCCGATTTCATTTTCCCATGCTTGACGATATGTTTCAGTTGTTGGGTTCTCTTTATCTAAAATAATATTGTATATATAAGCTATAAGCTTATCCGTATTTGGATGTAAATTAAACAGCTCATCTAATAAGCCTGGTTCTTTTTTTTTATAGTCTTGTGTGTTACATTTAATAAAATCTCTAATTTGTAAATACCTAAAATGGTGTTGTGAAGGTAATCCAAAAATATCTTGTAACTCTTCAAATAATAAAAAATTTCCATTTCTATAAAGGTGTCCTATCCTTTTAATTCCTAAATCCTCCCACAGTTTGGTTACTTTTCAGGTTATATTTTAGTTGTAATTGTTGGAATGATAAGTTTTCCCATTTCATACATATCTCCAATCATTTTAATTCCTATTCTTTCTCAATGGATAAACGTTTTATCAATAATAGATGGTTTGAATGAGGGATTGTTAGCTATTGGGGAAAGAAGCGATAAATATCTTAATTTTAAAGTTAATTTCATTTTGGAGTCGCGTGAGTGACTTCGTGAAGAACCCGCCAGCACGCATGTGCGACATATCGTCGCAACGCATTGCTGCCGATGGCCCTTCAGAGGGCCGACTCAGGTAAGGCTAAGCCCCCTAGAGTTGGTGTTCCTGTTGTGGCGAGTGTTTTCTCTCCAAACAGGAACATGGAAGGAGTAAGGGCCAGGACATCTGCAGGAGTCGCCGGCCACTTATCCCGGAGCCCTCAAAGGCTGCACCTGCGAGTCGGGCCGGGAAATAGGCGAGGAAGTCGGGGAGCCCTGTCGCTACAGGGCCCGACCCGCCGATACACCGGAGCTCCAGTGACGATTCCGAGGAGTTCGGTGTACCACCGGAGCAGGTAGACCCTGACTCCGTATCGAGGTCGCCAACGGGCTCGTTGGTCGACCTGGGCAAGGGCTCGCGTGCTGCTGCACGGCCCTTCTCCCTGAGCCCTCGGAGGAGAGGGAGGGATGGAGCCCGTAAGCCTAGCCCTTTAGGGGCAAAGGCATCACCTGCCGCTAGAATGCGGACTGGTGAAATGGCGGGACTCAAGTCCACTGGGAGACCTGCTAGGACCAGTGTCGACTCCCCAACCACCAAGACCAGCAAGAGTCACTTGGGTGGAGTCACGCCACGGTCACCGAGTCCCCCGGGGATGGGAGGACGGGACCGTACGTCGGCTAGGCCCAGGATGTGGGCAGCCGGCAAGCCCGCGCGGGCGTCGGGTCACCACGCTGAGGCGTTGGGTGCCGACTCTCCACCGCGTTTGCCCTCCGAGGCAGCGGGATCGGGCTCCGCCAAAAGGAGGCGTTTGAGCGTACCACCCGTGCGGGAATCACTCAGCTTTGCTGCGACGGCTGGTAGCGACAACTTCCGGCACCGGGTTCACCTCGACGAGATGCGGGCCGATGAACGGAGCCTCAGCAGTTCAGCAGAACATGAGGACTCCGACCGCCCGAGTTCTAAGGGCGAGGGGCGTATTGACCGGATGGAGCGGATGTTGGAGCTCCTCCTGCAACAGAATCAACGGGAGGAAGCATCCAGCTCCAGAGGGCACAGGGAGGTTTCACCATCGTCAGCAGGCAGCCTGAGGCAGCCAGAGGATGAGGACGTTTTGGACCATACACCAGCTACATCGGAGGCCCCGCAGGAAGAACTCCTCGATGTAAGGGCAAAATTCGCATTATCAGAGACATCGGGACTACCCCTCAACCCCAAACTGACTGCCACCGTGGACTTCCTGACCAACCATCAGCTCCAGGAGGAGGTCCTATCGGAGGCCATAAAACAGGCACTAAGCCCAGCAAACTGCAACTCCCTCAACGTGCCCATAGTCAATTCGCCAATCTGGGGCAACATCAGCCCAAGGATCAGGACCCAGGAGATGAAGCTCCAGCGGATCCTGAAGCTGCTCACTGCTGGGATTACCGCGTTTGCACGGTCGGTGGACGGGGAGGATCTGAGCACCAAGCAGGAGGATGCTCTGGCTCTATTGTGTACCACACAGTATGAGATAAACGCCTTCAGGAAGAGCGTCATCAAACCCACGCTCAACCCAAAATTTGCGGGGTTATGCAAAGCACCTCCTACGCCGCCACCCAGACAGTTGTTCGGGGAAGACCTCCTGAAGAGGGTCAAGGAGCTGGATGACCACGCTAAGACGGTGGGACTCATGCGGTCACATATCTCGACCAGGCAGTAGGCCAGGGAAGTGCCATTTTTCAGGCCACGAGGCCCTGCCGTAAGACCAGCAAGGACCTACGCTCCAGCTCCGCCTCAATTTCAGCAGCCTCAACAACCTAGGCCTTTTAGGGCTAGGGCCCCAGCGGCCAGCATGGAAAATGCGGGCGCCGCATTATCAGCTCAACCCAGCACCTCCACATCCGGCCAAACATATCAAGGACCGCCGAGAACCATGAAGGTAAGGCGGTCTGGATTTCATGCACCTGCATGTTTAACTTCACATGTTGGTGGGAGACTACGGCTCTTTCCGGAGGCATGCGGAACCATCACTTCTGGTGAGTTTATCTTACAAAGTATTCAAGGACATGAGATTGAATTCATCTATGGTAAAATCCCTACATCCCAGCATATGCCAGATCGGAAATTTACACTGTCCAGCAAAGAAGTGGCAGTAGGCTATGCTGAAATTTTAAGGCTACAAGGGAAAGGGATAGAAAGAACAATACACAAACCAATTGAATTTATATCCAACGTAATTACAAACACCAAGAGGGATGGAGGATGTTGGGTTATTTTTTGATTTGACCCATTTGAATACTTTTGTAGAAAATACCCATTTCAAAATGGAAACGTTCGAAACAGCCAAGTTATTGGGTTCTGAGGGCTGCTTTGTGGCATGCATTCATTTACAAGATGCATGCTATTCAGTATCCATTCGGAAACACCACAGGAAGTTCTTGCAATTTACCTGGATGGATCAGCTCTGGCAATACAGAGCTTTGCCAAATGGGCTTACACAGCCCTAGATTATTTACTAAATTGCTCAAACCAATACTGGCTACACTAAGGAGACAAAATCACATAGTGATGGCCTATGTAGGTGATATTCCTAATTATTGGGAATCAGCGGAACTGGCAGTTTCAGCCACCGTGGAAATTTTTCAGGAAATGGGGTTCATTATCCATTCAGATAAATCAAAGTTCTGCCCTTCACAGGTCATGGATTATCTGGGGTTCACGGTGGATTCCAATCGCATGAGGGCCACCATACCAACTAACAAAGTTGGGGATGTCACCCAAGTATGCAAGGATCTAGTCTGGGCCAGTATACCATCAATTAGACAAACTGCTAAGGTGATTGGTAAGATCGTAGCAGTTTTTCCAGCTGCCCAATACGGACCTTTGCATTATCAAAATTTGCAGAGAGCCAAAATCTCAGCGTTAAAACTAAACGCTGGACATTTCGATAGACCAATGCAGCTGCCTCTAAAAGCAAAAACTGAGTTACAATGGTGGATAGACAATATTTGTGACTCTTTTAAGCCCATCATTTTGCCCAATCCGATGGTATACTTACAAACAGACGCAAGCTCCCATGGCTGGGGAGCCACGGACAACTACTCTAGTTGTGGAGGCAGATGGGACACCCTTGAATCTACTCTGTTGTTGTCACAAGGGATAAACTATTTGGAGATGCTAGGAGCATTTCACGGACTTCGAGCTTATTGTTCTAACCTTACTGATGCTCATGTCCGTCTCTAAATAGATAATACCACTGCGGTGGCATATCTAAACCATATGGGCGGTACCAGGTCAATTTCATGTGATGAATTGGCAAATACAATTTGGCTCTGGTGTGTTCGACGGAATATTTGGATTTCAGCTACCTATTTACCAGGTGAGCTCAATACAGTGGCGGACACCAGGTCACGCAAATTCAATGACAACATCGAGTGGATGTTCAATCCCCAAATATCCGCTAAAATTACAGCCAAATTTGGTGAACAGGATATCGACCTCTTTGCGTCACGGTTGAACCATCAGGTACCAACATACGTTTTCATAGGGAACCAGATCCTGGGGCAATGGCGATGCACGCGTTCTCGCTGGACTGGGGGAAATGGGTTTCTATGCATTTCCTCCATTTTGCCTCATCAGTCGGGTGTTGCGTAAAATCCAGACAGATGCTGCTAAGGGCATTCTTATCATACCTGACTGGCCTACGCAGCCATGGTATCCGGTGGTCCTTGATATGATCAGTCAACCTTGGGTCCTCTTAGAGGATTACCCACAATTGGTAACAAACCCTGTGTCAGGGGAACCACATCCCTGTCACAGTCATCTAAACTTGTTGGCTTGAAGGTTCTGCACATGCAATTACTGCTGTATGGCCTATCATCTAGAACCATGGATACCATCGGAGCGTCATGCTGGGAGTCCACCAGGCGGCAATACCTCTCTCATATCCGGAAATGGGAAACCTACTGCGGCCGCTCCCACATTGCATACGACGCTGTAACCATAACCGACGTATTGGAATTGCTGGCGGGGTTGCACCATGATGAACACCTGAGCTACAGTGCCATCAACAGCGCCAGGAGTGCGCTGTCATTCTACCTCAATATTGAGGTAGGATCCAACAGGCTGGTATCCAGACTCATGCGGGGAATATTCAATTCGAATCCGCCCAGACCACGCTATAATATCACCTGGGATATCGGGAAAGTATTAACCCTGCTCAGGACGTGGTCGCCATGGAGGGGCTAGAGCTGGACAAACTCACCTTGAAGCTGGTGATGTTACTGACACTGTCTTCAGCGCAGAGGGTACAGACACTCCACAAAATTCGGATCGACAGGATGATCTCTACCCCTGCAGAAGTAGTCTTTGTCATAGACGAACTACTCAAGCAGCATAAACCTGGGTTCACAGGGCTGCAGCTGAAGTTCCTGGCATACCCCGCTGATGCAAGGCTATGTTTAGCCGCCCATATCCGTCACTATGTGAAAGTGACGAGAAAACTGAGGGGAATGGAGAAACCTCACCATAGAGTGACGGTCCAGACGATATCCAGGTGGCTCAGGATCGTCTTGGGTAAGTCACGTATTGACAATAATGTCTTCAAATCCCATTCCACCAGGGCTGCATCAACGTCGGCGGCAAGGGTCATGGAGGTGCCCATGGACCATATTCTTGCCACAGCAGGATGGCGAACGAAGCCACCTTCCAGCGGTTCTACAATAAACCTGTTGCCGCTCCTCTACAGTTCGCGGAGGCCGTGCTGAATGCAGGTCAAGAACATGGAGATGTCCCCGAGTGAGGGTTTTTTTCTTTTGTTGTTAACAAATATTGTTCTTATTTTTCAGTACAAGCAGTCTGGAAAGTTGATTACTCCTATCCATCCTTATAAGTGGTGTGTGACAGCATGGACGTGGTCCAGGGCATGGAATCACAGAGCTTTGAAGTCTTCACAAAGTCACTCACGTGACTCCGAAATGAAATAGTAAGATTAAACGAGAACTTACCAGTTCGAAGATTGATCTTTATTTTATGAGGAGTTGCGATGAGGGATTTCGTGCCCTCCGCTCCCAACCCTCGATCATAAATCAACTGGTAATTAGAGTCTCTTCAATCTTACTATACCAAGTCATTTCTCTGTTGTTGTTTCTGTGATTCCACACCGCTACTTTGAAGAATGTCGCTCATGCGTGCTGGCGGGTTCTTCACGAAATCCCTCATCGCAACTCCTCATAAAATAAAGATCAACCTTCGAACTGGTAAGTTCTCGTTTAATCTAACTATTTTATTTGTTTCCAAATTTGTATTATGCTGTGAAAAATTGGATTCTTCTTATATATTATATTGTTCAGTTTCATCGGGGAAAGAAGAATCGCTCCTATATTATAAGGGGAACAATCCTCTTTCTCATTCTTATCCAATCTACTTGTTGGGCCGAACCGTCCAACCAATAAATTATATTTTTAATATTCACTGCCCAATAGTAGTACAACCAATTAGGGAGTGTCAGTCCCCCTGATTCTTTAGATTTACACAGATGTTTTCTTTGAATTCTATGTGATTTATAGTCCCATATGAAGTTTGTAATATCAGAGTCTAGTATTTTAAATAACTTTTTGGGTAAATATATTGGTATTGATTGAAATAGTTACAGTATTTGTGGTAAAAAGATCATTTTTATAGCATTTATTCTGCCTATTAAGGACATCGGCAGTATTTTCCAGAATTTAATCAACCTATTTAATTTAGTTAATAAAGGCATATAGTTTGCGTTGAGTAATGATTTATATTTCCTAGTAATTTGGATATCCAAATACTTGAATTTTTTTGTTGCAATTCTAAAATAGAATTTCAACAGATGTGTCGGCTCTTGAGGTTTTATTGTCATAATTTCGCTTTTGTTCCTGTTTATTCTATATCCTGAAAAAGAACCAAATTCCTCTATTAAATTTAGTATATTTGGTATGCTGATTTGCGAATTTGTAATATATAATAATATGTCGTCTGCATATAATGAAATTTTATTATTTGAGTGTTTGGTATTATAACCATGAATATTCGGATGACTTCTTATACTTTCTGCTAAAGGCTCTATCACAAGCGCAAATAGCAGGTAGGTAACGCACACCCTGTCTATTGCCCCTTGATAATTGGAATTTCGGGGATAATATATTATTAGTCAGTATTCTAGCTGTCGGCTTATCGTATAATAATTTTACCCATGAGATAAAATTATCTCCCATATTAAATTTTTGCAATACTTTGAATAGATATTGCCTTTCTACTTGAACAAAAGCTTTTTCTGCATCCAATGAAATAATTGCTAAGTCTTCCTCTTCAGTTTTATGTGAGTACATTATATTAAACAGCCGTCTCAAATTGTTGAATGAGTATCTCTTTGGTATAAACCCCGTTTGATCCGGATTTATTAGTTTGCAAGCATATTCACATAATCTTCTCGCTAGGGTCTTTGACCCAGGTCTCTATATGAGCCTGGGTCTTCTAGATCTTTATCCTTTTTAGGTATATGTGTAATAGTTGACTCGGTTAGTGTTTCTGGTAGTATATTTTCTTTAAAAGAAATATATATATTTTGTAAGCGTGGTGAAATTATCTCATAGCATCTTTTATAGAATTCATTACTAAAGCCATCTGGTCCTGGCGTTTTACCATTCTTCAACAAATTTATTGTTTCTTCTATTTCCTTAAGTGTAATCTGAGCTCCTAATTCCCCTTGTTCCAACGTATTGAGTTTTGGAAGATTACAGTTGTCTAAGAAGTTTTTAATTTTAATATAGTTTGCAGAAGTTTTAGATGTATATAGATTTTGGTAAAATTGAGCAAATCTTTTATTAATGTCTTTAGGTAATGTTAGTAATTCACTTTTATCTGATTTAATTTTAGTAATTGTATTTTCTGTTTCCCGTTTTTTCTGTTTATCACCAAATTCAAAATTTTCTTGCTTTGGGGTGGACAGCCTTCCTGGGGGTAGCAACAGCGACCGGGCCTCTGGTACAGAGACCGGCCCTGATGCTCAGAAGCATAAGGAAAAGAAGAGGAGGGAATTAGTAATAGGGGACTCCATAGTTAGGGAGTCAGATTGGCGATTCTGTGGACGCAGTCCAGAGAACCTGGATGGTAGTTTGCCTCCCTGGTGCCAGGGTCCGGGATGTGTCTAAACGTGTCCAAGATATCCTGAAAAGGGAGGGAGAGGAGCCTATGGTACAAATGACATAGATAAAAAAAAGAGAAGAGGTCCTAAAAGGAGAATTTAGGGAGTTAGGAAGAGAGCTATGGAAAAGGACCACAAAGGTAACAACCTCAGGACTACTTCCTGTGCCACGCGACACTGAGAATAGGAATGGAGCAAGGTGGAGGAATGGAGCATAGCTGAAGGACTGGTGTGGAGGGCAGGGATTCAAGTTTCTGGATCATTGGAACCTCTTTCAGGGAAGGAGTGACCTGTATAAAAAGGACGGGTTGCACTTGAACCCAAGGGGGACCAGTATCTTGGCGGGGAAATTTGCAAAGGCTACTGGGGGGGACTTTAAACTAGATAGGTTGGGGGGATGGACTCATATAGAGATAGCTAGGAGACGGTGTCTGAGGCAGGAGGCAGAGAAGGGAAGCACACAGACCCATCATGTACGGGGGTAAGAAGAAAAAATAAATAAACAAAGAATAAGAGGTGGTGGGTGTCTTAAAGGTGTGAGCAGAGAGAAAGAGGGGTGTAAAATGACAATAGAAGCAAGTGGCAGCAAGGTGAAAATTAATAGTGGCTGGCAGACAAATCCAGGAAAAAAAAAAAATGGGCCACTTGTCAACATAATTGTATAATTTCATAATAAAGTGGATGAGTTGAAGGTGCAGATAGCTATTAATGGCTATGCTATAGTTGGGATCACGGGGACATGGCTCCAGGGTGACCAAGGCTAGGAGCTGAACATCCAGGGATATACAATATTCAGGAGGGATAGACAGAAAGGAAAAGGAGGTGGGGTAGCGTTGTTGGTGAGAGAGGAGATCAATGCAATAGAAAGGAAGGACATTAGCATGGAGGATGTGGAATCAATATGGGTAGAGCTGCGAAAATCTAAGGGGCAGAAAACGCTAGTGGGAGTTGTGTATAGGCCACCTAACAGTAGTATTGGAGTTGGGGATGGCATCAAACAGGAAATTAGAAGTGCGTGCAACATCTATATGCAGATGGAAGTCACCCATTATAACTGTGTTACAGTTATAATGAGTGACTTCAATCTGCATATAGATTGGGTGAATCAAATTGGCAGGGGTGCCGAGGAAGATGATTTCTTGGAATGTATGCAAGATAGTTTTCTAAACCAGCATGTGGAGGAACCAACAAGAGAGCAGGCTATTCTAGACTGGGTATTGAGTAATGAGGAAGGGTTAGTTAGCAGTGTTGCTGTGCGTAGCCCCTTGGGCAAGAGTGACCATAATATGATTTTCTTCATTAGGATGGAGAGTGACATAATTAAGTCAGAAACAAGGGTTCTGAACTTAAACAAAGGTAACTTTGTATGTATCAGCTGTGAATTGGCCAAGATAGACTGGCAGGTGAGTCTTAAAGGGTTGACAGTGGATGTGCAATGGAAGGTATTTAAAGACTGTATGGATGAAGTACAAAAATTGTTCATACCAGTTTGGCAAAGGAATAAATCAGGGAAGGTGGTGCATCCGTGGTTAACGAGGGAAATCAGGGATAGTATAAAAACTAAAGATGAGGCATACAAATTGGCCAAAAAAAGCAGCCTACCAGAGGACTGGGAGAAATTCAGAATCCAGCAGAGGAGGACAAAGGGCTTAATTAGGAAAGGGAAAATAGATTACGAAAGGAAACTGGCAGGGAACATAAAAACTAACTGCAAACGTTTTTATAGATATGTGAAGAGAAAGAGACTAGTTAGAACAAATGTTAGTCTTTTGCAGTCCCTGAAGCAGGTTAATTGATCATGGGGATCAAGGACATGGCAGACCAATTGAATTACTACTTTGGTTCTGTCTTCACTAAGGAAGGCATAAATAATCTGCCGGAAATAGCAGTGGACCGGAGGTCAAATAAGATGGCGGAACCGAGTGAAATCCAGGTTAGCCGGGAAGTGGTGTTGGGTAAATTGAACGGATTAAAGGCCGATAAATCCCCAGGGCCTGATGGTCTGCATCCCAGAGTGCTCAAGGAGGCAGCCACGGAAATAGTGGATGCATTAGTGATAATTTTTCAAAACTCCTTAGATTCTGGAGTAGTTCCTGGGGATTGGAGGATAGCTAATGTAACCCCACATTTAAAAAAAGGAGGGAGAGAAAGTGGGGAATTACAGACCAGTTAGTCTAACATCGGTAGTGGGGAGACTGCTAGTCAGTTATTAAAGATGGGATAGCAGCGCATTTGGAAAGTGGTGAAATCATTGGACAAAGTCAGCATGGATCTACAAAAGGTAAATCATGTCTGACGAATCTTATAGAATTTTTCGAGGATGTAACTAGTAGAGTGAATAAGGGAGAACTAGTGGAAGTGTTATATCTGGACTTTCAGAAGGCTTTCGACAAGGTCCCACATAAGAGATTAGTATATAAACTTAAAGCACACGGTGTTGGTGGTTCAATATTGATGTGGACAGAGGACTGGCTGGCAGACAGGAAACAGGTTGAACAAGTTAAGTCTTTATTCTTAGGAGCGCAGAAGGTTAAGGGGGAACTTGATTGAGGTTTTTAAAATGATGAAAAGGATAGACAGATTTGTCGTGGATAAGCTTTTCCCATTGAGGGTAGGGAAGATTCAAACAAGAGTGCATGACATCAGAATCAAGGGACAGAAGTTTAGGGGTAACATGAGGGGGAACCTCTTTACTCAGAGAGTGGTGGCTGTGTGGAATGATCTTCCTGCAGAAGTGGTGGAGGCAGGATCGATTTTAACATTTAAAAGTAAAATGGATAGGTATATGGACGGGAGGGGTATGGTCTGAGTGCAGGTAGATGGGACTAGGGGAAAATAAATGGTCAGCACGGACTGGAAGGGCCGAGAGGTCCTGTTTCCGTGCTGTAATTGTTATATGGTTAAAGGGTAGGAGTAAACAGGTCCTTTTCAGAATGGCAGGCAGTGAGTAGTGGGGTACCGCAAGGCTCAGTGCTGGGACCCCAGCTATTTACAATATACATTAATGATTTGGATGAGGGAATTGAATGCAACATCTCCAAATTTGCAGATGACACCTAGCTGGGGGGTATAGTTAGGTGTGAGGAGGATGCTTGGAGGCTGCAGGGTGATTTGGGTAGGCTGAGTGAATGGGCAGATGCATGGTAGATGCAGTATAATGTGGATAAATGTGAGGTTATCCACTTTGGTGGCAAAAACATGAGGGTAGACTATTATCTGAATGGTGGCAGATTAGGAAAAGGGGAGATGCAACGAGACCTGCGTGTCATGGTACACCAGTCATTGAAAGTAGGCATGCAGGTGCAGCAGGCAGTGAAGAAAGCAAATGGTATGTTAGCATTCATAGCGAAAGGATTTGAGTATAGGAGCTGGGAGGTTCTACTGCAGTTGTACAGAGTTTTGGTGAGGCCACACCTGGCGTATTGCATACAGTTTTGGTCTCCAAATCTGAGGAAAGACATTCTTGCCATAGAGGGGGTTCAGAGAAGGTTCACCAGAATGATTCCTGGGATGTCGGGACTTTCATATGAAGAAAGACTGGATAGACTCGACTTGTATTCACTGGAATTTAGAAGATTGAGGGGGGATCTCATAGAAACTTACAAAATTCTTAAGGGGTTGGACAAGCTAGATGCAGGAAGATTGTTCCCGATGTTGGGGGAGTCCAGAACAAGGGGTCACAGGGGTCACAAGGGATCAGCCATGATCATGTTGAATGGCGGTGCAGGTTCGAAGGGCCGAATGGCCTACTCCTGCACCTATTTTTCTATGTTTCTATGTTCTATGTTTGTATTTTGAAATAATCTTATTATTCGTGTCTATAAAATTGTATTTAATTTATATTTTAATATTGTTATCTTATTATGTTTATCTATGGTTGGTTCTTTGGCATTTTCTAAATCTAATTGTCTAATTTCTTGTTCTAATTGCAATTGTTCAGTGTTGTTCTTTTTATTTTGGAAAGCTTGATATGAAATTTTAGTTCCTCCAATAAATGCCTTAAAAGTTTCCCATAATAAGGAGGGTGAAAAATCTGGTGTATCATTTGTCTCAAAAGAAGAATCACATTTGCTGTTTTAAATATGTACAACCTTGTGAGTTGTTTAAGATTTGGGGGTTAAACCTCCAGAACGATTTTTTATCAGACATTTCTTCTAATTTAAAAAAAAGTTAACGGGGAGTGATCAGAAATAATACTATTATGATATTTAGAGTTATATGTATAGGGAATTAGTTTCGTGTCCACTAAAAAAGAATCAATACGTGAATATGTTTTATGTACTGTTGAATAAAATGAGTATTCCCTACCTACTGGATCAGCGATTCTCCATACATCTGTTATGTTTGTGTTTTTTATATATGTATTTAGGAGTTTTAGATTTTATGTTAATCCTTTTTTGTTTTGCTGATTTATCCAGATATGGATCGAGAACGCAATTGAAATATCCCCCTATTATCACATTTAGATAGTTAAATTCTGAAATTATATCCAGAATTTTACTAAATAATTGGGGGTTTTCAAAGTTGGGAGCATAAATATTTATCAAAGTAAGTGGGATAGAGTGAATGTCTCCTGTAACTATGACCTACCTCCCCTCTTTGTCTGCTATGATATTCTTTGATATGAAAGTACAATTTGTTGCGTAAACTCTCTGCACTTGCACATGCAAGAATATATTGTCCCTCCAGGAACCTACAGCAGTTTGGCAATTTGCACCTCTTACTTTCCCTCTGAATAGGTGACAATCATTCCTTTTGTATCCATACAGCCTGCAAGGTCATTGGCCTTGGGTGTTCATCTCAGCTAATGCAACACAAGTCTTGCAAAACACCAAAAAATCTGCAACAGTTGGTAGCTTCAATAGATTTGACAAACATCTTTCAATCAGTCACAAAGACCAGAAAATAATGAATGCAGCATAAGGAAACTTGCACACAAATGTCATAACGTCAGTAAGACCCACACTTGACAAACCAAATAAAACTCAGCGGAACATGTTGGCCCATCCAAGTGATGATGATTGAACAAGTAAGGACACCACAACAGTAGCACTTAATATTTTGTTCTCAACTGTCATTTAGTACCACTGTTGCAGCCACACAACATTGCACATCTCTTCCCTTTCAAAAACATTTCCTGAAATTAAAGTATTCCGTTGGAAAATGAAAAGATGGGTAGGGCAGACGCTTCATGCAAACATGGCTTTAACTTTGCTCTGTTGGGCGGACTCTTCTGATAGGAGATGCCTGGGGAAAAGGATCTGTTTCGAGAAGGAAATTGATAGGAAAGTGACCTTGCAGTGCGTGGAAATGTCAGACAATGTCACTCTTCAGGATTGAGTAACACTCGACGATGGGACAGGATCAAAGAGGTACGAATGAGCCTCGAGCTTGATCGTGAAGAGCCAGATAGCAGTCACCCAAACATGGTAGCACTTACCACTCAATGCAACAGAAAATGCTACGGTTCAGGAGACAGATGTCTGCAAAGTGCTACGGTTAGGGAAAAAAACAGAGGTAAAAAAGAGTCAGGTGGACATGTAAATCAAGCCATGATGACAATTGAACAACAAGTAAGGACACCACAACAGCAGCACTTAATTTTTTGAATTAACAGTCATTTAGTACCATTGTTGCAGCCAACCGACATTGCTCATCAACTTCCATTTTAAACAGTGTATAAAATTAAAGAAGACCATTGGTAAAGGAAAGGATGAACAAGATCAGCCGCTTGACATCTTCAATTATGGACATGAAAATCCAATTTCACGAGTGGCCATAACATTCTCAGATAAAAGTCAGAGACATAACATGGTCAAGAAAATCACTCAAGACCAGTGATTCTTAATCCTTTTTAAAAATCTTATCTGCGCAACAAATATTGGTAGAGCATACATTCATTCATGATAACAGGTGACAAATTTCCCTTTGGGATGATGGGACATTTGTGATGAGATCCGAATGAACCAAATGCTTGATTGTGAAGATGCAGATAGCAGTCACCCAAACTTGGTAGCACTTACCACTCAATGCAACAGAAAGTGCTAAAGTTCAGGAGGCAGATGTCTGTAAAGTGCTACAGTTAGGCTAAAACCCGTGCCGACGATGTCTTCAACAAAAATGCTCACCAATCACCAATGCCCCAGCATTAACAAACTAAATTTTCAAGAAATAGAAGAACAATTTGTTGCGTAAACTCTCTGCACTTGCACATGTTTAAAGTCTTGAAATTTCACGTCGATCGTCCCCTCGAAGGATCCATTTTAGGTTGTTGGTCATCTGCTGTGTTCGATGCAAGAATATATTGTCCCTCCAGGAACCTACAGCAGTTTGGCAATTTGCACCTCTTACTTTCCCTCTGAATAGGTGACAATCATTCCTTTTGTATCCATACAGCCTGCAAGGTCATTGGCCTTGGGTGTTCATCTCAGCTAATGCAACACAAGTCTTGCAAAACACCAAAAAATCTGCAACAGTTGGTAGCTTCAATAGATTTGACAAACATCTTTCAATCAGTCACAAAGACCAGAAAATAATGAATGCAGCATAAGGAAACTTGCACACAAATGTCATAACGTCAGTAAGACCCACACTTGACAAACCAAATAAAACTCAGCGGAACATGTTGGCCCATCCAAGTGATGATGATTGAACAAGTAAGGACACCACAACAGTAGCACTTAATATTTTGTTCTCAACTGTCATTTAGTACCACTGTTGCAGCCACCCAACATCGCACATCTCTTCCCTTTCAAAAACATTTCCTGAAATTAAAGTATTCCGTTGGAAAAGGAAAAGATGGGTTGGGCAGACACTTCATGCAAAAATGGCTTTAACTTTGCTCTGTTGGGAGGACTCTTCTGATAGGAGATGCCTGGGGAAAAGGATCTGTTTCGATAAGGAAATTTACAGGAAAGGGACCTTGCAGTGCGTGGAAATGTCAGACAATGTCACTCTTCAGGATTGAGTAACATTCGACGATGGGACAATATCAAAGCGGTACGAATGAACCTCGAGCTTGATCGTGAAGAGCCAGATAGCAGTCACCCAAACATGGTAGCACTTACCACTCAATGCAACAGAAAATAGTAAGATTGAACGAGAACTTACCAGTTCGAAGGTTGATCTTTATTTTATGAGGAGTCGAAGTGAGGGATTTCGTGAAGAGCCCGCCGGCGCGCATGCTCGACATACTTCAAAGTAGCGGCGTGGAATCACAGAACCAACAATAGAAATGACTTCGCATAGTATGATTGAATTGACTAAGATTACCAGATGAAGGTGATTGAGGGTTGGGCAAGGAGGGCACGAAATCCCTCACTTCGACTCCTCATAAAATAAAGATCAACCTTCGAACTGGTAAGTTCTCGTTCAATCTTACTATTTCATTTCGGAGTCACGTGAGTGACTTCGTGAAGACTTCAAAGCTTCTGTGATTACACACCCTGGACCACGTCCATGCTGACACACCACTACCAGGGATGGATGGGAGGAACAAACTTGCTCAATAGTTCATACTGCAAAACAAGAGCATATTTATTAATAACAAATCAAAAACCCCTCATGCGGGGACATCTCCACGTTCTTGACCTGCATTTAGCACGGCTTCTGCGAACTGTAGAGGAGCAGCAACAGGCTTGTTATAAAAACGCTGGAACACAGCTTCATTAGCCCATCCTGCTGTGGCGAGAATTAGGTCCATGGGCACCTCCATGACCCTCGCCGCTGACGTCGATGCAGCCCTGGTGGAATGAGACTTGAACACATTAGTGTCGATACCTGACTTACCCAAGACGACTCGAAGCCACCTGGATATCGTCTGGACTGTCACTCGATGATGAGGTCTCTTATGAGTGACAAGCAGGTATCTCTCCATTCCTCTGATGCGTGCCGTCACGTTGACATAGTGGCGGATATGTGAGGCTAAACATAGCCTAGCATCTGCGGGGTATGCCGGGAACTTCAGCTGCAGCCCTGTGCACCCACGTCTATGCTGCTTTAGTAGCTCGTCAATGAAAAATACTACTTCTGTAGGGGTAGATGTCATTCTGTCGACACGAAGTTTGTGTAGTGTCTGTACCCTCTGAGCTGAAGTCAGCGCTAGTAACATCACCAGCTTCATGGTGAGTTGGTCCAGTTGGAGCCCTTCCATGGGAGACCACGTCCTGAGCAGGGTTAATACGTCCCTGACATCCCAGGTGATATTATAGCGTGGTGTAGGCGGATTCATATTGAATATACCCCGCATGAGTCTGGACACTAGCCTGTTGGATCCTACCCCAATATTGAGGTAGAATGATAGCGCACTTCTGGCGCTGTTGATGGCACTGTAACTTAAGTGTTCATCATGGTGCAACCCCGCGAGGAATTCCAGGACGTCGGTTATTGTCACGTCATCGTACGTGATGCGAGAGCGGCTGCAGTAGGCTTCCCACTTCTTAATATGCGAGCGGTATCTTCGCCTTGTGGACTCTCGACACGACGCCCCAATGGTATCCATGGTCCGAGCCGAGAGGCCGTATTGGACTAACGGCCTGTTTAGAACCTGCAAGCCAACAAATTTAAATAGCCATGGCAGGGATGTGGCTCCCCTGAGACAGGGTGAGTAACCAATTGTGGGCAACCCTTCAAAAGGACCCAAGGTTCGTTGAGCATGTCAAAGACCACCGGATACCAAGGCTGTGTGGGCCAGTCGGGTATAATAAGGATGCCCTTGGCAGCATCTGCCTGAATCTATCGCAATACCCGACTGATGAGGCAAAACGGAGGGAAGGCATAGAAAAACCAATTCCCCCAGTCCAGCGAGAATGCATCTAGTGCTATTGCCCCTGGATCTGGTTCCCATGAAACGTAGGCTGGTACCTGATGGTTTAACCGTGACGCAAAAAGGTCAATGTCCGGTTTACCAAATTTGGCTGTGACTTTAGAAAAAATCTCAGGATGCAACATCCATTCAATATTGTCATTAAATTTGCGTGACCTGGTGTCCGCCACAGTATTAAGCTCACCTGGCAAATAGGTAGCTGAAATCCAAATGTCTCTTTGAACACACCAGAGCCAAATTGAGTTAGCCAATTTGTCACACGAAACTGACCTGGTACCACCCATATGGTTTAAATATGCCACAGCTGTGGTGTTGTCTATTTGGAGACGGACGTGTGCTCCAACAAGCTTGGAACAATATGCACGAAGTCCGTGGAATGCTGCCAGCAACTCCAAATAGTTAATCCCTTGAGTCAACAACATCGATGACTCAAGGGTGTCCCATCTACCCCCACAACTAGAGCAATTATCAGTAGCTCCCCAGCCATTGGAGCTTGCATCAGTCTGTAAATATACCACCGGATTAGCCTCCCTAACAGGTTTGAATGAGTTGCTAATGTGACACACCCACCATTGCAACTCAGTTATCGCTTCGGACGGCAGCTGCATTGATCGATCGTAATGACCAGCGTTCCGTTTTAACGCAGTAATTTTAGCTCTTTGCAAATTCTGATAATGCAAAGGTCCATATCGTGCTGCCGGAAACAAAGCCACTAGCTTGCCAATTACTGTGGCTGTATGCCGAATCGATGGTATATTGGTGCCAATTAAATCTCTGCACACCTTAGTGACTTCCTCAATTTTGTTAATTGGTATAGTTATTCTCATGCTCATTGAGTTCACCGTGAACCCTAGGTAATTAATTACCTGGGCAGGGCAGAACTTCGATTTCTCTGGATGGACAATGAATCCTAATTGTTGAAATATATTGACAGCAGCTGCAACACCCTGTTCAGCCAATTGCAGGGTGTGGCCCACAATAAAGACATCATCTAAATAGGCCATAACTATATGATGTCGTTGTCTCAAATAAGCCATGATTGGCTTCACCAATTTAGTGAACAATCTAGGGGCTGTAGTGAGCCCATTAGGCAAAGCCTTATACTGCCAAAGTTGCCCCATCCAGATAAATTTAAAAAACCTTCTATCATATTTCTGGATGGATACTGAATAATATGCATCCCTCAAATCAATGCATGCCATAAAGCAGCCATGAGAAATCAATGATTTGGCTGTTTCAAACGTATCCATTTTAAAATGAGTATATGTTACAAACGTATTCAAACGGGTTAGATCAATAATGACACGACAGCCTCCATCCTTCTTAGGTCTAGTAAATATGTTCGAAACAAATTCAATTGGCTCATGCACCGTTTTCTCAATCACCCCCTTCTGTTCCAGACTTAAAATTTCCTTATAACCTGCTGCCTGTTCTGCAGCAGACAATTTGAACGTACGACCAGGCATGTGCTGGGATGGAGGAATGTCGCCATTAATAAACTCAATTTTATGCCCCTGAATATTCCGCAACACATACTCATCACCAGTAAAATTACCCCATGCACCCAAAAACAACCGTAAACGACCACCAACATGGGAAGTTAAACAGAGAGAAAAAAGAGAACCAGACCCCCTCACCTCCGTGGTTACCGGCGGTCCTTGACACGTGTGGGTGGCCGTGGAGGTGCTGGGTTGGCTTGAGGGCGCGGCGTCTTCGATTTCCACAAAGGTCTCTGCCGACCCTGTCCTAAAAAAGACCCTTGGTGCTGGTTCTGGTGCTGTTGTCGTTGTGGAGCTAGAGGGTGAGTCCTCGTCGAGGCACTGGCCGACCCTCTTGAGCGAATGTATGGAGCTTTTGAGCCTGACGGTGTGGGGGCACTCTGAGAGCGCATGATCCCCACCGTTTTGGCTTGTTCGTCAAGCTCTTTGACTCTCTTCGAGAGGTCCTCACCAAAGAGCTGACGGGGCGGCGGCTGCGGCGGTGGTTTGCACAATCCTGCAAACTTCGGGTTGAGTGCTGGGCGGATGCTGTTTTTGCGAAACCCGTTGATTTCGTGCTGGGTCGCGCACAATAAGGCCAGAGCATCTTCCTGGTCCAAATTCAGTTCGTCCCCGTCCACCGACCGCGCAAAGGCGGTAATACCGGCCGTGAGGAGTTTCAGGATCCGCTGCAATTTTAGCTCCTGTTGACGGATAGCCGCACTGATGGTGCCCCATATTGGCGTATTGACCACAGGCACGTTGAGGGAGTTGCAGTTTGATGGAGCCTTGTGACGGCTCATAGCCTGGATGAGGACTTCTTCCTGCAGCACCTGATTATTAAGAAAGTCCACTGTGGCTGCCAGCTTTGTATTTAGAGGAAGACCAGCCGTATGTGGGGCCGCGAATTTGGTCGCCACATCCAAGAGTTCCACCGCTGGCACCTCCAACGGAGGTGGTACAGGATCCACCAGAACCTCCTCCTCCTGCTGCTCCAGGCTGATAGTAGATGTTGGTGAAGACGCCCTGTGCCTGTTGCTGCCCTGTTGTTGTTGACGTTGAAGCAGGAGCTCCAGCAGCCGCTCCATACGGTCAATACGCCCTTCACCCTGAACACTCAGGTGGTCGGAGTCCTCCGGCTCTGAAAAGAAAACCGGGCTCCTGTCATCGGCCCGCACCTCGTCGAGGCCCTGCCGGTGCCGGTAGTTGTCGCTAACAGCCGCCGAGGCGAAACTGCGCGATTCCTGCGCGGGCATGTTCAACCACCTCCGTTTAGCGGGAGCTGAAGCCGCTGCCACTAAGGGCACTTGCGGCGAGGTGTCGGCACCAGCCGAAGCATGGCTGCCTGGGGCCCGCGCAGTCTTGCCGGCTGCCCACATCGTGGACGTTGCCGACGCATGGTCTCGCCCACCCATCCATGGGGGGCTCGGCGACCGTGACGAGACCCGACTCGACCGACCCGTCCCGGCGTCGAGAGTCGGGGTGTGCCGGCTGGACCTCACAGCCGCCCCGGGTCTCGCCCTGGAACCTGACCGCTCCTCCGTGTCAGGCAATGCCTTAGCCCTAATAGGGTTAGGCTTCTGGGCTCCTGCCCTCCCCCTTCTCGGAGGGCTGAGTGGAACAGGCCGTGCAACGGCACGTGCCCTGCTCGACGCCGCCAGCGAGCCCGCTGACGACCTGACTGCCATGGCAGGGTCCCCCTGCTCTGGCGGCACACCACACTCCTCCTCGTCGAACTCCTCCGAGCTGTGGTGTGCTGGCGGATCTGGACCTGTGAACACAGGGCTTACCCACATCTCCGCCTGAGTCCCGGCCTGCGCTGCAGGTACTGCCGATGGTAAAGGCCCCGGAACTGTTGACCGGCGAACTCGTCCTGACGTCCTCCGGCCCTTCGAACTCCCATCCATGTCCTTGCTGCAAGACATAATCAGACAACAAGGACCACCAACTAAAGGTAGAATACTCACCTCCGTGGCCCCTTATGAAGGGCTGGCGAGGAGCGCGCTCCACCGCCAGCCGTCGCAGCAACGCGTTACGATGATATGTCGAGCATGCGCGCCGGCGGGCTCTTCACGAATTCACTCACGTGACTCCGAAATGAAATATTGTCCCTCCAGGAACCTACAGCAGTTTGGCAATTTGCACCTCTTACTTTCCATCTGAATAGGTGACAATCATTCCTTTTGTATCCATACAGCCTGCAAGGTCATTGGCCTTGGGTGTTCATCTCAGCTAATGCAACACAAGTCTTGCAAAACACCAAAAAATCTGCAACAGTTGGTAGCTTCAAGAGATTTGACAAACATCTTTCAATCAGTCACAAAGACCAGAAAATAATGAATGCAGCATAAGGAAACTTGCACACAAATGTCATAACGTCAGTAAGACCCACACTTGACAAACCAAATAAAACTCAGCGGAACATGTTGGCCCATCCAAGTGATGATGATTGAACAAGTAAGGACACCACAACAGTAGCACTTAATATTTTGTTCTCAACTGTCATTTAGTACCACTGTTGCAGCCACACAACATTGCACATCTCTTCCCTTCAAAAACATTTCCTGAAATTAAAGTTTTCCGTTTTTAACTTTAACTTTAACTTTGGCTTTAACTTTGCTCTGTTGGGCGGACTCTTCTGATAGATCCTTTTCCCCAGGCATCTCCTGTTTTGAGAAGGAAATTGATAGGAAAGTGACCTTGCAGTGCGTGGAAATGTCAGACAATGTCACTCTTCAGGATTGAGTAACACTCGACGATGGGACAGGATCAAAGAGGTACGAATGAGCCTCGAGCTTGATCGTGAAGAGCCAGATAGCAGTCACCCAAACATGGTAGCACTTACCACTCAATGCAACAGAAAATGCTACGGTTCAGGAGACAGATGTCTGCAAAGTGCTACGGTTAGGGAAAAAAACAGAGGTAAAAAAGAGTCAGGTGGACATGTAAATCAAGCCATGATGACAATTGAACAACAAGTAAGGACACCACAACAGCAGCACTTAATTTTTTGAATTAACAGTCATTTAGTACCATTGTTGCAGCCACCCGACATTGCTCATCAACTTCCATTCTTAAACAGTGTATAAAATTAAAGAAGACCATTGGTAAAGGAAAGGATGAACAAGATCAGCCGCTTGACATCTTCAATTATGGACATGAAAATCCAATTTCACGAGTGGCCATAACATTCTCATATAAAAGTCAGAGACATAACATGGTCAAGCAAATCACTCGAGACCAGTGATTCTTAATCCTTTTTTAAAAATCTTATCTGCGCAACAAATATTGGTAGAGTATACATTCATTCATGATAACAGGAGACAAATTTCCCTTTGGGATGATGGGACATTTGTGATGAGATCCGAATGAACCAAATGCTTGATTGTGAAGATGCAGATAGCAGTCACCCAAACTTGGTAGCACTTACCACTCAATGCAACAGAAAGTGCTAAAGTTCAGGAGGCAGATGTCTGTAAAGTGCTACAGTAAGGCTAAAACCCGTGCCGACGATGTCTTCAACAAAAATGCTCACCAATCACCAATGCCCCAGCATTCACAGTCTAAGGATAAGGGGGAATTCCTTTAGGACCGAAATGAGGAAAACATTCTTTACAGAGAGAGTGGTGAGTCTCTGGAATTCTCTGCCACAGAAGGTAGTTGAGGCCAGTTCATTGGCTATATTTAAGAGGGCGTTAGATGTGGCACTTGTGGCTAAAGGGATCAGGGGGTATGGAGAGAAGGCAGGTACGGGATACTGAGTTGGATGATCAGCCATGATCACATTGAATGGCGGTGCAGGCTCGAAGGGCCGAATGGCCTACTCCTGCACCTATTTTCTATGTTTCTATGTTTCTATTAACAAACTAAATTTTCAAGAAATAAAAGAACAATTTGTTGCGTAAACTCTCTGCACTTGCACATGTTTAAAGTCTTGAAATTTCACGTCGGTCGTCCCCTCGAAGGATCCATTTTAGGTTGTTGGTCATCTGCTGTGTTCGATGCAAGAATATATTGTCCCTCCAGGAACCTACAGCAGTTTGGCAATTTGCACCTCTTACTTTCCCTCTGAATAGGTGACAATCATTCCTTTTGTATCCATACAGCCTGCAAGGTCATTGGCCTTGGGTGTTCATCTCAGCTAATGCAACACAAGTCTTGCAAAACACCAAAAAATCTGCAACAGTTGGTAGCTTCAATAGATTTGACAAAGATCTTTCAATCAGTCACAAAGACCAGAAAATAATGAATGCAGCATAAGGAAACTTACACACAAATGTCATAACGTCAGTAAGACCCACACTTCACAAACCAAATAAAACTCAGCGGAACATGTTGGCCCATCCAAGTGATGATGATTGAACAAGTAAGGACACCACAACAGTAGCACTTAATATTTTGTTCTCAACTGTCATTTAGTACCACTGTTGCAGCCACACAACATTGCACATCTCTTCCCTTCAAAAACATTTCCTGAAATTAAAGTTTTCCGTTTTTAACTTTAACTTTAACTTTGGCTTTAACTTTGCTCTGTTGGGCGGACTCTTCTGATAGATCCTTTTCCCCAGGCATCTCCTGTTTTGAGAAGGAAATTGATAGGAAAGTGACCTTGCAGTGCGTGGAAATGTCAGACAATGTCACTCTTCAGGATTGAGTAACACTCGACGATGGGACCGGATCAAAGAGGTACGAATGAGCCTCGAGCTTGATCGTGAAGAGCCAGATAGCAGTCACCCAAACATGGTAGCACTTACCACTCAATGCAACAGAAAATGCTACGGTTCAGGAGACAGATGTCTGCAAAGTGCTACGGTTAGGGAAAAAAACAGAGGTAAAAAAGAGTCAGGTGGACATGTAAATCAAGCCATGATGACAATTGAACAACAAGTAAGGACACCACAACAGCAGCACTTAATTTTTTGAATTAAGAGTCATTTAGTACCATTGTTGCAGCCACCCGACATTGCTCATCAACTTCCATTCTTAAACAGTGTATAAAATTAAAGAAGACCATTGGTAAAGGAAAGGATGAACAAGATCAGCCGCTTGACATCTTCAATTATGGACATGAAAATCCAATTTCACGAGTGGCCATAACATTCTCATATAAAAGTCAGAGACATAACATGGTCAAGCAAATCACTCGAGACCAGTGATTCTTAATCCCTTTTTAAAAATCTTATCTGCGCAACAAATATTGGTAGAGTATACATTCATTCATGATAACAGGAGACAAATTTCCCTTTGGGATGATGGGACATTTGTGATGAGATCCGAATGAACCAAATGCTTGATTGTGAAGATGCAGATAGCAGTCACCCAAACTTGGTAGCACTTACCACTCAATGCAACAGAAAGTGCTAAAGTTCAGGAGGCAGATGTCTGTAAAGTGCTACAGTAAGGCTAAAACCCGTGCCGACGATGTCTTCAACAAAAATGCTCACCAATCACCAATGCCCCAGCATTAACAAACTAAATTTTCAAGAAATAAAAGAACAATTTGTTGCGTAAACTCTCTGCACATGCACATGTTTAAAGTCTTGAAATTTCACGTCGGTCGTCCCCTCGAAGGATCCATTTTAGGTTGTTGGTCATCTGCTGTGTTCGATGCAAGAATATATTGTCCCTCCAGGAACCTACAGCAGTTTGGCAATTTGCACCTCTTACTTTCCCTCTGAATAGGTGACAATCATTCCTTTTGTATCCATACAGCCTGCAAGGTCATTGGCCTTGGGTGTTCATCTCAGCTAATGCAACACAAGTCTTGCAAAACACCAAAAAATCTGCAACAGTTGGTAGCTTCAATAGATTTGACAAACATCTTTCAATCAGTCACAAAGACCAGAAAATAATGAATGCAGCATAAGGAAACTTGCACACAAATGTCATAACGTCAGTAAGACCCACACTTGACAAACCAAATAAAACTCAGCGGAACATGTTGGCCCATCCAAGTGATGATGATTGAACAAGTAAGGACACCACAACAGTAGCACTTAATATTTTGTTCTCAACTGTCATTTAGTACCACTGTTGCAGCCACACAACATTGCACATCTCTTCCCTTTCAAAAACATTTCCTGAAATTAAAGTATTCCGTTGGAAAATGAAAAGATGGGTAGGGCAGACGCTTCATGCAAACATGGCTTTAACTTTGCTCTGTTGGGCGGACTCTTCTGATAGGAGATGCCTGGGGAAAAGGATCTGTTTCGAGAAGGAAATTGATAGGAAAGTGACCTTGCAGTGCGTGGAAATGTCAGACAATGTCACTCTTCAGGATTGAGTAACACTCGACGATGGGACAGGATCAAAGAGGTACGAATGAGCCTCGAGCTTGATCGTGAAGTGGCAGATAGCAGTCACCCAAACATGGTAGCACTTACCACTCAATGCAACAGAAAATGCTACGGTTCAGGAGACAGATGTCTGCAAAGTGCTACGGTTAGGGAAAAAAACAGAGGTAAAAAAGAGTCAGGTGGACATGTAAATCAAGCCATGATGACAATTGAACAACAAGTAAGGACACCACAACAGCAGCACTTAATTTTTTGAATTAAGAGTCATTTAGTACCATTGTTGCAGCCACCCGACATTGCTCATCAACTTCCATTCTTAAACAGTGTATAAAATTAAAGAAGACCATTGGTAAAGGAAAGGATGAACAAGATCAGCCGCTTGACATCTTCAATTATGGACATGAAAATCCAATTTCACGAGTGGCCATAACATTCTCATATAAAAGTCAGAGACATAACATGGTCAAGCAAATCACTCAAGACCAGTGATTCTTAATCCTTTTTTAAAAATCTTATCTGCGCAACAAATAATGGTAGAGTATACATTCATTCATGATAACAGGAGACAAATTTCCCTTTGGGATGATGGGACATTTGTGATGAGATCCGAATGAACCAAATGCTTGATTGTGAAGATGCAGATAGCAGTCACCCAAACTTGGTAGCACTTACCACTCAATGCAACAGAAAGTGCTAAAGTTCAGGAGGCAGATGTCTGTAAAGTGCTACAGTAAGGCTAAAACCCGTGCCGACGATGTCTTCAACAAAAATGCTCACCAATCACCAATGCCCCAGCATTAACAAACTAAATTTTCAAGAAATAAAAGAACAATTTGTTGCGTAAACTCTCTGCACATGCACATGTTTAAAATCTTGAAATTTCACGTCGGTCGTCCCCTCGAAGGATCCATTTTAGGTTGTTGGTCATCTGCTGTGTTCGATGCAAGAATATATTGTCCCTCCAGGAACCTACAGCAGTTTGGCAATTTGCACCTCTTACTTTCCCTCTGAATAGGTGACAATCATTCCTTTTGTATCCATACAGCCTGCAAGGTCATTGGCCTTGGGTGTTCATCTCAGCTAATGCAACACAAGTCTTGCAAAACACCAAAAAATCTGCAACAGTTGGTAGCTTCAATAGATTTGACAAACATCTTTCAATCAGTCACAAAGACCAGAAAATAATGAATGCAGCATAAGGAAACTTGCACACAAATGTCATAACGTCAGTAAGACCCACACTTGACAAACCAAATAAAACTCAGCGGAACATGTTGGCCCATCCAAGTGATGATGATTGAACAAGTAAGGACACCACAACAGTAGCACTTAATATTTTGTTCTCAACTGTCATTTAGTACCACTGTTGCAGCCACCCAACATCGCACATCTCTTCCCTTTCAAAAACATTTCCTGAAATTAAAGTATTCCGTTGGAAAAGGAAAAGATGGGTAGGGCAGACACTTCATGCAAAAATGGCTTTAACTTTGCTCTGTTGGGCGGACTCTTCTGATAGGAGATGCCTGGGGAAAAGGATCTGTTTCGATAAGGAAATTTACAGGAAAGGGACCTTGCAGTGCGTGGAAATGTCAGACAATGTCACTCTTCAGGATTGAGTAACATTCGACGATGGGACAATATCAAAGAGGTACGAATGAACCTCGAGCTTGATCGTGAAGAGCCAGATAGCAGTCACCCAAACATGGTAGCACTTACCACTCAATGCAACAGAAAATAGTAAGATTGAACGAGAACTTACCAGTTCGAAGGTTGATCTTTATTTTATGAGGAGTCGAAGTGAGGGATTTCGTGAAGAGCCCGCCGGCGCGCATGCTCGACATACTTCAAAGTAGCGGCGTGGAATCACAGAACCAACAATAGAAATGACTTCGCATAGTATGATTGAATTGACTAAGATTACCAGATGAAGGTGATTGAGGGTTGGGCAAGGAGGGCACGAAATCCCTCACTTCGACTCCTCATAAAATAAAGATCAACCTTCGAACTGGTAAGTTCTCGTTCAATCTTACCATTTCATTTCGGAGTCACGTGAGTGACTTCGTGAAGACTTCAAAGCTTCTGTGATTACACACCCTGGACCACGTCCATGCTGACACACCACTACCAGGGATGGATGGGAGGAACAAACTTGCTCAATAGTTCATACTGCAAAACAAGAGCATATTTATTAATAACAAATCAAAAACCCCTCATGCGGGGACATCTCCACGTTCTTGACCTGCATTTAGCACGGCTTCTGCGAACTGTAGAGGAGCAGCAACAGGCTTGTTATAAAAACGCTGGAACACAGCTTCATTAGCCCATCCTGCTGTGGCGAGAATTAGGTCCATGGGCACCTCCATGACCCTCGCCGCTGACGTCGATGCAGCCCTGGTGGAATGAGACTTGAACACATTAGTGTCGATACCTGACTTACCCAAGACGACTCGAAGCCACCTGGATATCGTCTGGACTGTCACTCGATGATGAGGTCTCTTATGAGTGACAAGCAGGTATCTCTCCATTCCTCTGATGCGTGCCGTCACGTTGACATAGTGGCGGATATGTGAGGCTAAACATAGCCTAGCATCTGCGGGGTATGCCGGGAACTTCAGCTGCAGCCCTGTGCACCCACGTCTATGCTGCTTTAGTAGCTCGTCAATGAAAAATACTACTTCTGTAGGGGTAGATGTCATTCTGTCGACACGAAGTTTGTGTAGTGTCTGTACCCTCTGAGCTGAAGTCAGCGCTAGTAACATCACCAGCTTCATGGTGAGTTGGTCCAGTTGGAGCCCTTCCATGGGAGACCACGTCCTGAGCAGGGTTAATACGTCCCTGACATCCCAGGTGATATTATAGCGTGGTGTAGGCGGATTCATATTGAATATACCCCGCATGAGTCTGGACACTAGCCTGTTGGATCCTACCCCAATATTGAGGTAGAATGATAGCGCACTTCTGGCGCTGTTGATGGCACTGTAACTTAAGTGTTCATCATGGTGCAACCCCGCGAGGAATTCCAGGACGTCTGTTATTGTCACGTCATCGTACGTGATGCGAGAGCGGCTGCAGTAGGCTTCCCACTTCTTAATATGCGAGCGGTATCTTCGCCTTGTGGACTCTCGACACGACGCCCCAATGGTATCCATGGTCCGAGCCGAGAGGCCGTATTGGACTAACGGCCTGTTTAGAACCTGCAAGCCAACAAATTTAAATAGCCATGGCAGGGATGTGGCTCCCCTGAGACAGGGTGAGTAACCAATTGTGGGCAACCCTTCAAAAGGACCCAAGGTTCGTTGAGCATGTCAAAGACCACCGGATACCAAGGCTGTGTGGGCCAGTCGGGTATAATAAGGATGCCCTTGGCAGCATCTGCCTGAATCTATCGCAATACCCGACTGATGAGGCAAAACGGAGGGAAGGCATAGAAAAACCAATTCCCCCAGTCCAGCGAGAATGCATCTAGTGCTATTGCCCCTGGATCTGGTTCCCATGAAACGTAGGCTGGTACCTGATGGTTTAACCGTGACGCAAAAAGGTCAATGTCCGGTTTACCAAATTTGGCTGTGACTTTAGAAAAAATCTCAGGATGCAACATCCATTCAATATTGTCATTAAATTTGCGTGACCTGGTGTCCGCCACAGTATTAAGCTCACCTGGCAAATAGGTAGCTGAAATCCAAATGTCTCTTTGAACACACCAGAGCCAAATTGAGTTAGCCAATTTGTCACACGAAACTGACCTGGTACCACCCATATGGTTTAAATATGCCACAGCTGTGGTGTTGTCTATTTGGAGACGGACGTGTGCTCCAACAAGCTTGGAACAATATGCACGAAGTCCGTGGAATGCTGCCAGCAACTCCAAATAGTTAATCCCTTGAGTCAACAACATCGATGACTCAAGGGTGTCCCATCTACCCCCACAACTAGAGCAATTATCAGTAGCTCCCCAGCCATTGGAGCTTGCATCAGTCTGTAAATATACCACCGGATTAGCCTCCCTAACAGGTTTGAATGAGTTGCTAATGTGACACACCCACCATTGCAACTCAGTTATCGCTTCGGACGGCAGCTGCATTGATCGATCGTAATGACCAGCGTTCCGTTTTAACGCAGTAATTTTAGCTCTTTGCAAATTCTGATAATGCAAAGGTCCATATCGTGCTGCCGGAAACAAAGCCACTAGCTTGCCAATTACTGTGGCTGTATGCCGAATCGATGGTATATTGGTGCCAATTAAATCTCTGCACACCTTAGTGACTTCCTCAATTTTGTTAATTGGTATAGTTATTCTCATGCTCATTGAGTTCACCGTGAACCCTAGGTAATTAATTACCTGGGCAGGGCAGAACTTCGATTTCTCTGGATGGACAATGAATCCTAATTGTTGAAATATATTGACAGCAGCTGCAACACCCTGTTCAGCCAATTGCAGGGTGTGGCCCACAATAAAGACATCATCTAAATAGGCCATAACTATATGATGTCGTTGTCTCAAATAAGCCATGATTGGCTTCACCAATTTAGTGAACAATCTAGGGGCTGTAGTGAGCCCATTAGGCAAAGCCTTATACTGCCAAAGTTGCCCCATCCAGATAAATTTAAAAAACCTTCTATCATATTTCTGGATGGATACTGAATAATATGCATCCCTCAAATCAATGCATGCCATAAAGCAGCCATGAGAAATCAATGATTTGGCTGTTTCAAACGTATCCATTTTAAAATGAGTATATGTTACAAACGTATTCAAACGGGTTAGATCAATAATGACACGACAGCCTCCATCCTTCTTAGGTCTAGTAAATATGTTCGAAACAAATTCAATTGGCTCATGCACCGTTTTCTCAATCACCCCCTTCTGTTCCAGACTTAAAATTTCCTTATAACCTGCTGCCTGTTCTGCAGCAGACAATTTGAACGTACGACCAGGCATGTGCTGGGATGGAGGAATGTCGCCATTAATAAACTCAATTTTATGCCCCTGAATATTCCGCAACACATACTCATCACCAGTAAAATTACCCCATGCACCCAAAAACAACCGTAAACGACCACCAACATGGGAAGTTAAACAGAGAGAAAAAAGAGAACCAGACCCCCTCACCTCCGTGGTTACCGGCGGTCCTTGACACGTGTGGGTGGCCGTGGAGGTGCTGGGTTGGCTTGAGGGCGCGGCGTCTTCGATTTCCACAAAGGTCTCTGCCGACCCTGTCCTAAAAAAGACCCTTGGTGCTGGTTCTGGTGCTGTTGTCGTTGTGGAGCTAGAGGGTGAGTCCTCGTCGAGGCACTGGCCGACCCTCTTGAGCGAATGTATGGAGCTTTTGAGCCTGACGGTGTGGGGGCACTCTGAGAGCGCATGATCCCCACCGTTTTGGCTTGTTCGTCAAGCTCTTTGACTCTCTTCGAGAGGTCCTCACCAAAGAGCTGACGGGGCGGCGGCTGCGGCGGTGGTTTGCACAATCCTGCAAACTTCGGGTTGAGTGCTGGGCGGATGCTGTTTTTGCGAAACCCGTTGATTTCGTGCTGGGTCGCGCACAATAAGGCCAGAGCATCTTCCTGGTCCAAATTCAGTTCGTCCCCGTCCACCGACCGCGCAAAGGCGGTAATACCGGCCGTGAGGAGTTTCAGGATCCGCTGCAATTTTAGCTCCTGTTGACGGATAGCCGCACTGATGGTGCCCCATATTGGCGTATTGACCACAGGCACGTTGAGGGAGTTGCAGTTTGATGGAGCCTTGTGACGGCTCATAGCCTGGATGAGGACTTCTTCCTGCAGCACCTGATTATTAAGAAAGTCCACTGTGGCTGCCAGCTTTGTATTTAGAGGAAGACCAGCCGTATGTGGGGCCGCGAATTTGGTCGCCACATCCAAGAGTTCCACCGCTGGCACCTCCAACGGAGGTGGTACAGGATCCACCAGAACCTCCTCCTCCTGCTGCTCCAGGCTGATAGTAGATGTTGGTGAAGACGCCCTGTGCCTGTTGCTGCCCTGTTGTTGTTGACGTTGAAGCAGGAGCTCCAGCAGCCGCTCCATACGGTCAATACGCCCTTCACCCTGAACACTCAGGTGGTCGGAGTCCTCCGGCTCTGAAAAGAAAACCGGGCTCCTGTCATCGGCCCGCACCTCGTCGAGGCCCTGCCGGTGCCGGTAGTTGTCGCTAACAGCCGCCGAGGCGAAACTGCGCGATTCCTGCGCGGGCATGTTCAACCGCCTCCGTTTAGCGGGAGCTGAAGCCGCTGCCACTAAGGGCACTTGCGGCGAGGTGTCGGCACCAGCCGAAGCATGGCTGCCTGGGGCCCACGCAGTCTTGCCGGCTGCCCACATCGTGGACGTTGCCGGCGCATGGTCTCGCCCACCCATCCATGGGGGGCTCGGCGACCGTGACGAGACCCGACTCGACCGACCCGTCCCGGCGTCGAGAGTCGGGGTGTGCCGGCTGGACCTCACAGCCGCCCCGGGTCTCGCCCTGGAACCTGACCGCTCCTCCGTGTCAGGCAATGCCTTAGCCCTAATAGGGTTAGGCTTCTGGGCTCCTGCCCTCCCCCTTCTCGGAGGGCTGAGTGGAACAGGCCGTGCAACGGCACGTGCCCTGCTCGACGCCGCCAGCGAGCCCGCTGACGACCTGACTGCCATGGCAGGGTCCCCCTGCTCTGGCGGCACACCACACTCCTCCTCGTCGAACTCCTCCGAGCTGTGGTGTGCTGGCGGATCTGGACCTGTGAACACAGGGCTTACCCACATCTCCGCCTGAGTCCCGGCCTGCGCTGCAGGTACTGCCGATGGTAAAGGCCCCGGAACTGTTGACCGGCGAACTCGTCCTGACGTCCTCCGGCCCTTCGAACTCCCATCCATGTCCTTGCTGCAAGACATAATCAGACAACAAGGACCACCAACTAAAGGTAGAATACTCACCCCCGTGGCCCCTTATGAAGGGCTGGCGAGGAGCGCGCTCCACCGCCAGCCGTCGCAGCAACGCGTTACGATGATATGTCGAGCATGCGCGCCGGCGGGCTCTTCACGAATTCACTCACGTGACTCCGAAATGAAATATTGTCCCTCCAGGAACCTACAGCAGTTTGGCAATTTGCACCTCTTACTTTCCCTCTGAATAGGTGACAATCATTCCTTTTGTATCCATACAGCCTGCAAGGTCATTGGCCTTGGGTGTTCATCTCAGCTAATGCAACACAAGTCTTGCAAAACACCAAAAAATCTGCAACAGTTGGTAGCTTCAATAGATTTGACAAAGATCTTTCAATCAGTCACAAAGACCAGAAAATAATGAATGCAGCATAAGGAAACTTACACACAAATGTCATAACGTCAGTAAGACCCACACTTGACAAACCAAATAAAACTCAGCGGAACATGTTGGCCCATCCAAGTGATGATGATTGAACAAGTAAGGACACCACAACAGTAGCACTTAATATTTTGTTCTCAACTGTCATTTAGTACCACTGTTGCAGCCACACAACATTGCACATCTCTTCCCTTCAAAAACATTTCCTGAAATTAAAGTTTTCCGTTTTTAACTTTAACTTTAACTTTGGCTTTAACTTTGCTCTGTTGGGCGGACTCTTCTGATAGATCCTTTTCCCCAGGCATCTCCTGTTTTGAGAAGGAAATTGATAGGAAAGTGACCTTGCAGTGCGTGGAAATGTCAGACAATGTCACTCTTCAGGATTGAGTAACACTCGACGATGGGACAGGATCAAAGAGGTACGAATGAGCCTCGAGCTTGATCGTGAAGAGCCAGATAGCAGTCACCCAAACATGGTAGCACTTACCACTCAATGCAACAGAAAATGCTACGGTTCAGGAGACAGATGTCTGCAAAGTGCTACGGTTAGGGAAAAAAACAGAGGTAAAAAAGAGTCAGGTGGACATGTAAATCAAGCCATGATGACAATTGAACAACAAGTAAGGACACCACAACAGCAGCACTTAATTTTTTGAATTAACAGTCATTTAGTACCATTGTTGCAGCCACCCGACATTGCTCATCAACTTCCATTCTTAAACAGTGTATAAAATTAAAGAAGACCATTGGTAAAGGAAAGGATGAACAAGATCAGCCGCTTGACATCTTCAATTATGGACATGAAAATCCAATTTCACGAGTGGCCATAACATTCTCATATAAAAGTCAGAGACATAACATGGTCAAGCAAATCACTCGAGACCAGTGATTCTTAATCCTTTTTTAAAAATCTTATCTGCGCAACAAATATTGGTAGAGTATACATTCATTCATGATAACAGGAGACAAATTTCCCTTTGGGATGATGGGACATTTGTGATGAGATCCGAATGAACCAAATGCTTGATTGTGAAGATGCAGATAGCAGTCACCCAAACTTGGTAGCACTTACCACTCAATGCAACAGAAAGTGCTAAAGTTCAGGAGGCAGATGTCTGTAAAGTGCTACAGTAAGGCTAAAACCCGTGCCGACGATGTCTTCAACAAAAATGCTCACCAATCACCAATGCCCCAGCATTCACAGTCTAAGGATAAGGGGGAATTCCTTTAGGACCGAAATGAGGAAAACATTCTTTACACAGAGAGTGGTGAGTCTCTGGAATTCTCTGCCACAGAAGGTAGTTGAGGCCAGTTCATTGGCTATATTTAAGAGGGCGTTAGATGTGGCACTTGTGGCTAAAGGGATCAGGGGGTATGGAGAGAAGGCAGGTACGGGATACTGAGTTGGATGATCAGCCATGATCACATTGAATGGCGGTGCAGGCTCGAAGGGCCGAATGGCCTACTCCTGCACCTATTTTCTATGTTTCTATGTTTCTATTAACAAACTAAATTTTCAAGAAATAAAAGAACAATTTGTTGCGTAAACTCTCTGCACTTGCACATGTTTAAAGTCTTGAAATTTCACGTCGGTCGTCCCCTCGAAGGATCCATTTTAGGTTGTTGGTCATCTGCTGTGTTCGATGCAAGAATATATTGTCCCTCCAGGAACCTACAGCAGTTTGGCAATTTGCACCTCTTACTTTCCCTCTGAATAGGTGACAATCATTCCTTTTGTATCCATACAGCCTGCAAGGTCATTGGCCTTGGGTGTTCATCTCAGCTAATGCAACACAAGTCTTGCAAAACACCAAAAAATCTGCAACAGTTGGTAGCTTCAATAGATTTGACAAAGATCTTTCAATCAGTCACAAAGACCAGAAAATAATGAATGCAGCATAAGGAAACTTACACACAAATGTCATAACGTCAGTAAGACCCACACTTGACAAACCAAATAAAACTCAGCGGAACATGTTGGCCCATCCAAGTGATGATGATTGAACAAGTAAGGACACCACAACAGTAGCACTTAATATTTTGTTCTCAACTGTCATTTAGTACCACTGTTGCAGCCACACAACATTGCACATCTCTTCCCTTTCAAAAACATTTCCTGAAATTAAAGTATTCCGTTGGAAAATGAAAAGATGGGTAGGGCAGACGCTTCATGCAAACATGGCTTTAACTTTGCTCTGTTGGGCGGACTCTTCTGATAGGAGATGCCTGGGGAAAAGGATCTGTTTCGAGAAGGAAATTGATAGGAAAGTGACCTTGCAGAGCGTGGAAATGTCAGACAATGTCACTCTTCAGGATTGAGTAACACTCGACGATGGGACAGGATCAAAGAGGTACGAATGAGCCTCGAGCTTGATCGTGAAGAGCCAGATAGCAGTCACCCAAACATGGTAGCACTTACCACTCAATGCAACAGAAAATGCTACGGTTCAGGAGACAGATGTCTGCAAAGTGCTACGGTTAGGGAAAAAAACAGAGGTAAAAAAGAGTCAGGTGGACATGTAAATCAAGCCATGATGACAATTGAACAACAAGTAAGGACACCACAACAGCAGCACTTAATTTTTTGAATTAAGAGTCATTTAGTACCATTGTTGCAGCCACCCGACATTGCTCATCAACTTCCATTCTTAAACAGTGTATAAAATTAAAGAAGACCATTGGTAAAGGAAAGGATGAACAAGATCAGCCGCTTGACATCTTCAATTATGGACATGAAAATCCAATTTCACGAGTGGCCATAACATTCTCATATAAAAGTCAGAGACATAACATGGTCAAGCAAATCACTCAAGACCAGTGATTCTTAATCCTTTTTTAAAAATCTTATCTGCGCAACAAATAATGGTAGAGTATACATTCATTCATGATAACAGGAGACAAATTTCCCTTTGGGATGATGGGACATTTGTGATGAGATCCGAATGAACCAAATGCTTGATTGTGAAGATGCAGATAGCAGTCACCCAAACTTGGTAGCACTTACCACTCAATGCAACAGAAAGTGCTAAAGTTCAGGAGGCAGATGTCTGTAAAGTGCTACAGTAAGGCTAAAACCCGTGCCGACGATGTCTTCAACAAAAATGCTCACCAATCACCAATGCCCCAGCATTAAGAAACTAAATTTTCAAGAAATAAAAGAACAATTTGTTGCGTAAACTCTCTGCACATGCACATGTTTAAAATCTTGAAATTTCACGTCGGTCGTCCCCTCGAAGGATCCATTTTAGGTTGTTGGTCATCTGCTGTGTTCGATGCAAGAATATATTGTCCCTCCAGGAACCTACAGCAGTTTGGCAATTTGCACCTCTTACTTTCCCTCTGAATAGGTGACAATCATTCCTTTTGTATCCATACAGCCTGCAAGGTCATTGGCCTTGGGTGTTCATCTCAGCTAATGCAACACAAGTCTTGCAAAACACCAAAAAATCTGCAACAGTTGGTAGCTTCAATAGATTTGACAAACATCTTTCAATCAGTCACAAAGACCAGAAAATAATGAATGCAGCATAAGGAAACTTGCACACAAATGTCATAACGTCAGTAAGACCCACACTTGACAAACCAAATAAAACTCAGCGGAACATGTTGGCCCATCCAAGTGATGATGATTGAACAAGTAAGGACACCACAACAGTAGCACTTAATATTTTGTTCTCAACTGTCATTTAGTACCACTGTTGCAGCCACACAACATTGCACATCTCTTCCCTTTCAAAAACATTTCCTGAAATTAAAGTATTCCGTTGGAAAATGAAAAGATGGGTAGGGCAGACGCTTCATGCAAACATGGCTTTAACTTTGCTCTGTTGGGCGGACTCTTCTGATAGGAGATGCCTGGGGAAAAGGATCTGTTTCGAGAAGGAAATTGATAGGAAAGTGACCTTGCAGTGCGTGGAAATGTCAGACAATGTCACTCTTCAGGATTGAGTAACACTCGACGATGGGACAGGATCAAAGAGGTACGAATGAGCCTCGAGCTTGATCGTGAAGTGGCAGATAGCAGTCACCCAAACATGGTAGCACTTACCACTCAATGCAACAGAAAATGCTACGGTTCAGGAGACAGATGTCTGCAAAGTGCTACGGTTAGGGAAAAAAACAGAGGTAAAAAAGAGTCAGGTGGACATGTAAATCAAGCCATGATGACAATTGAACAACAAGTAAGGACACCACAACAGCAGCACTTAATTTTTTGAATTAAGAGTCATTTAGTACCATTGTTGCAGCCACCCGACATTGCTCATCAACTTCCATTCTTAAACAGTGTATAAAATTAAAGAAGACCATTGGTAAAGGAAAGGATGAACAAGATCAGCCGCTTGACATCTTCAATTATGGACATGAAAATCCAATTTCACGAGTGGCCATAACATTCTCATATAAAAGTCAGAGACATAACATGGTCAAGCAAATCACTCAAGACCAGTGATTCTTAATCCTTTTTTAAAAATCTTATCTGCGCAACAAATATTGGTAGAGTATACATTCATTCATGATAACAGGAGACAAATTTCCCTTTGGGATGATGGGACATTTGTGATGAGATCCGAATGAACCAAATGCTTGATTGTGAAGATGCAGATAGCAGTCACCCAAACTTGGTAGCACTTACCACTCAATGCAACAGAAAGTGCTAAAGTTCAGGAGGCAGATGTCTGTAAAGTGCTACAGTAAGGCTAAAACCCGTGCCGACGATGTCTTCAACAAAAATGCTCACCAATCACCAATGCCCCAGCATTAACAAACTAAAATTTCAAGAAATAAAAGAACAATTTGTTGCGTAAACTCTCTGCACTTGCACATGTTTAAAGTCTTGAAATTTCACGTCGGTCGTCCCCTCGAAGGATCCATTTTAGGTTGTTGGTCATCTGCTGTGTTTGATGCAAGAATATATTGTCCCTCCAGGAACCTACAGCAGTTTGGCAATTTGCACCTCTTACTTTCCCTCTGAATAGGTGACAATCATTCCTTTTGTATCCATGCAGCCTGCAAGGTCATTGGCCTTGGGTGTTCATCTCAGCTAATGCAACACAAGTCTTGCAAAACACCAAAAAATCTGCAACAGTTGGTAGCTTCAATAGATTTGACAAACATCTTTCAATCAGTCACAAAGACCAGAAAATAATGAATGCAGCATAAGGAAACTTGCACACAAATGTCATAACGTCAGTAAGACCCACACTTGACAAACCAAATAAAACTCAGCGGAACATGTTGGCCCATCCAAGTGATGATGATTGAACAAGTAAGGACACCACAACAGTAGCACTTAATATTTTGTTCTCAACTGTCATTTAGTACCACTGTTGCAGCCACACAACATTGCACATCTCTTCCCTTTCAAAAACATTTCCTGAAATTAAAGTATTCCGTTGGAAAATGAAAAGATGGGTAGGGCAGACGCTTCATGCAAACATGGCTTTAACTTTTCTCTGTTGGGCGGACTCTTCTGATAGGAGATGCCTGGGGAAAAGGATCTGTTTCGAGAAGGAAATTGATAGGAAAGTGACCTTGCAGTGCGTGGAAATGTCAGACAATGTCACTCTTCAGGATTGAGTAACACTCGACGATGGGACAGGATCAAAGAGGTACGAATGAGCCTCGAGCTTGATCGTGAAGAGCCAGATAGCAGTCACCCAAACATGGTAGCACTTACCACTCAATGCAACAGAAAATGCTACGGTTCAGGAGACAGATGTCTGCAAAGTGCTACGGTTGGGGAAAAAAACAGAGGTAAAAAAGAGTCAGGTGGACATGTAAATCAAGCCATGATGACAATTGAACAACAAGTAAGGACACCACAACAGCAGCACTTAATTTTTTGAATTAAGAGTCATTTAGTACCATTGTTGCAGCCACCCGACATTGCTCATCAACTTCCATTCTTAAACAGTGTATAAAATTAAAGAAGACCATTGGTAAAGGAAAGGATGAACAAGATCAGCCGCTTGACATCTTCAATTATGGACATGAAAATCCAATTTCACGAGTGGCCATAACATTCTCATATAAAAGTCAGAGACATAACATGGTCAAGCAAATCACTCAAGACCAGTGATTCTTAATCCTTTTTTAAAAATCTTATCTGCGCAACAAATATTGGTAGAGTATACATTCATTCATGATAACAGGAGACAAATTTCCCTTTGGGATGATGGGACATTTGTGATGAGATCCGAATGAACCAAATGCTTGATTGTGAAGATGCAGATAGCAGTCACCCAAACTTGGTAGCACTTACCACTCAATGCAACAGAAAGTGCTAAAGTTCAGGAGGCAGATGTCTGTAAAGTGCTACAGTAAGGCTAAAACCCGTGCCGACGATGTCTTCAACAAAAATGCTCACCAATCACCAATGCCCCAGCATTAACAAACTAAATTTTCAAGAAATAAAAGAACAATTTGTTGCGTAAACTCTCTGCACTTGCACATGTTTAAAGTCTTGAAATTTCACGTCGGTCGTCCCCTCGAAGGATCCATTTTAGGTTGTTGGTCATCTGCTGTGTTCGATGCAAGAACATATTGTCCCTCCAGGAACCTACAGCAGTTTGGCAATTTGCACCTCTTACTTTCCCTCTGAATAGGTGACAATCATTCCTTTTGTATCCATGCAGCCTGCAAGGTCATTGGCCTTGGGTGTTCATCTCAGCTAATGCAACACAAGTCTTGCAAAACACCAAAAAATCTGCAACAGTTGGTAGCTTCAATAGATTTGACAAACATCTTTCAATCAGTCACAAAGACCAGAAAATAATGAATGCAGCATAAGGAAACTTGCACACAAATGTCATAACGTCAGTAAGACCCACACTTGACAAACCAAATAAAACTCAGCGGAACATGTTGGCCCATCCAAGTGATGATGATTGAACAAGTAAGGACACCACAACAGTAGCACTTAATATTTTGTTCTCAACTGTCATTTAGTACCACTGTTGCAGCCACACAACATTGCACATCTCTTCCCTTTCAAAAACATTTCCTGAAATTAAAGTATTCCGTTGGAAAATGAAAAGATGGGTAGGGCAGACGCTTCATGCAAACATGGCTTTAACTTTTCTCTGTTGGGCGGACTCTTCTGATAGGAGATGCCTGGGGAAAAGGATCTGTTTCGAGAAGGAAATTGATAGGAAAGTGACCTTGCAGTGCGTGGAAATGTCAGACAATGTCACTCTTCAGGATTGAGTAACACTCGACGATGGGACAGGATCAAAGAGGTACGAATGAGCCTCGAGCTTGATCGTGAAGAGCCAGATAGCAGTCACCCAAACATGGTAGCACTTACCACTCAATGCAACAGAAAATGCTACGGTTCAGGAGACAGATGTCTGCAAAGTGCTACGGTTGGGGAAAAAAACAGAGGTAAAAAAGAGTCAGGTGGACATGTAAATCAAGCCATGATGACAATTGAACAACAAGTAAGGACACCACAACAGCAGCACTTAATTTTTTGAATTAAGAGTCATTTAGTACCATTGTTGCAGCCACCCGACATTGCTCATCAACTTCCATTCTTAAACAGTGTATAAAATTAAAGAAGACCATTGGTAAAGGAAAGGATGAACAAGATCAGCCGCTTGACATCTTCAATTATGGACATGAAAATCCAATTTCACGAGTGGCCATAACATTCTCATATAAAAGTCAGAGACATAACATGGCCAAGCAAATCACTCAAGACCAGTGATTCTTAATCCTTTTTTAAAATTTTTATCTGCGCAACAAATATTGGTAGAGTATACATTCATTCATGATAACAGGAGACAAATTTCCCTTTGGGATGATGGGACATTTGTGATGAGATCCGAATGAACCAAATGCTTGATTGTGAAGATGCAGATAGCAGTCACCCAAACTTGGTAGCACTTACCACTCAATGCAACAGAAAGTGCTAAAGTTCAGGAGGCAGATGTCTGTAAAGTGCTACAGTAAGGCTAAAACCCGTGCCGACGATGTCTTCAACAAAAATGCTCACCAATCACCAATGCCCCAGCATTAACAAACTAAATTTTCAAGAAATAAAAGAACAATTTGTTGCGTAAACTCTCTGCACTTGCACATGTTTAAAGTCTTGAAATTTCACGTCGGTCGTCCCCTCGAAGGATCCATTTTAGGTTGTTGGTCATCTGCTGTGTTCGATGCAAGAATATATTGTCCCTCCAGGAACCTACAGCAGTTTGGCAATTTGCACCTCTTACTTTCCCTCTGAATAGGTGACAATCATTCCTTTTGTATCCATACAGCCTGCAAGGTCATTGGCCTTGGGTTTTCATCTCAGCTAATGCAACACAAGTCTTGCAAAACACCAAAAAATCTGCAACAGTTGGTAGCTTCAATAGATTTGACAAACATCTTTCAATCAGTCACAAAGACCAGAAAATAATGAATGCAGCATAAGGAAACTTGCACACAAATGTCATAACGTCAGTAAGACCCACACTTGACAAACCAAATAAAACTCAGCGGAACATGTTGGCCCATCCAAGTGATGATGATTGAACAAGTAAGGACACCACAACAGTAGCACTTAATATTTTGTTCTCAACTGTCATTTAGTACCACTGTTGCAGCCACACAACATTGCACATCTCTTCCCTTTCAAAAACATTTCCTGAAATTAAAGTATTCCGTTGGAAAATGAAAAGATGGGTAGGGCAGACGCTTCATGCAAACATGGCTTTAACTTTGCTCTGTTGGGCGGACTCTTCTGATAGGAGATGCCTGGGGAAAAGGATCTGTTTCGAGAAGGAAATTGATAGGAAAGTGACCTTGCAGTGCGTGGAAATGTCAGACAATGTCACTCTTCAGGATTGAGTAACACTCGACGATGGGACAGGATCAAAGAGGTACGAATGAGCCTCGAGCTTGATCGTGAAGTGCCAGATAGCAGTCACCCAAACATGGTAGCACTTACCACTCAATGCAACAGAAAATGCTACGGTTCAGGAGACAGATGTCTGCAAAGTGCTACGGTTAGGGAAAAAAACAGAGGTAAAAAAGAGTCAGGTGGACATGTAAATCAAGCCATGATGACAATTGAACAACAAGTAAGGACACCACAACAGCAGCACTTAATTTTTTGAATTAAGAGTCATTTAGTACCATTGTTGCAGCCACCCGACATTGCTCATCAACTTCCATTCTTAAACAGTGTATAAAATTAAAGAAGACCATTGGTAAAGGAAAGGATGAACAAGATCAGCCGCTTGACATCTTCAATTATGGACATGAAAATCCAATTTCACGAGTGGTCATAACATTCTCATATAAAAGTCAGAGACATAACATGGTCAAGCAAATCACTCAAGACCAGTGATTCTTAATCCTTTTTTAAAAATCTTATCTGCGCAACAAATATTGGTAGAGTATACATTCATTCATGATAACAGGAGACAAATTTCCCTTTGGGATGATGGGACATTTGTGATGAGATCCGAATGAACCAAATGCTTGATTGTGAAGATGCAGATAGCAGTCACCCAAACTTGGTAGCACTTACCACTCAATGCAACAGAAAGTGCTAAAGTTCAGGAGGCAGATGTCTGTAAAGTGCTACAGTAAGGCTAAAACCCGTGCCGACGATGTCTTCAACAAAAATGCTCACCAATCACCAATGCCCCAGCATTAACAAACTAAATTTTCAAGAAATAAAAGAACAATTTGTTGCGTAAACTCTCTGCACTTGCACATGTTTAAAGTCTTGAAATTTCACGTCGGTCGTCCCCTCGAAGGATCCATTTTAGGTTGTTGGTCATCTGCTGTGTTCGATGCAAGAACATATTGTCCCTCCAGGAACCTACAGCAGTTTGGCAATTTGCACCTCTTACTTTCCCTCTGAATAGGTGACAATCATTCCTTTTGTATCCATGCAGCCTGCAAGGTCATTGGCCTTGGGTGTTCATCTCAGCTAATGCAACACAAGTCTTGCAAAACACCAAAAAATCTGCAACAGTTGGTAGCTTCAATAGATTTGACAAACATCTTTCAATCAGTCACAAAGACCAGAAAATAATGAATGCAGCATAAGGAAACTTGCACACAAATGTCATAACGTCAGTAAGACCCACACTTGACAAACCAAATAAAACTCAGCGGAACATGTTGGCCCATCCAAGTGATGATGATTGAACAAGTAAGGACACCACAACAGTAGCACTTAATATTTTGTTCTCAACTGTCATTTAGTACCACTGTTGCAGCCACACAACATTGCACATCTCTTCCCTTTCAAAAACATTTCCTGAAATTAAAGTATTCCGTTGGAAAATGAAAAGATGGGTAGGGCAGACGCTTCATGCAAACATGGCTTTAACTTTTCTCTGTTGGGCGGACTCTTCTGATAGGAGATGCCTGGGGAAAAGGATCTGTTTCGAGAAGGAAATTGATAGGAAAGTGACCTTGCAGTGCGTGGAAATGTCAGACAATGTCACTCTTCAGGATTGAGTAACACTCGACGATGGGACAGGATCAAAGAGGTACGAATGAGCCTCGAGCTTGATCGTGAAGAGCCAGATAGCAGTCACCCAAACATGGTAGCACTTACCACTCAATGCAACAGAAAATGCTACGGTTCAGGAGACAGATGTCTGCAAAGTGCTACGGTTGGGGAAAAAAACAGAGGTAAAAAAGAGTCAGGTGGACATGTAAATCAAGCCATGATGACAATTGAACAACAAGTAAGGACACCACAACAGCAGCACTTAATTTTTTGAATTAAGAGTCATTTAGTACCATTGTTGCAGCCACCCGACATTGCTCATCAACTTCCATTCTTAAACAGTGTATAAAATTAAAGAAGACCATTGGTAAAGGAAAGGATGAACAAGATCAGCCGCTTGACATCTTCAATTATGGACATGAAAATCCAATTTCACGAGTGGCCATAACATTCTCATATAAAAGTCAGAGACATAACATGGTCAAGCAAATCACTCAAGACCAGTGATTCTTAATCCTTTTTTAAAAATCTTATCTGCGCAACAAATATTGGTAGAGTATACATTCATTCATGATAACAGGAGACAAATTTCCCTTTGGGATGATGGGACATTTGTGATGAGATCCGAATGAACCAAATGCTTGATTGTGAAGATGCAGATAGCAGTCACCCAAACTTGGTAGCACTTACCACTCAATGCAACAGAAAGTGCTAAAGTTCAGGAGGCAGATGTCTGTAAAGTGCTACAGTAAGGCTAAAACCCGTGCCGACGATGTCTTCAACAAAAATGCTCACCAATCACCAATGCCCCAGCATTAACAAACTAAATTTTCAAGAAATAAAAGAACAATTTGTTGCGTAAACTCTCTGCACTTGCACATGTTTAAAGTCTTGAAATTTCACGTCGGTCGTCCCCTCGAAGGATCCATTTTAGGTTGTTGGTCATCTGCTGTGTTCGATGCAAGAACATATTGTCCCTCCAGGAACCTACAGCAGTTTGGCAATTTGCACCTCTTACTTTCCCTCTGAATAGGTGACAATCATTCCTTTTGTATCCATGCAGCCTGCAAGGTCATTGGCCTTGGGTGTTCATCTCAGCTAATGCAACACAAGTCTTGCAAAACACCAAAAAATCTGCAACAGTTGGTAGCTTCAATAGATTTGACAAACATCTTTCAATCAGTCACAAAGACCAGAAAATAATGAATGCAGCATAAGGAAACTTGCACACAAATGTCATAACGTCAGTAAGACCCACACTTGACAAACCAAATAAAACTCAGCGGAACATGTTGGCCCATCCAAGTGATGATGATTGAACAAGTAAGGACACCACAACAGTAGCACTTAATATTTTGTTCTCAACTGTCATTTAGTACCACTGTTGCAGCCACACAACATTGCACATCTCTTCCCTTTCAAAAACATTTCCTGAAATTAAAGTATTCCGTTGGAAAATGAAAAGATGGGTAGGGCAGACGCTTCATGCAAACATGGCTTTAACTTTTCTCTGTTGGGCGGACTCTTCTGATAGGAGATGCCTGGGGAAAAGGATCTGTTTCGAGAAGGAAATTGATAGGAAAGTGACCTTGCAGTGCGTGGAAATGTCAGACAATGTCACTCTTCAGGATTGAGTAACACTCGACGATGGGACAGGATCAAAGAGGTACGAATGAGCCTCGAGCTTGATCGTGAAGAGCCAGATAGCAGTCACCCAAACATGGTAGCACTTACCACTCAATGCAACAGAAAATGCTACGGTTCAGGAGACAGATGTCTGCAAAGTGCTACGGTTGGGGAAAAAAACAGAGGTAAAAAAGAGTCAGGTGGACATGTAAATCAAGCCATGATGACAATTGAACAACAAGTAAGGACACCACAACAGCAGCACTTAATTTTTTGAATTAAGAGTCATTTAGTACCATTGTTGCAGCCACCCGACATTGCTCATCAACTTCCATTCTTAAACAGTGTATAAAATTAAAGAAGACCATTGGTAAAGGAAAGGATGAACAAGATCAGCCGCTTGACATCTTCAATTATGGACATGAAAATCCAATTTCACGAGTGGCCATAACATTCTCATATAAAAGTCAGAGACATAACATGGCCAAGCAAATCACTCAAGACCAGTGATTCTTAATCCTTTTTTAAAATTTTTATCTGCGCAACAAATATTGGTAGAGTATACATTCATTCATGATAACAGGAGACAAATTTCCCTTTGGGATGATGGGACATTTGTGATGAGATCCGAATGAACCAAATGCTTGATTGTGAAGATGCAGATAGCAGTCACCCAAACTTGGTAGCACTTACCACTCAATGCAACAGAAAGTGCTAAAGTTCAGGAGGCAGATGTCTGTAAAGTGCTACAGTAAGGCTAAAACCCGTGCCGACGATGTCTTCAACAAAAATGCTCACCAATCACCAATGCCCCAGCATTAACAAACTAAATTTTCAAGAAATAAAAGAACAATTTGTTGCGTAAACTCTCTGCACTTGCACATGTTTAAAGTCTTGAAATTTCACGTCGGTCGTCCCCTCGAAGGATCCATTTTAGGTTGTTGGTCATCTGCTGTGTTCGATGCAAGAATATATTGTCCCTCCAGGAACCTACAGCAGTTTGGCAATTTGCACCTCTTACTTTCCCTCTGAATAGGTGACAATCATTCCTTTTGTATCCATACAGCCTGCAAGGTCATTGGCCTTGGGTTTTCATCTCAGCTAATGCAACACAAGTCTTGCAAAACACCAAAAAATCTGCAACAGTTGGTAGCTTCAATAGATTTGACAAACATCTTTCAATCAGTCACAAAGACCAGAAAATAATGAATGCAGCATAAGGAAACTTGCACACAAATGTCATAACGTCAGTAAGACCCACACTTGACAAACCAAATAAAACTCAGCGGAACATGTTGGCCCATCCAAGTGATGATGATTGAACAAGTAAGGACACCACAACAGTAGCACTTAATATTTTGTTCTCAACTGTCATTTAGTACCACTGTTGCAGCCACACAACATTGCACATCTCTTCCCTTTCAAAAACATTTCCTGAAATTAAAGTATTCCGTTGGAAAATGAAAAGATGGGTAGGGCAGACGCTTCATGCAAACATGGCTTTAACTTTGCTCTGTTGGGCGGACTCTTCTGATAGGAGATGCCTGGGGAAAAGGATCTGTTTCGAGAAGGAAATTGATAGGAAAGTGACCTTGCAGTGCGTGGAAATGTCAGACAATGTCACTCTTCAGGATTGAGTAACACTCGACGATGGGACAGGATCAAAGAGGTACGAATGAGCCTCGAGCTTGATCGTGAAGTGCCAGATAGCAGTCACCCAAACATGGTAGCACTTACCACTCAATGCAACAGAAAATGCTACGGTTCAGGAGACAGATGTCTGCAAAGTGCTACGGTTAGGGAAAAAAACAGAGGTAAAAAAGAGTCAGGTGGACATGTAAATCAAGCCATGATGACAATTGAACAACAAGTAAGGACACCACAACAGCAGCACTTAATTTTTTGAATTAAGAGTCATTTAGTACCATTGTTGCAGCCACCCGACATTGCTCATCAACTTCCATTCTTAAACAGTGTATAAAATTAAAGAAGACCATTGGTAAAGGAAAGGATGAACAAGATCAGCCGCTTGACATCTTCAATTATGGACATGAAAATCCAATTTCACGAGTGGTCATAACATTCTCATATAAAAGTCAGAGACATAACATGGTCAAGCAAATCACTCAAGACCAGTGATTCTTAATCCTTTTTTAAAAATCTTATCTGCGCAACAAATATTGGTAGAGTATACATTCATTCATGATAACAGGAGACAAATTTCCCTTTGGGATGATGGGACATTTGTGATGAGATCCGAATGAACCAAATGCTTGATTGTGAAGATGCAGATAGCAGTCACCCAAACTTGGTAGCACTTACCACTCAATGCAACAGAAAGTGCTAAAGTTCAGGAGGCAGATGTCTGTAAAGTGCTACAGTAAGGCTAAAACCCGTGCCGACGATGTCTTCAACAAAAATGCTCACCAATCACCAATGCCCCAGCATTAACAAACTAAATTTTCAAGAAATAAAAGAACAATTTGTTGCGTAAACTCTCTGCACTTGCACATGTTTAAAGTCTTGAAATTTCACGTCGGTCGTCCCCTCGAAGGATCCATTTTAGGTTGTTGGTCATCTGCTGTGTTCGATGCAAGAACATATTGTCCCTCCAGGAACCTACAGCAGTTTGGCAATTTGCACCTCTTACTTTCCCTCTGAATAGGTGACAATCATTCCTTTTGTATCCATGCAGCCTGCAAGGTCATTGGCCTTGGGTGTTCATCTCAGCTAATGCAACACAAGTCTTGCAAAACACCAAAAAATCTGCAACAGTTGGTAGCTTCAATAGATTTGACAAACATCTTTCAATCAGTCACAAAGACCAGAAAATAATGAATGCAGCATAAGGAAACTTGCACACAAATGTCATAACGTCAGTAAGACCCACACTTGACAAACCAAATAAAACTCAGCGGAACATGTTGGCCCATCCAAGTGATGATGATTGAACAAGTAAGGACACCACAACAGTAGCACTTAATATTTTGTTCTCAACTGTCATTTAGTACCACTGTTGCAGCCACACAACATTGCACATCTCTTCCCTTTCAAAAACATTTCCTGAAATTAAAGTATTCCGTTGGAAAATGAAAAGATGGGTAGGGCAGACGCTTCATGCAAACATGGCTTTAACTTTTCTCTGTTGGGCGGACTCTTCTGATAGGAGATGCCTGGGGAAAAGGATCTGTTTCGAGAAGGAAATTGATAGGAAAGTGACCTTGCAGTGCGTGGAAATGTCAGACAATGTCACTCTTCAGGATTGAGTAACACTCGACGATGGGACAGGATCAAAGAGGTACGAATGAGCCTCGAGCTTGATCGTGAAGAGCCAGATAGCAGTCACCCAAACATGGTAGCACTTACCACTCAATGCAACAGAAAATGCTACGGTTCAGGAGACAGATGTCTGCAAAGTGCTACGGTTGGGGAAAAAAACAGAGGTAAAAAAGAGTCAGGTGGACATGTAAATCAAGCCATGATGACAATTGAACAACAAGTAAGGACACCACAACAGCAGCACTTAATTTTTTGAATTAAGAGTCATTTAGTACCATTGTTGCAGCCACCCGACATTGCTCATCAACTTCCATTCTTAAACAGTGTATAAAATTAAAGAAGACCATTGGTAAAGGAAAGGATGAACAAGATCAGCCGCTTGACATCTTCAATTATGGACATGAAAATCCAATTTCACGAGTGGCCATAACATTCTCATATAAAAGTCAGAGACATAACATGGCCAAGCAAATCACTCAAGACCAGTGATTCTTAATCCTTTTTTAAAATTTTTATCTGCGCAACAAATATTGGTAGAGTATACATTCATTCATGATAACAGGAGACAAATTTCCCTTTGGGATGATGGGACATTTGTGATGAGATCCGAATGAACCAAATGCTTGATTGTGAAGATGCAGATAGCAGTCACCCAAACTTGGTAGCACTTACCACTCAATGCAACAGAAAGTGCTAAAGTTCAGGAGGCAGATGTCTGTAAAGTGCTACAGTAAGGCTAAAACCCGTGCCGACGATGTCTTCAACAAAAATGCTCACCAATCACCAATGCCCCAGCATTAACAAACTAAATTTTCAAGAAATAAAAGAACAATTTGTTGCGTAAACTCTCTGCACTTGCACATGTTTAAAGTCTTGAAATTTCACGTCGGTCGTCCCCTCGAAGGATCCATTTTAGGTTGTTGGTCATCTGCTGTGTTCGATGCAAGAATATATTGTCCCTCCAGGAACCTACAGCAGTTTGGCAATTTGCACCTCTTACTTTCCCTCTGAATAGGTGACAATCATTCCTTTTGTATCCATACAGCCTGCAAGGTCATTGGCCTTGGGTTTTCATCTCAGCTAATGCAACACAAGTCTTGCAAAACACCAAAAAATCTGCAACAGTTGGTAGCTTCAATAGATTTGACAAACATCTTTCAATCAGTCACAAAGACCAGAAAATAATGAATGCAGCATAAGGAAACTTGCACACAAATGTCATAACGTCAGTAAGACCCACACTTGACAAACCAAATAAAACTCAGCGGAACATGTTGGCCCATCCAAGTGATGATGATTGAACAAGTAAGGACACCACAACAGTAGCACTTAATATTTTGTTCTCAACTGTCATTTAGTACCACTGTTGCAGCCACACAACATTGCACATCTCTTCCCTTTCAAAAACATTTCCTGAAATTAAAGTATTCCGTTGGAAAATGAAAAGATGGGTAGGGCAGACGCTTCATGCAAACATGGCTTTAACTTTGCTCTGTTGGGCGGACTCTTCTGATAGGAGATGCCTGGGGAAAAGGATCTGTTTCGAGAAGGAAATTGATAGGAAAGTGACCTTGCAGTGCGTGGAAATGTCAGACAATGTCACTCTTCAGGATTGAGTAACACTCGACGATGGGACAGGATCAAAGAGGTACGAATGAGCCTCGAGCTTGATCGTGAAGTGCCAGATAGCAGTCACCCAAACATGGTAGCACTTACCACTCAATGCAACAGAAAATGCTACGGTTCAGGAGACAGATGTCTGCAAAGTGCTACGGTTAGGGAAAAAAACAGAGGTAAAAAAGAGTCAGGTGGACATGTAAATCAAGCCATGATGACAATTGAACAACAAGTAAGGACACCACAACAGCAGCACTTAATTTTTTGAATTAAGAGTCATTTAGTACCATTGTTGCAGCCACCCGACATTGCTCATCAACTTCCATTCTTAAACAGTGTATAAAATTAAAGAAGACCATTGGTAAAGGAAAGGATGAACAAGATCAGCCGCTTGACATCTTCAATTATGGACATGAAAATCCAATTTCACGAGTGGTCATAACATTCTCATATAAAAGTCAGAGACATAACATGGTCAAGCAAATCACTCAAGACCAGTGATTCTTAATCCTTTTTAAAAAATCTTATCTGCGCAACAAATATTGGTAGAGTATACATTCATTCATGATAACAGGAGACAAATTTCCCTTTGGGATGATGGGACATTTGTGATGAGATCCGAATGAACCAAATGCTTGATTGTGAAGATGCAGATAGCAGTCACCCAAACTTGGTAGCACTTACCACTCAATGCAACAGAAAGTGCTAAAGTTCAGGAGGCAGATGTCTGTAAAGTGCTACAGTAAGGCTAAAACCCGTGCCGACGATGTCTTCAACAAAAATGCTCACCAATCACCAATGCCCCAGCATTAACAAACTAAAATTTCAAGAAATAAAAGAACAATTTGTTGCGTAAACTCTCTGCACTTGCACATGTTTAAAGTCTTGAAATTTCACGTCGGTCGTCCCCTCGAAGGATCCATTTTAGGTTGTTGGTCATCTGCTGTGTTCGATGCAAGAATATATTGTCCCTCCAGGAACCTACAGCAGTTTGGCAATTTGCACCTCTTACTTTCCCTCTGAATAGGTGACAATCATTCCTTTTGTATCCATGCAGCCTGCAAGGTCATTGGCCTTGGGTGTTCATCTCAGCTAATGCAACACAAGTCTTGCAAAACACCAAAAAATCTGCAACAGTTGGTAGCTTCAATAGATTTGACAAACATCTTTCAATCAGTCACAAAGACCAGAAAATAATGAATGCAGCATAAGGAAACTTGCACACAAATGTCATAACGTCAGTAAGACCCACACTTGACAAACCAAATAAAACTCAGCGGAACATGTTGGCCCATCCAAGTGATGATGATTGAACAAGTAAGGACACCACAACAGTAGCACTTAATATTTTGTTCTCAACTGTCATTTAGTACCACTGTTGCAGCCACACAACATCGCACATCTCTTCCCTTTCAAAAACATTTCCTGAAATTAAAGTATTCCGTTGGAAAATGAAAAGATGGGTAGGGCAGACGCTTCATGCAAACATGGCTTTAACTTTTCTCTGTTGGGCGGACTCTTCTGATAGGAGATGCCTGGGGAAAAGGATCTGTTTCGAGAAGGAAATTGATAGGAAAGTGACCTTGCAGTGCGTGGAAATGTCAGACAATGTCACTCTTCAGGATTGAGTAACACTCGACGATGGGACAGGATCAAAGAGGTACGAATGAGCCTCGAGCTTGATCGTGAAGAGCCAGATAGCAGTCACCCAAACATGGTAGCACTTACCACTCAATGCAACAGAAAATGCTACGGTTCAGGAGACAGATGTCTGCAAAGTGCTACGGTTGGGGAAAAAAACAGAGGTAAAAAAGAGTCAGGTGGACATGTAAATCAAGCCATGATGACAATTGAACAACAAGTAAGGACACCACAACAGCAGCACTTAATTTTTTGAATTAAGAGTCATTTAGTACCATTGTTGCAGCCACCCGACATTGCTCATCAACTTCCATTCTTAAACAGTGTATAAAATTAAAGAAGACCATTGGTAAAGGAAAGGATGAACAAGATCAGCCGCTTGACATCTTCAATTATGGACATGAAAATCCAATTTCACGAGTGGCCATAACATTCTCATATAAAAGTCAGAGACATAACATGGTCAAGCAAATCACTCAAGACCAGTGATTCTTAATCCTTTTTTAAAAATCTTATCTGCGCAACAAATATTGGTAGAGTATACATTCATTCATGATAACAGGAGACAAATTTCCCTTTGGGATGATGGGACATTTGTGATGAGATCCGAATGAACCAAATGCTTGATTGTGAAGATGCAGATAGCAGTCACCCAAACTTGGTAGCACTTACCACTCAATGCAACAGAAAGTGCTAAAGTTCAGGAGGCAGATGTCTGTAAAGTGCTACAGTAAGGCTAAAACCCGTGCCGACGATGTCTTCAACAAAAATGCTCACCAATCACCAATGCCCCAGCATTAACAAACTAAATTTTCAAGAAATAAAAGAACAATTTGTTGCGTAAACTCTCTGCACTTGCACATGTTTAAAGTCTTGAAATTTCACGTCGGTCGTCCCCTCGAAGGATCCATTTTAGGTTGTTGGTCATCTGCTGTGTTCGATGCAAGAATATATTGTCCCTCCAGGAACCTACAGCAGTTTGGCAATTTGCACCTCTTACTTTCCCTCTGAATAGGTGACAATCATTCCTTTTGTATCCATACAGCCTGCAAGGTCATTGGCCTTGGGTTTTCATCTCAGCTAATGCAACACAAGTCTTGCAAAACACCAAAAAATCTGCAACAGTTGGTAGCTTCAATAGATTTGACAAACATCTTTCAATCAGTCACAAAGACCAGAAAATAATGAATGCAGCATAAGGAAACTTGCACACAAATGTCATAACGTCAGTAAGACCCACACTTGACAAACCAAATAAAACTCAGCGGAACATGTTGGCCCATCCAAGTGATGATGATTGAACAAGTAAGGACACCACAACAGTAGCACTTAATATTTTGTTCTCAACTGTCATTTAGTACCACTGTTGCAGCCACACAACATTGCACATCTCTTCCCTTTCAAAAACATTTCCTGAAATTAAAGTATTCCGTTGGAAAATGAAAAGATGGGTAGGGCAGACGCTTCATGCAAACATGGCTTTAACTTTGCTCTGTTGGGCGGACTCTTCTGATAGGAGATGCCTGGGGAAAAGGATCTGTTTCGAGAAGGAAATTGATAGGAAAGTGACCTTGCAGTGCGTGGAAATGTCAGACAATGTCACTCTTCAGGATTGAGTAACACTCGACGATGGGACAGGATCAAAGAGGTACGAATGAGCCTCGAGCTTGATCGTGAAGTGCCAGATAGCAGTCACCCAAACATGGTAGCACTTACCACTCAATGCAACAGAAAATGCTACGGTTCAGGAGACAGATGTCTGCAAAGTGCTACGGTTAGGGAAAAAAACAGAGGTAAAAAAGAGTCAGGTGGACATGTAAATCAAGCCATGATGACAATTGAACAACAAGTAAGGACACCACAACAGCAGCACTTAATTTTTTGAATTAAGAGTCATTTAGTACCATTGTTGCAGCCACCCGACATTGCTCATCAACTTCCATTCTTAAACAGTGTATAAAATTAAAGAAGACCATTGGTAAAGGAAAGGATGAACAAGATCAGCCGCTTGACATCTTCAATTATGGACATGAAAATCCAATTTCACGAGTGGTCATAACATTCTCATATAAAAGTCAGAGACATAACATGGTCAAGCAAATCACTCAAGACCAGTGATTCTTAATCCTTTTTAAAAAATCTTATCTGCGCAACAAATATTGGTAGAGTATACATTCATTCATGATAACAGGAGACAAATTTCCCTTTGGGATGATGGGACATTTGTGATGAGATCCGAATGAACCAAATGCTTGATTGTGAAGATGCAGATAGCAGTCACCCAAACTTGGTAGCACTTACCACTCAATGCAACAGAAAGTGCTAAAGTTCAGGAGGCAGATGTCTGTAAAGTGCTACAGTAAGGCTAAAACCCGTGCCGACGATGTCTTCAACAAAAATGCTCACCAATCACCAATGCCCCAGCATTAACAAACTAAAATTTCAAGAAATAAAAGAACAATTTGTTGCGTAAACTCTCTGCACTTGCACATGTTTAAAGTCTTGAAATTTCACGTCGGTCGTCCCCTCGAAGGATCCATTTTAGGTTGTTGGTCATCTGCTGTGTTCGATGCAAGAATATATTGTCCCTCCAGGAACCTACAGCAGTTTGGCAATTTGCACCTCTTACTTTCCCTCTGAATAGGTGACAATCATTCCTTTTGTATCCATGCAGCCTGCAAGGTCATTGGCCTTGGGTGTTCATCTCAGCTAATGCAACACAAGTCTTGCAAAACACCAAAAAATCTGCAACAGTTGGTAGCTTCAATAGATTTGACAAACATCTTTCAATCAGTCACAAAGACCAGAAAATAATGAATGCAGCATAAGGAAACTTGCACACAAATGTCATAACGTCAGTAAGACCCACACTTGACAAACCAAATAAAACTCAGCGGAACATGTTGGCCCATCCAAGTGATGATGATTGAACAAGTAAGGACACCACAACAGTAGCACTTAATATTTTGTTCTCAACTGTCATTTAGTACCACTGTTGCAGCCACACAACATCGCACATCTCTTCCCTTTCAAAAACATTTCCTGAAATTAAAGTATTCCGTTGGAAAATGAAAAGATGGGTAGGGCAGACGCTTCATGCAAACATGGCTTTAACTTTTCTCTGTTGGGCGGACTCTTCTGATAGGAGATGCCTGGGGAAAAGGATCTGTTTCGAGAAGGAAATTGATAGGAAAGTGACCTTGCAGTGCGTGGAAATGTCAGACAATGTCACTCTTCAGGATTGAGTAACACTCGACGATGGGACAGGATCAAAGAGGTACGAATGAGCCTCGAGCTTGATCGTGAAGAGCCAGATAGCAGTCACCCAAACATGGTAGCACTTACCACTCAATGCAACAGAAAATGCTACGGTTCAGGAGACAGATGTCTGCAAAGTGCTACGGTTGGGGAAAAAAACAGAGGTAAAAAAGAGTCAGGTGGACATGTAAATCAAGCCATGATGACAATTGAACAACAAGTAAGGACACCACAACAGCAGCACTTAATTTTTTGAATTAAGAGTCATTTAGTACCATTGTTGCAGCCACCCGACATTGCTCATCAACTTCCATTCTTAAACAGTGTATAAAATTAAAGAAGACCATTGGTAAAGGAAAGGATGAACAAGATCAGCCGCTTGACATCTTCAATTATGGACATGAAAATCCAATTTCACGAGTGGCCATAACATTCTCATATAAAAGTCAGAGACATAACATGGTCAAGCAAATCACTCAAGACCAGTGATTCTTAATCCTTTTTTAAAAATCTTATCTGCGCAACAAATATTGGTAGAGTATACATTCATTCATGATAACAGGAGACAAATTTCCCTTTGGGATGATGGGACATTTGTGATGAGATCCGAATGAACCAAATGCTTGATTGTGAAGATGCAGATAGCAGTCACCCAAACTTGGTAGCACTTACCACTCAATGCAACAGAAAGTGCTAAAGTTCAGGAGGCAGATGTCTGTAAAGTGCTACAGTAAGGCTAAAACCCGTGCCGACGATGTCTTCAACAAAAATGCTCACCAATCACCAATGCCCCAGCATTAACAAACTAAATTTTCAAGAAATAAAAGAACAATTTGTTGCGTAAACTCTCTGCACTTGCACATGTTTAAAGTCTTGAAATTTCACGTCGGTCGTCCCCTCGAAGGATCCATTTTAGGTTGTTGGTCATCTGCTGTGTTCGATGCAAGAATATATTGTCCCTCCAGGAACCTACAGCAGTTTGGCAATTTGCACCTCTTACTTTCCCTCTGAATAGGTGACAATCATTCCTTTTGTATCCATACAGCCTGCAAGGTCATTGGCCTTGGGTTTTCATCTCAGCTAATGCAACACAAGTCTTGCAAAACACCAAAAAATCTGCAACAGTTGGTAGCTTCAATAGATTTGACAAACATCTTTCAATCAGTCACAAAGACCAGAAAATAATGAATGCAGCATAAGGAAACTTGCACACAAATGTCATAACGTCAGTAAGACCCACACTTGACAAACCAAATAAAACTCAGCGGAACATGTTGGCCCATCCAAGTGATGATGATTGAACAAGTAAGGACACCACAACAGTAGCACTTAATATTTTGTTCTCAACTGTCATTTAGTACCACTGTTGCAGCCACACAACATTGCACATCTCTTCCCTTTCAAAAACATTTCCTGAAATTAAAGTATTCCGTTGGAAAATGAAAAGATGGGTAGGGCAGACGCTTCATGCAAACATGGCTTTAACTTTGCTCTGTTGGGCGGACTCTTCTGATAGGAGATGCCTGGGGAAAAGGATCTGTTTCGAGAAGGAAATTGATAGGAAAGTGACCTTGCAGTGCGTGGAAATGTCAGACAATGTCACTCTTCAGGATTGAGTAACACTCGACGATGGGACAGGATCAAAGAGGTACGAATGAGCCTCGAGCTTGATCGTGAAGTGCCAGATAGCAGTCACCCAAACATGGTAGCACTTACCACTCAATGCAACAGAAAATGCTACGGTTCAGGAGACAGATGTCTGCAAAGTGCTACGGTTAGGGAAAAAAACAGAGGTAAAAAAGAGTCAGGTGGACATGTAAATCAAGCCATGATGACAATTGAACAACAAGTAAGGACACCACAACAGCAGCACTTAATTTTTTGAATTAAGAGTCATTTAGTACCATTGTTGCAGCCACCCGACATTGCTCATCAACTTCCATTCTTAAACAGTGTATAAAATTAAAGAAGACCATTGGTAAAGGAAAGGATGAACAAGATCAGCCGCTTGACATCTTCAATTATGGACATGAAAATCCAATTTCACGAGTGGTCATAACATTCTCATATAAAAGTCAGAGACATAACATGGTCAAGCAAATCACTCAAGACCAGTGATTCTTAATCCTTTTTTAAAAATCTTATCTGCGCAACAAATATTGGTAGAGTATACATTCATTCATGATAACAGGAGACAAATTTCCCTTTGGGATGATGGGACATTTGTGATGAGATCCGAATGAACCAAATGCTTGATTGTGAAGATGCAGATAGCAGTCACCCAAACTTGGTAGCACTTACCACTCAATGCAACAGAAAGTGCTAAAGTTCAGGAGGCAGATGTCTGTAAAGTGCTACAGTAAGGCTAAAACCCGTGCCGACGATGTCTTCAACAAAAATGCTCACCAATCACCAATGCCCCAGCATTAACAAACTAAATTTTCAAGAAATAAAAGAACAATTTGTTGCGTAAACTCTCTGCACTTGCACATGTTTAAAGTCTTGAAATTTCACGTCGGTCGTCCCCTCGAAGGATCCATTTTAGGTTGTTGGTCATCTGCTGTGTTCGATGCAAGAACATATTGTCCCTCCAGGAACCTACAGCAGTTTGGCAATTTGCACCTCTTACTTTCCCTCTGAATAGGTGACAATCATTCCTTTTGTATCCATGCAGCCTGCAAGGTCATTGGCCTTGGGTGTTCATCTCAGCTAATGCAACACAAGTCTTGCAAAACACCAAAAAATCTGCAACAGTTGGTAGCTTCAATAGATTTGACAAACATCTTTCAATCAGTCACAAAGACCAGAAAATAATGAATGCAGCATAAGGAAACTTGCACACAAATGTCATAACGTCAGTAAGACCCACACTTGACAAACCAAATAAAACTCAGCGGAACATGTTGGCCCATCCAAGTGATGATGATTGAACAAGTAAGGACACCACAACAGTAGCACTTAATATTTTGTTCTCAACTGTCATTTAGTACCACTGTTGCAGCCACACAACATTGCACATCTCTTCCCTTTCAAAAACATTTCCTGAAATTAAAGTATTCCGTTGGAAAATGAAAAGATGGGTAGGGCAGACGCTTCATGCAAACATGGCTTTAACTTTTCTCTGTTGGGCGGACTCTTCTGATAGGAGATGCCTGGGGAAAAGGATCTGTTTCGAGAAGGAAATTGATAGGAAAGTGACCTTGCAGTGCGTGGAAATGTCAGACAATGTCACTCTTCAGGATTGAGTAACACTCGACGATGGGACAGGATCAAAGAGGTACGAATGAGCCTCGAGCTTGATCGTGAAGAGCCAGATAGCAGTCACCCAAACATGGTAGCACTTACCACTCAATGCAACAGAAAATGCTACGGTTCAGGAGACAGATGTCTGCAAAGTGCTACGGTTGGGGAAAAAAACAGAGGTAAAAAAGAGTCAGGTGGACATGTAAATCAAGCCATGATGACAATTGAACAACAAGTAAGGACACCACAACAGCAGCACTTAATTTTTTGAATTAAGAGTCATTTAGTACCATTGTTGCAGCCACCCGACATTGCTCATCAACTTCCATTCTTAAACAGTGTATAAAATTAAAGAAGACCATTGGTAAAGGAAAGGATGAACAAGATCAGCCGCTTGACATCTTCAATTATGGACATGAAAATCCAATTTCACGAGTGGCCATAACATTCTCATATAAAAGTCAGAGACATAACATGGCCAAGCAAATCACTCAAGACCAGTGATTCTTAATCCTTTTTTAAAATTTTTATCTGCGCAACAAATATTGGTAGAGTATACATTCATTCATGATAACAGGAGACAAATTTCCCTTTGGGATGATGGGACATTTGTGATGAGATCCGAATGAACCAAATGCTTGATTGTGAAGATGCAGATAGCAGTCACCCAAACTTGGTAGCACTTACCACTCAATGCAACAGAAAGTGCTAAAGTTCAGGAGGCAGATGTCTGTAAAGTGCTACAGTAAGGCTAAAACCCGTGCCGACGATGTCTTCAACAAAAATGCTCACCAATCACCAATGCCCCAGCATTAACAAACTAAATTTTCAAGAAATAAAAGAACAATTTGTTGCGTAAACTCTCTGCACTTGCACATGTTTAAAGTCTTGAAATTTCACGTCGGTCGTCCCCTCGAAGGATCCATTTTAGGTTGTTGGTCATCTGCTGTGTTCGATGCAAGAATATATTGTCCCTCCAGGAACCTACAGCAGTTTGGCAATTTGCACCTCTTACTTTCCCTCTGAATAGGTGACAATCATTCCTTTTGTATCCATACAGCCTGCAAGGTCATTGGCCTTGGGTGTTCATCTCAGCTAATGCAACACAAGTCTTGCAAAACACCAAAAAATCTGCAACAGTTGGTAGCTTCAATAGATTTGACAAACATCTTTCAATCAGTCACAAAGACCAGAAAATAATGAATGCAGCATAAGGAAACTTGCACACAAATGTCATAACGTCAGTAAGACCCACACTTGACAAACCAAATAAAACTCAGCGGAACATGTTGGCCCATCCAAGTGATGATGATTGAACAAGTAAGGACACCACAACAGTAGCACTTAATATTTTGTTCTCAACTGTCATTTAGTACCACTGTTGCAGCCACACAACATTGCACATCTCTTCCCTTTCAAAAACATTTCCTGAAATTAAAGTATTCCGTTGGAAAATGAAAAGATGGGTAGGGCAGACGCTTCATGCAAACATGGCTTTAACTTTGCTCTGTTGGGCGGACTCTTCTGATAGGAGATGCCTGGGGAAAAGGATCTGTTTCGAGAAGGAAATTGATAGGAAAGTGACCTTGCAGTGCGTGGAAATGTCAGACAATGTCACTCTTCAGGATTGAGTAACACTCGACGATGGGACAGGATCAAAGAGGTACGAATGAGCCTCGAGCTTGATCGTGAAGTGCCAGATAGCAGTCACCCAAACATGGTAGCACTTACCACTCAATGCAACAGAAAATGCTACGGTTCAGGAGACAAGATGTCTGCAAAGTGCTACGGTTAGGGAAAAAAACAGAGGTAAAAAAGAGTCAGGTGGACATGTAAATCAAGCCATGATGACAATTGAACAACAAGTAAGGACACCACAACAGCAGCACTTAATTTTTTGAATTAAGAGTCATTTAGTACCATTGTTGCAGCCACCCGACATTGCTCATCAACTTCCATTCTTAAACAGTGTATAAAATTAAAGAAGACCATTGGTAAAGGAAAGGATGAACAAGATCAGCCGCTTGACATCTTCAATTATGGACATGAAAATCCAATTTCACGAGTGGTCATAACATTCTCATATAAAAGTCAGAGACATAACATGGTCAAGCAAATCACTCAAGACCAGTGATTCTTAATCCTTTTTTAAAAATCTTATCTGCGCAACAAATATTGGTAGAGTATACATTCATTCATGATAACAGGAGACAAATTTCCCTTTGGGATGATGGGACATTTGTGATGAGATCCGAATGAACCAAATGCTTGATTGTGAAGATGCAGATAGCAGTCACCCAAACTTGGTAGCACTTACCACTCAATGCAACAGAAAGTGCTAAAGTTCAGGAGGCAGATGTCTGTAAAGTGCTACAGTAAGGCTAAAACCCGTGCCGACGATGTCTTCAACAAAAATGCTCACCAATCACCAATGCCCCAGCATTAACAAACTAAATTTTCAAGAAATAAAAGAACAATTTGTTGCGTAAACTCTCTGCACTTGCACATGTTTAAAGTCTTGAAATTTCACGTCGGTCGTCCCCTCGAAGGATCCATTTTAGGTTGTTGGTCATCTGCTGTGTTCGATGCAAGAACATATTGTCCCTCCAGGAACCTACAGCAGTTTGGCAATTTGCACCTCTTACTTTCCCTCTGAATAGGTGACAATCATTCCTTTTGTATCCATGCAGCCTGCAAGGTCATTGGCCTTGGGTGTTCATCTCAGCTAATGCAACACAAGTCTTGCAAAACACCAAAAAATCTGCAACAGTTGGTAGCTTCAATAGATTTGACAAACATCTTTCAATCAGTCACAAAGACCAGAAAATAATGAATGCAGCATAAGGAAACTTGCACACAAATGTCATAACGTCAGTAAGACCCACACTTGACAAACCAAATAAAACTCAGCGGAACATGTTGGCCCATCCAAGTGATGATGATTGAACAAGTAAGGACACCACAACAGTAGCACTTAATATTTTGTTCTCAACTGTCATTTAGTACCACTGTTGCAGCCACACAACATTGCACATCTCTTCCCTTTCAAAAACATTTCCTGAAATTAAAGTATTCCGTTGGAAAATGAAAAGATGGGTAGGGCAGACGCTTCATGCAAACATGGCTTTAACTTTTCTCTGTTGGGCGGACTCTTCTGATAGGAGATGCCTGGGGAAAAGGATCTGTTTCGAGAAGGAAATTGATAGGAAAGTGACCTTGCAGTGCGTGGAAATGTCAGACAATGTCACTCTTCAGGATTGAGTAACACTCGACGATGGGACAGGATCAAAGAGGTACGAATGAGCCTCGAGCTTGATCGTGAAGAGCCAGATAGCAGTCACCCAAACATGGTAGCACTTACCACTCAATGCAACAGAAAATGCTACGGTTCAGGAGACAGATGTCTGCAAAGTGCTACGGTTGGGGGAAAAAACAGAGGTAAAAAAGAGTCAGGTGGACATGTAAATCAAGCCATGATGACAATTGAACAACAAGTAAGGACACCACAACAGCAGCACTTAATTTTTTGAATTAAGAGTCATTTAGTACCATTGTTGCAGCCACCCGACATTGCTCATCAACTTCCATTCTTAAACAGTGTATAAAATTAAAGAAGACCATTGGTAAAGGAAAGGATGAACAAGATCAGCCGCTTGACATCTTCAATTATGGACATGAAAATCCAATTTCACGAGTGGTCATAACATTCTCATATAAAAGTCAGAGACATAACATGGTCAAGCAAATCACTCAAGACCAGTGATTCTTAATCCTTTTTTAAAAATCTTATCTGCGCAACAAATATTGGTAGAGTATACATTCATTCATGATAACAGGAGACAAATTTCCCTTTGGGATGATGGGACATTTGTGATGAGATCCGAATGAACCAAATGCTTGATTGTGAAGATGCAGATAGCAGTCACCCAAACTTGGTAGCACTTACCACTCAATGCAACAGAAAGTGCTAAAGTTCAGGAGGCAGATGTCTGTAAAGTGCTACAGTAAGGCTAAAACCCGTGCCGACGATGTCTTCAACAAAAATGCTCACCAATCACCAATGCCCCAGCATTAACAAACTAAATTTTCAAGAAATAAAAGAACAATTTGTTGCGTAAACTCTCTGCACTTGCACATGTTTAAAGTCTTGAAATTTCACGTCGGTCGTCCCCTCGAAGGATCCATTTTAGGTTGTTGGTCATCTGCTGTGTTCGATGCAAGAACATATTGTCCCTCCAGGAACCTACAGCAGTTTGGCAATTTGCACCTCTTACTTTCCCTCTGAATAGGTGACAATCATTCCTTTTGTATCCATGCAGCCTGCAAGGTCATTGGCCTTGGGTGTTCATCTCAGCTAATGCAACACAAGTCTTGCAAAACACCAAAAAATCTGCAACAGTTGGTAGCTTCAATAGATTTGACAAACATCTTTCAATCAGTCACAAAGACCAGAAAATAATGAATGCAGCATAAGGAAACTTGCACACAAATGTCATAACGTCAGTAAGACCCACACTTGACAAACCAAATAAAACTCAGCGGAACATGTTGGCCCATCCAAGTGATGATGATTGAACAAGTAAGGACACCACAACAGTAGCACTTAATATTTTGTTCTCAACTGTCATTTAGTACGACTGTTGCAGCCACACAACATTGCACATCTCTTCCCTTTCAAAAACATTTCCTGAAATTAAAGTATTCCGTTGGAAAATGAAAAGATGGGTAGGGCAGAAGCTTCATGCAAACATGGCTTTAACTTTTCTCTGTTGGGCGGACTCTTCTGATAGGAGATGCCTGGGGAAAAGGATCTGTTTCGAGAAGGAAATTGATAGGAAAGTGACCTTGCAGTGCGTGGAAATGTCAGACAATGTCACTCTTCAGGATTGAGTAACACTCGACGATGGGACAGGATCAAAGAGGTACGAATGAGCCTCGAGCTTGATCGTGAAGAGCCAGATAGCAGTCACCCAAACATGGTAGCACTTACCACTCAATGCAACAGAAAATGCTACGGTTCAGGAGACAGATGTCTGCAAAGTGCTACGGTTGGGGAAAAAAACAGAGGTAAAAAAGAGTCAGGTGGACATGTAAATCAAGCCATGATGACAATTGAACAACAAGTAAGGACACCACAACAGCAGCACTTAATTTTTTGAATTAAGAGTCATTTAGTACCATTGTTGCAGCCACCCGACATTGCTCATCAACTTCCATTCTTAAACAGTGTATAAAATTAAAGAAGACCATTGGTAAAGGAAAGGATGAACAAGATCAGCCGCTTGACATCTTCAATTATGGACATGAAAATCCAATTTCACGAGTGGTCATAACATTCTCATATAAAAGTCAGAGACATAACATGGTCAAGCAAATCACTCAAGACCAGTGATTCTTAATCCTTTTTTAAAAATCTTATCTGCGCAACAAATATTGGTAGAGTATACATTCATTCATGATAACAGGAGACAAATTTCCCTTTGGGATGATGGGACATTTGTGATGAGATCCGAATGAACCAAATGCTTGATTGTGAAGATGCAGATAGCAGTCACCCAAACTTGGTAGCACTTACCACTCAATGCAACAGAAAGTGCTAAAGTTCAGGAGGCAGATGTCTGTAAAGTGCTACAGTAAGGCTAAAACCCGTGCCGACGATGTCTTCAACAAAAATGCTCACCAATCACCAATGCCCCAGCATTAACAAACTAAATTTTCAAGAAATAAAAGAACAATTTGTTGCGTAAACTCTCTGCACTTGCACATGTTTAAAGTCTTGAAATTTCACGTCGGTCGTCCCCTCGAAGGATCCATTTTAGGTTGTTGGTCATCTGCTGTGTTCGATGCAAGAACATATTGTCCCTCCAGGAACCTACAGCAGTTTGGCAATTTGCACCTCTTACTTTCCCTCTGAATAGGTGACAATCATTCCTTTTGTATCCATGCAGCCTGCAAGGTCATTGGCCTTGGGTGTTCATCTCAGCTAATGCAACACAAGTCTTGCAAAACACCAAAAAATCTGCAACAGTTGGTAGCTTCAATAGATTTGACAAACATCTTTCAATCAGTCACAAAGACCAGAAAATAATGAATGCAGCATAAGGAAACTTGCACACAAATGTCATAACGTCAGTAAGACCCACACTTGACAAACCAAATAAAACTCAGCGGAACATGTTGGCCCATCCAAGTGATGATGATTGAACAAGTAAGGACACCACAACAGTAGCACTTAATATTTTGTTCTCAACTGTCATTTAGTACCACTGTTGCAGCCACACAACATTGCACATCTCTTCCCTTTCAAAAACATTTCCTGAAATTAAAGTATTCCGTTGGAAAATGAAAAGATGGGTAGGGCAGAAGCTTCATGCAAACATGGCTTTAACTTTTCTCTGTTGGGCGGACTCTTCTGATAGGAGATGCCTGGGGAAAAGGATCTGTTTCGAGAAGGAAATTGATAGGAAAGTGACCTTGCAGTGCGTGGAAATGTCAGACAATGTCACTCTTCAGGATTGAGTAACACTCGACGATGGGACAGGATCAAAGAGGTACGAATGAGCCTCGAGCTTGATCGTGAAGAGCCAGATAGCAGTCACCCAAACATGGTAGCACTTACCACTCAATGCAACAGAAAATGCTACGGTTCAGGAGACAGATGTCTGCAAAGTGCTACGGTTGGGGAAAAAAACAGAGGTAAAAAAGAGTCAGGTGGACATGTAAATCAAGCCATGATGACAATTGAACAACAAGTAAGGACACCACAACAGCAGCACTTAATTTTTTGAATTAAGAGTCATTTAGTACCATTGTTGCAGCCACCCGACATTGCTCATCAACTTCCATTCTTAAACAGTGTATAAAATTAAAGAAGACCATTGGTAAAGGAAAGGATGAACAAGATCAGCCGCTTGACATCTTCAATTATGGACATGAAAATCCAATTTCACGAGTGGCCATAACATTCTCATATAAAAGTCAGAGACATAACATGGCCAAGCAAATCACTCAAGACCAGTGATTCTTAATCCTTTTTAAAAATTTTTATCTGCGCAACAAATATTGGTAGAGTATACATTCATTCATGATAACAGGAGACAAATTTCCCTTTGGGATGATGGGACATTTGTGATGAGATCCGAATGAACCAAATGCTTGATTGTGAAGATGCAGTCACCCAAACTTGGTAGCACTTACCACTCAATGCAACAGAAAGTGCTAAAGTTCAGGAGGCAGATGTCTGTAAAGTGCTACAGTAAGGCTAAAACCCGTGCCGACGATGTCTTCAACAAAAATGCTCACCAATCACCAATGCCCCAGCATTAACAAACTAAATTTTCAAGAAATAAAAGAACAATTTGTTGCGTAAACTCTCTGCACTTGCACATGTTTAAAGTCTTGAAATTTCACGTCGGTCGTCCCCTCGAAGGATCCATTTTAGGTTGTTGGTCATCTGCTGTGTTCGATGCAAGAATATAAGGACATGGCAGCAAGGACATGGCAGACCAATTGAATAACTACTTTGGTTCTGTCTTCACTAAGGAAGACATAAATAATCTGCCGGAAATAGCAGTGGAACGGGGGTCAAATAAGATGGAGGAACTGAGTGAAATCCAGGTTAGCCGGGAGGTGGTGTTGGGTAAATTGAACGGATTGAAGGCCGATAAATCCCCAGGGCCAGATAGTCTGCATCCCAGAGTACTCAAGGAGGTAGCCACAGAAATAGTGGATGCATTAGTGATAATTTTTCAAAATTCCTTAGATTCTGGAGTAGTTCCTGAGGATTGGAGGGTAGCTAATGTAACCCCACTTTTTAAAAAAGGAGGGAGAGAGAAAGCGGGGAATTACAGACCAGTTAGTCTAACATCGGTAGTGGGGAAACTGCTAGAGTCAGTTATTAAAGATGGGATAGCAGCGCATTTGGAAAGTGGTGAAATCATTGGACAAAGTCAGCATGGATTTACGAAAGGTAAATCATGTCTGACAAATCTGATAGAATTTTTCGAGGATGTAACTAGTAGAGTGGATAAGGGAGAACCAGTGGATGTGTTATATCTAGACTTTCAGAAGGCTTTCGACAAGGTCCCGCATAAGAGATTAGCATACAAACTTAAAGCACACGGTATTGGGGGTTCAGTATTGATGTGGATAGAGAACTGGCTAGCAGACAGGAGGCAAAGGGTAGGAGTAAACGGGTCCTTTTCAGAATGGCAGGCAGTGACTAGTGGGGTGCCGCAAGGCTCAGTGCTGGGACCCCAGCTATTTACAATATATATTAATGATTTGGACGAGGGAATTCAATGCAACATCTCCAAATTTGCAGATGATACCAAGCTGGGGGGTATAGTTAGGTGGGAGGAGGATGCTTGGAGGCTGCAGGGTGATTTGGATAGGCTGAGTGAATGGGCAGATGCATGGCAGATGCAGTACAATGTGGATAAATGTGAGGTTATCCACTTTGGTGGCAAAAACATGAGGGTAGACTATTATCTGAATGGTGGCAGATTAGGTAAGGGGGAGATGCAACGAGACCTGGGTGTCATGGTACACCAGTCATTGAAAGTAGGCATGCAGGTGCAGCAGGCAGTGAAGAAAGCAAATGGTATGTTAGCATTCATAGCGAAAGGATTTGAGTATAGGAGCAGGGAGGTTCTACTGCAGTTGTACAGGGTTTTGGTGAGGCCACACCTGGAGTACTGCGTACAGTTTTGGTCTCCAAATCTGAGGAAAGACATCCTTGCCATAGAGGGGGTACAGAGAAGATTCACCAGACTGATTCCTGGGATGTCAGGACTTTCATATGAGGAAAGATTGGATAGACTCGGTTTGTACTCGATGGAATTTAGAAGATTGAGGGGGGATCTTATAGAAACCTACAAAATTCTTAAGGGGTTGGACAAGCTAGATGCTGGAAGATTGTTCCCGATGTTGGGGGAGTCCAGAACAAGGGGTCACAGTCTAAGGATAAGGGGGAATTCCTTTAGGACCGAAATGAGGAAAACATTCTTTACACAGAGAGTGGTGAGTCTCTGGAATTCTCTGCCACAGAAGGTAGTTGAGGCCAGTTCATTGGCTATATTTAAGAGGGCATTAGATGTGGCACTTGTGGCTAAAGGGATCAGGGGGTATGGAGAGAAGGCAGGTACGGGATACTGAGTTGGATGATCAGCCATGATCACATTGAATGGCGGTGCAGGCTCGAAGGGCCGAATGGCCTACTCCTGCACCTAGTTTCTATGTTCTATATTGTCCCTCCAGGAACCTACAGCAGTTTGGCAATTTGCACCTCTTACTTTCCCTCTGAATAGGTGACAATCATTCCTTTTGTATCCATACAGCCTGCAAGGTCATTGGCCTTGGGTTTTCATCTCAGCTAATGCAACACAAGTCTTGCAAAACACCAAAAAATCTGCAACAGTTGGTAGCTTCAATAGATTTGACAAACATCTTTCAATCAGTCACAAAGACCAGAAAATAATGAATGCAGCATAAGGAAACTTGCACACAAATGTCATAACGTCAGTAAGACCCACACTTGACAAACCAAATAAAACTCAGCGGAACATGTTGGCCCATCCAAGTGATGATGATTGAACAAGTAAGGACACCACAACAGTAGCACTTAATATTTTGTTCTCAACTGTCATTTAGTACCACTGTTGCAGCCACACAACATTGCACATCTCTTCCCTTTCAAAAACATTTCCTGAAATTAAAGTATTCCGTTGGAAAATGAAAAGATGGGTAGGGCAGACGCTTCATGCAAACATGGCTTTAACTTTGCTCTGTTGGGCGGACTCTTCTGATAGGAGATGCCTGGGGAAAAGGATCTGTTTCGAGAAGGAAATTGATAGGAAAGTGACCTTGCAGTGCGTGGAAATGTCAGACAATGTCACTCTTCAGGATTGAGTAACACTCGACGATGGGACAGGATCAAAGAGGTACGAATGAGCCTCGAGCTTGATCGTGAAGTGCCAGATAGCAGTCACCCAAACATGGTAGCACTTACCACTCAATGCAACAGAAAATGCTACGGTTCAGGAGACAGATGTCTGCAAAGTGCTACGGTTAGGGAAAAAAACAGAGGTAAAAAAGAGTCAGGTGGACATGTAAATCAAGCCATGATGACAATTGAACAACAAGTAAGGACACCACAACAGCAGCACTTAATTTTTTGAATTAAGAGTCATTTAGTACCATTGTTGCAGCCACCCGACATTGCTCATCAACTTCCATTCTTAAACAGTGTATAAAATTAAAGAAGACCATTGGTAAAGGAAAGGATGAACAAGATCAGCCGCTTGACATCTTCAATTATGGACATGAAAATCCAATTTCACGAGTGGCCATAACATTCTCATATAAAAGTCAGAGACATAACATGGTCAAGCAAATCACTCAAGACCAGTGATTCTTAATCCTTTTTTAAAAATCTTATCTGCGCAACAAATATTGGTAGAGTATACATTCATTCATGATAACAGGAGACAAATTTCCCTTTGGGATGATGGGACATTTGTGATGAGATCCGAATGAACCAAATGCTTGATTGTGAAGATGCAGATAGCAGTCACCCAAACTTGGTAGCACTTACCACTCAATGCAACAGAAAGTGCTAAAGTTCAGGAGGCAGATGTCTGTAAAGTGCTACAGTAAGGCTAAAACCCGTGCCGACGATGTCTTCAACAAAAATGCTCACCAATCACCAATGCCCCAGCATTAACAAACTAAATTTTCAAGAAATAAAAGAACAATTTGTTGCGTAAACTCTCTGCACTTGCACATGTTTAAAGTCTTGAAATTTCACGTCGGTCGTCCCCTCGAAGGATCCATTTTAGGTTGTTGGTCATCTGCTGTGTTCGATGCAAGAACATATTGTCCCTCCAGGAACCTACAGCAGTTTGGCAATTTGCACCTCTTACTTTCCCTCTGAATAGGTGACAATCATTCCTTTTGTATCCATGCAGCCTGCAAGGTCATTGGCCTTGGGTGTTCATCTCAGCTAATGCAACACAAGTCTTGCAAAACACCAAAAAATCTGCAACAGTTGGTAGCTTCAATAGATTTGACAAACATCTTTCAATCAGTCACAAAGACCAGAAAATAATGAATGCAGCATAAGGAAACTTGCACACAAATGTCATAACGTCAGTAAGACCCACACTTGACAAACCAAATAAAACTCAGCGGAACATGTTGGCCCATCCAAGTGATGATGATTGAACAAGTAAGGACACCACAACAGTAGCACTTAATATTTTGTTCTCAACTGTCATTTAGTACCACTGTTGCAGCCACACAACATTGCACATCTCTTCCCTTTCAAAAACATTTCCTGAAATTAAAGTATTCCGTTGGAAAATGAAAAGATGGGTAGGGCAGAAGCTTCATGCAAACATGGCTTTAACTTTTCTCTGTTGGGCGGACTCTTCTGATAGGAGATGCCTGGGGAAAAGGATCTGTTTCGAGAAGGAAATTGATAGGAAAGTGACCTTGCAGTGCGTGGAAATGTCAGACAATGTCACTCTTCAGGATTGAGTAACACTCGACGATGGGACAGGATCAAAGAGGTACGAATGAGCCTCGAGCTTGATCGTGAAGAGCCAGATAGCAGTCACCCAAACATGGTAGCACTTACCACTCAATGCAACAGAAAATGCTACGGTTCAGGAGACAGATGTCTGCAAAGTGCTACGGTTGGGGAAAAAAACAGAGGTAAAAAAGAGTCAGGTGGACATGTAAATCAAGCCATGATGACAATTGAACAACAAGTAAGGACACCACAACAGCAGCACTTAATTTTTTGAATTAAGAGTCATTTAGTACCATTGTTGCAGCCACCCGACATTGCTCATCAACTTCCATTCTTAAACAGTGTATAAAATTAAAGAAGACCATTGGTAAAGGAAAGGATGAACAAGATCAGCCGCTTGACATCTTCAATTATGGGCATGAAAATCCAATTTCACGAGTGGCCATAACATTCTCATATAAAAGTCAGAGACATAACATGGCCAAGCAAATCACTCAAGACCAGTGATTCTTAATCCTTTTTTAAAATTTTTATCTGCGCAACAAATATTGGTAGAGTATACATTCATTCATGATAACAGGAGACAAATTTCCCTTTGGGATGATGGGACATTTGTGATGAGATCCGAATGAACCAAATGCTTGATTGTGAAGATGCAGACAGCAGTCACCCAAACTTGGTAGCACTTACCACTCAATGCAACAGAAAGTGCTAAAGTTCAGGAGGCAGATGTCTGTAAAGTGCTACAGTAAGGCTAAAACCCGTGCCGACGATGTCTTCAACAAAAATGCTCACCAATCACCAATGCCCCAGCATTAACAAACTAAATTTTCAAGAAATAAAAGAACAATTTGTTGCGTAAACTCTCTGCACTTGCACATGTTTAAAGTCTTGAAATTTCACGTCGGTCGTCCCCTCGAAGGATCCATTTTAGGTTGTTGGTCATCTGCTGTGTTCGATGCAAGAATATATTGTCCCTCCAGGAACCTACAGCAGTTTGGCAATTTGCACCTCTTACTTTCCCTCTGAATAGGTGACAATCATTCCTTTTGTATCCATACAGCCTGCAAGGTCATTGGCCTTGGGTTTTCATCTCAGCTAATGCAACACAAGTCTTGCAAAACACCAAAAAATCTGCAACAGTTGGTAGCTTCAATAGATTTGACAAAGATCTTTCAATCAGTCACAAAGACCAGAAAATAATGAATGCAGCATAAGGAAACTTGCACACAAATGTCATAACGTCAGTAAGACCCACACTTGACAAACCAAATAAAACTCAGCGGAACATGTTGGCCCATCCAAGTGATGATGATTGAACAAGTAAGGACACCACAACAGTAGCACTTAATATTTTGTTCTCAACTGTCATTTAGTACCACTGTTGCAGCCACACAACATTGCACATCTCTTCCCTTTCAAAAACATTTCCTGAAATTAAAGTATTCCGTTGGAAAATGAAAAGATGGGTAGGGCAGACGCTTCATGCAAACATGGCTTTAACTTTGCTCTGTTGGGCGGACTCTTCTGATAGGAGATGCCTGGGGAAAAGGATCTGTTTCGAGAAGGAAATTGATAGGAAAGTGACCTTGCAGTGCGTGGAAATGTCAGACAATGTCACTCTTCAGGATTGAGTAACACTCGACGATGGGACAGGATCAAAGAGGTACGAATGAGCCTCGAGCTTGATCGTGAAGTGCCAGATAGCAGTCACCCAAACATGGTAGCACTTACCACTCAATGCAACAGAAAATGCTACGGTTCAGGAGACAGATGTCTGCAAAGTGCTACGGTTAGGGAAAAAAACAGAGGTAAAAAAGAGTCAGGTGGACATGTAAATCAAGCCATGATGACAATTGAACAACAAGTAAGGACACCACAACAGCAGCACTTAATTTTTTGAATTAAGAGTCATTTAGTACCATTGTTGCAGCCACCCGACATTGCTCATCAACTTCCATTCTTAAACAGTGTATAAAATTAAAGAAGACCATTGGTAAAGGAAAGGATGAACAAGATCAGCCGCTTGACATCTTCAATTATGGACATGAAAATCCAATTTCACGAGTGGCCATAACATTCTCATATAAAAGTCAGAGACATAACATGGTCAAGCAAATCACTCAAGACCAGTGATTCTTAATCCTTTTTTAAAAATCTTATCTGCGCAACAAATATTGGTAGAGTATACATTCATTCATGATAACAGGAGACAAATTTCCCTTTGGGATGATGGGACATTTGTGATGAGATCCGAATGAACCAAATGCTTGATTGTGAAGATGCAGATAGCAGTCACCCAAACTTGGTAGCACTTACCACTCAATGCAACAGAAAGTGCTAAAGTTCAGGAGGCAGATGTCTGTAAAGTGCTACAGTAAGGCTAAAACCCGTGCCGACGATGTCTTCAACAAAAATGCTCACCAATCACCAATGCCCCAGCATTAACAAACTAAATTTTCAAGAAATAAAAGAACAATTTGTTGCGTAAACTCTCTGCACTTGCACATGTTTAAAGTCTTGAAATTTCACGTCGGTCGTCCCCTCGAAGGATCCATTTTAGGTTGTTGGTCATCTGCTGTGTTCGATGCAAGAACATATTGTCCCTCCAGGAACCTACAGCAGTTTGGCAATTTGCACCTCTTACTTTCCCTCTGAATAGGTGACAATCATTCCTTTTGTATCCATGCAGCCTGCAAGGTCATTGGCCTTGGGTGTTCATCTCAGCTAATGCAACACAAGTCTTGCAAAACACCAAAAAATCTGCAACAGTTGGTAGCTTCAATAGATTTGACAAACATCTTTCAATCAGTCACAAAGACCAGAAAATAATGAATGCAGCATAAGGAAACTTGCACACAAATGTCATAACGTCAGTAAGACCCACACTTGACAAACCAAATAAAACTCAGCGGAACATGTTGGCCCATCCAAGTGATGATGATTGAACAAGTAAGGACACCACAACAGTAGCACTTAATATTTTGTTCTCAACTGTCATTTAGTACCACTGTTGCAGCCACACAACATTGCACATCTCTTCCCTTTCAAAAACATTTCCTGAAATTAAAGTATTCCGTTGGAAAATGAAAAGATGGGTAGGGCAGAAGCTTCATGCAAACATGGCTTTAACTTTTCTCTGTTGGGCGGACTCTTCTGATAGGAGATGCCTGGGGAAAAGGATCTGTTTCGAGAAGGAAATTGATAGGAAAGTGACCTTGCAGTGCGTGGAAATGTCAGACAATGTCACTCTTCAGGATTGAGTAACACTCGACGATGGGACAGGATCAAAGAGGTACGAATGAGCCTCGAGCTTGATCGTGAAGAGCCAGATAGCAGTCACCCAAACATGGTAGCACTTACCACTCAATGCAACAGAAAATGCTACGGTTCAGGAGACAGATGTCTGCAAAGTGCTACGGTTGGGGAAAAAAACAGAGGTAAAAAAGAGTCAGGTGGACATGTAAATCAAGCCATGATGACAATTGAACAACAAGTAAGGACACCACAACAGCAGCACTTAATTTTTTGAATTAAGAGTCATTTAGTACCATTGTTGCAGCCACCCGACATTGCTCATCAACTTCCATTCTTAAACAGTGTATAAAATTAAAGAAGACCATTGGTAAAGGAAAGGATGAACAAGATCAGCCGCTTGACATCTTCAATTATGGGCATGAAAATCCAATTTCACGAGTGGCCATAACATTCTCATATAAAAGTCAGAGACATAACATGGCCAAGCAAATCACTCAAGACCAGTGATTCTTAATCCTTTTTTAAAATTTTTATCTGCGCAACAAATATTGGTAGAGTATACATTCATTCATGATAACAGGAGACAAATTTCCCTTTGGGATGATGGGACATTTGTGATGAGATCCGAATGAACCAAATGCTTGATTGTGAAGATGCAGACAGCAGTCACCCAAACTTGGTAGCACTTACCACTCAATGCAACAGAAAGTGCTAAAGTTCAGGAGGCAGATGTCTGTAAAGTGCTACAGTAAGGCTAAAACCCGTGCCGACGATGTCTTCAACAAAAATGCTCACCAATCACCAATGCCCCAGCATTAACAAACTAAATTTTCAAGAAATAAAAGAACAATTTGTTGCGTAAACTCTCTGCACTTGCACATGTTTAAAGTCTTGAAATTTCACGTCGGTCGTCCCCTCGAAGGATCCATTTTAGGTTGTTGGTCATCTGCTGTGTTCGATGCAAGAATATATTGTCCCTCCAGGAACCTACAGCAGTTTGGCAATTTGCACCTCTTACTTTCCCTCTGAATAGGTGACAATCATTCCTTTTGTATCCATACAGCCTGCAAGGTCATTGGCCTTGGGTTTTCATCTCAGCTAATGCAACACAAGTCTTGCAAAACACCAAAAAATCTGCAACAGTTGGTAGCTTCAATAGATTTGACAAAGATCTTTCAATCAGTCACAAAGACCAGAAAATAATGAATGCAGCATAAGGAAACTTGCACACAAATGTCATAACGTCAGTAAGACCCACACTTGACAAACCAAATAAAACTCAGCGGAACATGTTGGCCCATCCAAGTGATGATGATTGAACAAGTAAGGACACCACAACAGTAGCACTTAATATTTTGTTCTCAACTGTCATTTAGTACCACTGTTGCAGCCACACAACATTGCACATCTCTTCCCTTTCAAAAACATTTCCTGAAATTAAAGTATTCCGTTGGAAAATGAAAAGATGGGTAGGGCAGACGCTTCATGCAAACATGGCTTTAACTTTGCTCTGTTGGGCGGACTCTTCTGATAGGAGATGCCTGGGGAAAAGGATCTGTTTCGAGAAGGAAATTGATAGGAAAGTGACCTTGCAGTGCGTGGAAATGTCAGACAATGTCACTCTTCAGGATTGAGTAACACTCGACGATGGGACAGGATCAAAGAGGTACGAATGAGCCTCGAGCTTGATCGTGAAGTGCCAGATAGCAGTCACCCAAACATGGTAGCACTTACCACTCAATGCAACAGAAAATGCTACGGTTCAGGAGACAGATGTCTGCAAAGTGCTACGGTTAGGGAAAAAAACAGAGGTAAAAAAGAGTCAGGTGGACATGTAAATCAAGCCATGATGACAATTGAACAACAAGTAAGGACACCACAACAGCAGCACTTAATTTTTTGAATTAAGAGTCATTTAGTACCATTGTTGCAGCCACCCGACATTGCTCATCAACTTCCATTCTTAAACAGTGTATAAAATTAAAGAAGACCATTGGTAAAGGAAAGGATGAACAAGATCAGCCGCTTGACATCTTCAATTATGGACATGAAAATCCAATTTCACGAGTGGCCATAACATTCTCATATAAAAGTCAGAGACATAACATGGTCAAGCAAATCACTCAAGACCAGTGATTCTTAATCCTTTTTTAAAAATCTTATCTGCGCAACAAATATTGGTAGAGTATACATTCATTCATGATAACAGGAGACAAATTTCCCTTTGGGATGATGGGACATTTGTGATGAGATCCGAATGAACCAAATGCTTGATTGTGAAGATGCAGATAGCAGTCACCCAAACTTGGTAGCACTTACCACTCAATGCAACAGAAAGTGCTAAAGTTCAGGAGGCAGATGTCTGTAAAGTGCTACAGTAAGGCTAAAACCCGTGCCGACGATGTCTTCAACAAAAATGCTCACCAATCACCAATGCCCCAGCATTAACAAACTAAATTTTCAAGAAATAAAAGAACAATTTGTTGCGTAAACTCTCTGCACTTGCACATGTTTAAAGTCTTGAAATTTCACGTCGGTCGTCCCCTCGAAGGATCCATTTTAGGTTGTTGGTCATCTGCTGTGTTCGATGCAAGAACATATTGTCCCTCCAGGAACCTACAGCAGTTTGGCAATTTGCACCTCTTACTTTCCCTCTGAATAGGTGACAATCATTCCTTTTGTATCCATGCAGCCTGCAAGGTCATTGGCCTTGGGTGTTCATCTCAGCTAATGCAACACAAGTCTTGCAAAACACCAAAAAATCTGCAACAGTTGGTAGCTTCAATAGATTTGACAAACATCTTTCAATCAGTCACAAAGACCAGAAAATAATGAATGCAGCATAAGGAAACTTGCACACAAATGTCATAACGTCAGTAAGACCCACACTTGACAAACCAAATAAAACTCAGCGGAACATGTTGGCCCATCCAAGTGATGATGATTGAACAAGTAAGGACACCACAACAGTAGCACTTAATATTTTGTTCTCAACTGTCATTTAGTACCACTGTTGCAGCCACACAACATTGCACATCTCTTCCCTTTCAAAAACATTTCCTGAAATTAAAGTATTCCGTTGGAAAATGAAAAGATGGGTAGGGCAGAAGCTTCATGCAAACATGGCTTTAACTTTTCTCTGTTGGGCGGACTCTTCTGATAGGAGATGCCTGGGGAAAAGGATCTGTTTCGAGAAGGAAATTGATAGGAAAGTGACCTTGCAGTGCGTGGAAATGTCAGACAATGTCACTCTTCAGGATTGAGTAACACTCGACGATGGGACAGGATCAAAGAGGTACGAATGAGCCTCGAGCTTGATCGTGAAGAGCCAGATAGCAGTCACCCAAACATGGTAGCACTTACCACTCAATGCAACAGAAAATGCTACGGTTCAGGAGACAGATGTCTGCAAAGTGCTACGGTTGGGGAAAAAAACAGAGGTAAAAAAGAGTCAGGTGGACATGTAAATCAAGCCATGATGACAATTGAACAACAAGTAAGGACACCACAACAGCAGCACTTAATTTTTTGAATTAAGAGTCATTTAGTACCATTGTTGCAGCCACCCGACATTGCTCATCAACTTCCATTCTTAAACAGTGTATAAAATTAAAGAAGACCATTGGTAAAGGAAAGGATGAACAAGATCAGCCGCTTGACATCTTCAATTATGGACATGAAAATCCAATTTCACGAGTGGCCATAACATTCTCATATAAAAGTCAGAGACATAACATGGCCAAGCAAATCACTCAAGACCAGTGATTCTTAATCCTTTTTTAAAATTTTTATCTGCGCAACAAATATTGGTAGAGTATACATTCATTCATGATAACAGGAGACAAATTTCCCTTTGGGATGATGGGACATTTGTGATGAGATCCGAATGAACCAAATGCTTGATTGTGAAGATGCAGACAGCAGTCACCCAAACTTGGTAGCACTTACCACTCAATGCAACAGAAAGTGCTAAAGTTCAGGAGGCAGATGTCTGTAAAGTGCTACAGTAAGGCTAAAACCCGTGCCGACGATGTCTTCAACAAAAATGCTCACCAATCACCAATGCCCCAGCATTAACAAACTAAATTTTCAAGAAATAAAAGAACAATTTGTTGCGTAAACTCTCTGCACTTGCACATGTTTAAAGTCTTGAAATTTCACGTCGGTCGTCCCCTCGAAGGATCCATTTTAGGTTGTTGGTCATCTGCTGTGTTCGATGCAAGAATATATTGTCCCTCCAGGAACCTACAGCAGTTTGGCAATTTGCACCTCTTACTTTCCCTCTGAATAGGTGACAATCATTCCTTTTGTATCCATACAGCCTGCAAGGTCATTGGCCTTGGGTTTTCATCTCAGCTAATGCAACACAAGTCTTGCAAAACACCAAAAAATCTGCAACAGTTGGTAGCTTCAATAGATTTGACAAAGATCTTTCAATCAGTCACAAAGACCAGAAAATAATGAATGCAGCATAAGGAAACTTGCACACAAATGTCATAACGTCAGTAAGACCCACACTTGACAAACCAAATAAAACTCAGCGGAACATGTTGGCCCATCCAAGTGATGATGATTGAACAAGTAAGGACACCACAACAGTAGCACTTAATATTTTGTTCTCAACTGTCATTTAGTACCACTGTTGCAGCCACACAACATTGCACATCTCTTCCCTTTCAAAAACATTTCCTGAAATTAAAGTATTCCGTTGGAAAATGAAAAGATGGGTAGGGCAGACGCTTCATGCAAACATGGCTTTAACTTTGCTCTGTTGGGCGGACTCTTCTGATAGGAGATGCCTGGGGAAAAGGATCTGTTTCGAGAAGGAAATTGATAGGAAAGTGACCTTGCAGTGCGTGGAAATGTCAGACAATGTCACTCTTCAGGATTGAGTAACACTCGACGATGGGACAGGATCAAAGAGGTACGAATGAGCCTCGAGCTTGATCGTGAAGTGCCAGATAGCAGTCACCCAAACATGGTAGCACTTACCACTCAATGCAACAGAAAATGCTACGGTTCAGGAGACAGATGTCTGCAAAGTGCTACGGTTAGGGAAAAAAACAGAGGTAAAAAAGAGTCAGGTGGACATGTAAATCAAGCCATGATGACAATTGAACAACAAGTAAGGACACCACAACAGCAGCACTTAATTTTTTGAATTAAGAGTCATTTAGTACCATTGTTGCAGCCACCCGACATTGCTCATCAACTTCCATTCTTAAACAGTGTATAAAATTAAAGAAGACCATTGGTAAAGGAAAGGATGAACAAGATCAGCCGCTTGACATCTTCAATTATGGACATGAAAATCCAATTTCACGAGTGGCCATAACATTCTCATATAAAAGTCAGAGACATAACATGGTCAAGCAAATCACTCAAGACCAGTGATTCTTAATCCTTCTTTAAAAATCTTATCTGCGCAACAAATATTGGTAGAGTATACATTCATTCATGATAACAGGAGACAAATTTCCCTTTGGGATGATGGGACATTTGTGATGAGATCCGAATGAACCAAATGCTTGATTGTGAAGATGCAGATAGCAGTCACCCAAACTTGGTAGCACTTACCACTCAATGCAACAGAAAGTGCTAAAGTTCAGGAGGCAGATGTCTGTAAAGTGCTACAGTAAGGCTAAAACCCGTGCCGACGATGTCTTCAACAAAAATGCTCACCAATCACCAATGCCCCAGCATTAACAAACTAAAATTTCAAGAAATAAAAGAACAATTTGTTGCGTAAACTCTCTGCACATGCACATGTTTAAAGTCTTGAAATTTCACGTCGGTCGTCCCCTCGAAGGATCCATTTTAGGTTGTTGGTCATCTGCTGTGTTCGATGCAAGAATATATTGTCCCTCCAGGAACCTACAGCAGTTTGGCAATTTGCACCTCTTACTTTCCCTCTGAATAGGTGACAATCATTCCTTTTGTATCCATGCAGCCTGCAAGGTCATTGGCCTTGGGTGTTCATCTCAGCTAATGCAACACAAGTCTTGCAAAACACCAAAAAATCTGCAACAGTTGGTAGCTTCAATAGATTTGACAAACATCTTTCAATCAGTCACAAAGACCAGAAAATAATGAATGCAGCATAAGGAAACTTGCACACAAATGTCATAACGTCAGTAAGACCCACACTTGACAAACCAAATAAAACTCAGCGGAACATGTTGGCCCATCCAAGTGATGATGATTGAACAAGTAAGGACACCACAACAGTAGCACTTAATATTTTGTTCTCAACTGTCATTTAGTACCACTGTTGCAGCCACACAACATTGCACATCTCTTCCCTTTCAAAAACATTTCCTGAAATTAAAGTATTCCGTTGGAAAATGAAAAGATGGGTAGGGCAGACGCTTCATGCAAACATGGCTTTAACTTTGCTCTGTTGGGCGGACTCTTCTGATAGGAGATGCCTGGGGAAAAGGATCTGTTTCGAGAAGGAAATTGATAGGAAAGTGACCTTGCAGTGCGTGGAAATGTCAGACAATGTCACTCTTCAGGATTGAGTAACACTCGACGATGGGACAGGATCAAAGAGGTACGAATGAGCCTCGAGCTTGATCGTGAAGTGGCAGATAGCAGTCACCCAAACATGGTAGCACTTACCACTCAATGCAACAGAAAATGCTACGGTTCAGGAGACAGATGTCTGCAAAGTGCTACGGTTAGGGAAAAAAACAGAGGTAAAAAAGAGTCAGGTGGACATGTAAATCAAGCCATGATGACAATTGAACAACAAGTAAGGACACCACAACAGCAGCACTTAATTTTTTGAATTAAGAGTCATTTAGTACCATTGTTGCAGCCACCCGACATTGCTCATCAACTTCCATTCTTAAACAGTGTATAAAATTAAAGAAGACCATTGGTAAAGGAAAGGATGAACAAGATCAGCCGCTTGACATCTTCAATTATGGACATGAAAATCCAATTTCACGAGTGGCCATAACATTCTCATATAAAAGTCAGAGACATAACATGGTCAAGCAAATCACTCAAGACCAGTGATTCTTAATCCTTTTTTAAAAATCTTATCTGCGCAACAAATATTGGTAGAGTATACATTCATTCATGATAACAGGAGACAAATTTCCCTTTGGGATGATGGGACATTTGTGATGAGATCCGAATGAACCAAATGCTTGATTGTGAAGATGCAGATAGCAGTCACCCAAACTTGGTAGCACTTACCACTCAATGCAACAGAAAGTGCTAAAGTTCAGGAGGCAGATGTCTGTAAAGTGCTACAGTAAGGCTAAAACCCGTGCCGACGATGTCTTCAACAAAAATGCTCACCAATCACCAATGCCCCAGCATTAAGAAACTAAATTTTCAAGAAATAAAAGAACAATTTGTTGCGTAAACTCTCTGCACATGCACATGTTTAAAGTCTTGAAATTTCACGTCGGTCGTCCCCTTGAAGGATCCATTTTAGGTTGTTGGTCATCTGCTGTGTTCGATGCAAGAATATATTGTCCCTCCAGGAACCTACAGCAGTTTGGCAATTTGCACCTCTTACTTTCCCTCTGAATAGGTGACAATCATTCCTTTTGTATCCATGCAGCCTGCAAGGTCATTGGCCTTGGGTGTTCATCTCAGCTAATGCAACACAAGTCTTGCAAAACACCAAAAAATCTGCAACAGTTGGTAGCTTCAATAGATTTGACAAAGATCTTTCAATCAGTCACAAAGACCAGAAAATAATGAATGCAGCATAAGGAAACTTGCACACAAATGTCATAACGTCGGTAAGACCCACACTTGACAAACCAAATAAAACTCAGCGGAACATGTTGGCCCATCCAAGTGATGATGATTGAACAAGTAAGGACACCACAACAGTAGCACTTAATATTTTGTTCTCAACTGTCATTTAGTACCACTGTTGCAGCCACACAACATTGCACATCTCTTCCCTTTCAAAAACATTTCCTGAAATTAAAGTATTCCGTTGGAAAATGAAAAGATGGGTAGGGCAGACGCTTCATGCAAACATGGCTTTAACTTTGCTCTGTTGGGCGGACTCTTCTGATAGGAGATGCCTGGGGAAAAGGATCTGTTTCGAGAAGGAAATTGATAGGAAAGTGACCTTGCAGTGCGTGGAAATGTCAGACAATGTCACTCTTCAGGATTGAGTAACACTCGACGATGGGACAGGATCAAAGAGGTACGAATGAGCCTCGAGCTTGATCGTGAAGTGCCAGATAGCAGTCACCCAAACATGGTAGCACTTACCACTCAATGCAACAGAAAATGCTACGGTTCAGGAGACAGATGTCTGCAAAGTGCTACGGTTAGGGAAAAAAACAGAGGTAAAAAAGAGTCAGGTGGACATGTAAATCAAGCCATGATGACAATTGAACAACAAGTAAGGACACCACAACAGCAGCACTTAATTTTTTGAATTAAGAGTCATTTAGTACCATTGTTGCAGCCACCCGACATTGCTCATCAACTTCCATTCTTAAACAGTGTATAAAATTAAAGAAGACCATTGGTAAAGGAAAGGATGAACAAGATCAGCCGCTTGACATCTTCAATTATGGACATGAAAATCCAATTTCACGAGTGGCCATAACATTCTCATATAAAAGTCAGAGACATAACATGGTCAAGCAAATCACTCAAGACCAGTGATTCTTAATCCTTTTTTAAAAATCTTATCTGCGCAACAAATATTGGTAGAGTATACATTCATTCATGATAACAGGAGACAAATTTCCCTTTGGGATGATGGGACATTTGTGATGAGATCCGAATGAACCAAATGCTTGATTGTGAAGATGCAGATAGCAGTCACCCAAACTTGGTAGCACTTACCACTCAATCCAACAGAAAGTGCTAAAGTTCAGGAGGCAGATGTCTGTAAAGTGCTACAGTAAGGCTAAAACCCGTGCCGACGATGTCTTCAACAAAAATGCTCACCAATCACCAATGCCCCAGCATTAACAAACTAAATTTTCAAGAAATAAAAGAACAATTTGTTGCGTAAACTCTCTGCACTGGCACATGTTTAAAGTCTTGAAATTTCACGTCGGTCGTCCCCTCGAAGGATCCATTTTAGGTTGTTGGTCATCTGCTGTGTTCGATGCAAGAATATATTGTCCCTCCAGGAACCTACAGCAGTTTGGCAATTTGCACCTCTTACTTTCCCTCTGAATAGGTGACAATCATTCCTTTTGTATCCATACAGCCTGCAACGTCATTGGCCTTGGGTGTTCATCTCAGCTAATGCAACACAAGTCTTGCAAAACACCAAAAAATCTGCAACAGTTGGTAGCTTCAATAGATTTGACAAAGATCTTTCAATCAGTCACAAAGACCAGAAAATAATGAATGCAGCATAAGGAAACTTGCACACAAATGTCATAACGTCAGTAAGACCCACACTTGACAAACCAAATAAAACTCAGCGGAACATGTTGGCCCATCCAAGTGATGATGATTGAACAAGTAAGGACACCACAACAGTAGCACTTAATTTTTTGAATGACAGTCTCAACTGTCATTTAGTACCACTGTTGCAGCCACACAACATTGCACATCTCTTCCCTTTCAAAAACATTTCCTGAAATTAAAGTATTCCGTTGGAAAATGAAAAGATGGGTAGGGCAGACGCTTCATGCAAACATGGCTTTAACTTTGCTCTGTTGGGCGGACTCTTCTGATAGGAGATGCCTGGGGAAAAGGATCTGTTTCGAGAAGGAAATTGATAGGAAAGTGACCTTGCAGTGCGTGGAAATGTCAGACAATGTCACTCTTCAGGATTGAGTAACACTCGACGATGGGACAGGATCAAAGAGGTACGAATGAGCCTCGAGCTTGATCGTGAAGTGCCAGATAGCAGTCACCCAAACATGGTAGCACTTACCACTCAATGCAACAGAAAATGCTACGGTTCAGGAGACAGATGTCTGCAAAGTGCTACGGTTAGGGAAAAAAACAGAGGTAAAAAAGAGTCAGGTGGACATGTAAATCAAGCCATGATGACAATTGAACAACAAGTAAGGACACCACAACAGCAGCACTTAATTTTTTGAATTAAGAGTCATTTAGTACCATTGTTGCAGCCACCCGACATTGCTCATCAACTTCCATTCTTAAACAGTGTATAAAATTAAAGAAGACCATTGGTAAAGGAAAGGATGAACAAGATCAGCCGCTTGACATCTTCAATTATGGACATGAAAATCCAATTTCACGAGTGGCCATAACATTCTCATATAAAAGTCAGAGACATAACATGGTCAAGCAAATCACTCAAGACCAGTGATTCTTAATCCTTTTTAAAAAATCTTATCTGCGCAACAAATATTGGTAGAGTATACATCCATTCATGATAACAGGAGACAAATTTCCCTTTGGGATGATGGGACATTTGTGATGAGATCCGAATGAACCAAATGCTTGATTGTGAAGATGCAGATAGCAGTCACCCAAACTTGGTAGCACTTACCACTCAATGCAACAGAAAGTGCTAAAGTTCAGGAGGCAGATGTCTGTAAAGTGCTACAGTAAGGCTAAAACCCGTGCCGACGATGTCTTCAACAAAAATGCTCACCAATCACCAATGCCCCAGCATTAACAAACTAAATTTTCAAGAAATAAAAGAACAATTTGTTGCGTAAACTCTCTGCACTTGCACATGTTTAAAGTCTTGAAATTTCACGTCGGTCGTCCCCTCGAAGGATCCATTTTAGGTTGTTGGTCATCTGCTGTGTTCGATGCAAGGATATATTGTCCCTCCAGGAACCTACAGCAGTTTGGCAATTTGCACCTCTTACTTTCCCTCTGAATAGGTGACAATCATTCCTTTTGTATCCATACAGCCTGCAAGGTCATTGGCCTTGGGTGTTCATCTCAGCTAATGCAACACAAGTCTTGCAAAACACCAAAAAATCTGCAACAGTTGGTAGCTTCAATAGATTTGACAAAGATCTTTCAATCAGTCACAAAGACCAGAAAATAATGAATGCAGCATAAGGAAACTTGCACACAAATGTCATAACGTCAGTAAGACCCACACTTGACAAACCAAATAAAACTCAGCGGAACATGTTGGCCCATCCAAGTGATGATGATTGAACAAGTAAGGACACCACAACAGTAGCACTTAATTTTTTGTTCTCAACTGTCATTTAGTACCACTGTTGCAGCCACACAACATTGCACATCTCTTCCCTTTCAAAAACATTTCCTGAAATTAAAGTATTCCGTTGGAAAATGAAAAGATGGGTAGGGCAGACGCTTCATGCAAACATGGCTTTAACTTTGCTCTGTTGGGCGGACTCTTCTGATAGGAGATGCCTGGGGAAAAGGATCTGTTTCGAGAAGGAAATTGATAGGAAAGTGACCTTGCAGTGCGTGGAAATGTCAGACAATGTCACTCTTCAGGATTGAGTAACACTCGACGATGGGACAGGATCAAAGAGGTACGAATGAGCCTCGAGCTTGATCGTGAAGAGCCAGATAGCAGTCACCCAAACATGGTAGCACTTACCACTCAATGCAACAGAAAATGCTACGGTTCAGGAGACAGATGTCTGCAAAGTGCTACGGTTAGGGAAAAAAACAGAGGTAAAAAAGAGTCAGGTGGACATGTAAATCAAGCCATGATGACAATTGAACAACAAGTAAGGACACCACAACAGCAGCACTTAATTTTTTGAATTAAGAGTCATTTAGTACCATTGTTGCAGCCACCCGACATTGCTCATCAACTTCCATTCTTAAACAGTGTATAAAATTAAAGAAGACCATTGGTAAAGGAAAGGATGAACAAGATCAGCCGCTTGACATCTTCAATTATGGACATGAAAATCCAATTTCAGAAGTGGCCATAACATTCTCATATAAAAGTCAGAGACATAACATGGTCAAGCAAATCACTCAAGACCAGTGATTCTTAATCCTTTTTTAAAAATCTTATCTGCGCAACAAATATTGGTAGAGTATACATTCATTCATGATAACAGGAGACAAATTTCCCTTTGGGATGATGGGACATTTGTGATGAGATCCGAATGAACCAAATGCTTGATTGTGAAGATGCAGATAGCAGTCACCCAAACTTGGTAGCACTTACCACTCAATCCAACAGAAAGTGCTAAAGTTCAGGAGGCAGATGTCTGTAAAGTGCTACAGTAAGGCTAAAACCCGTGCCGACGATGTCTTCAACAAAAATGCTCACCAATCACCAATGCCCCAGCATTAACAAACTAAATTTTCAAGAAATAAAAGAACAATTTGTTGCGTAAACTCTCTGCACTGGCACATGTATAAAGTCTTGAAATTTCACGTCGGTCGTCCCCTCGAAGGATCCATTTTAGGTTGTTGGTCATCTGCTGTGTTCGATGCAAGAATATATTGTCCCTCCCGGAACCTACAGCAGTTTGGCAATTTGCACCTCTTACTTTCCCTCTGAATAGGTGACAATCATTCCTTTTGTATCCATACAGCCTGCAAGGTCATTGGCCTTGGGTGTTCATCTCAGCTAATGCAACACAAGTCTTGCAAAACACCAAAAAATCTGCAACAGTTGGTAGCTTCAATAGATTTGACAAAGATCTTTCAATCAGTCACAAAGACCAGAAAATAATGAATGCAGCATAAGGAAACTTGCACACAAATGTCATAACGTCAGTAAGACCCACACTTGACAAACCAAATAAAACTCAGCGGAACATGTTGGCCCATCCAAGTGATGATGATTGAACAAGTAAGGACACCACAACAGTAGCACTTAATTTTTTGAATGACAGTCTCAACTGTCATTTAGTACCACTGTTGCAGCCACACAACATTGCACATCTCTTCCCTTTCAAAAACATTTCCTGAAATTAAAGTATTCCGTTGGAAAATGAAAAGATGGGTAGGGCAGACGCTTCATGCAAACATGGCTTTAACTTTGCTCTGTTGGGCGGACTCTTCTGATAGGAGATGCCTGGGGAAAAGGATCTGTTTCGAGAAGGAAATTGATAGGAAAGTGACCTTGCAGTGCGTGGAAATGTCAGACAATGTCACTCTTCAGGATTGAGTAACACTCGACGATGGGACAGGATCAAAGAGGTACGAATGAGCCTCGAGCTTGATCGTGAAGTGCCAGATAGCAGTCACCCAAACATGGTAGCACTTACCACTCAATGCAACAGAAAATGCTACGGTTCAGGAGACAGATGTCTGCAAAGTGCTACGGTTAGGGAAAAAAACAGAGGTAAAAAAGAGTCAGGTGGACATGTAAATCAAGCCATGATGACAATTGAACAACAAGTAAGGACACCACAACAGCAGCACTTAATTTTTTGAATTAAGAGTCATTTAGTACCATTGTTGCAGCCACCCGACATTGCTCATCAACTTCCATTCTTAAACAGTGTATAAAATTAAAGAAGACCATTGGTAAAGGAAAGGATGAACAAGATCAGCCGCTTGACATCTTCAATTATGGACATGAAAATCCAATTTCACGAGTGGCCATAACATTCTCATATAAAAGTCAGAGACATAACATGGTCAAGCAAATCACTCAAGACCAGTGATTCTTAATCCTTTTTAAAAAATCTTATCTGCGCAACAAATATTGGTAGAGTATACATTCATTCATGATAACAGGAGACAAATTTCCCTTTGGGATGATGGGACATTTGTGATGAGATCCGAATGAACCAAATGCTTGATTGTGAAGATGCAGATAGCAGTCACCCAAACTTGGTAGCACTTACCACTCAATGCAACAGAAAGTGCTAAAGTTCAGGAGGCAGATGTCTGTAAAGTGCTACAGTAAGGCTAAAACCCGTGCCGACGATGTCTTCAACAAAAATGCTCACCAATCACCAATGCCCCAGCATTAACAAACTAAATTTTCAAGAAATAAAAGAACAATTTGTTGCGTAAACTCTCTGCACTTGCACATGTTTAAAGTCTTGAAATTTCACGTCGGTCGTCCCCTCGAAGGATCCATTTTAGGTTGTTGGTCATCTGCTGTGTTCGATGCAAGGATATATTGTCCCTCCAGGAACCTACAGCAGTTTGGCAATTTGCACCTCTTACTTTCCCTCTGAATAGGTGACAATCATTCCTTTTGTATCCATACAGCCTGCAAGGTCATTGGCCTTGGGTGTTCATCTCAGCTAATGCAACACAAGTCTTGCAAAACACCAAAAAATCTGCAACAGTTGGTAGCTTCAATAGATTTGACAAACATCTTTCAATCAGTCACAAAGACCAGAAAATAATGAATGCAGCATAAGGAAACTTGCACACAAATGTCATAACGTCAGTAAGACCCACACTTGACAAACCAAATAAAACTCAGCGGAACATGTTGGCCCATCCAAGTGATGATGATTGAACAAGTAAGGACACCACAACAGTAGCACTTAATATTTTGTTCTCAACTGTCATTTAGTACCACTGTTGCAGCCACACAACATTGCACATCTCTTCCCTTTCAAAAACATTTCCTGAAATTAAAGTATTCCGTTGGAAAATGAAAAGATGGGTAGGGCAGACGCTTCATGCAAACATGGCTTTAACTTTGCTCTGTTGGGCGGACTCTTCTGATAGGAGATGCCTGGGGAAAAGGATCTGTTTCAAGAAGGAAATTGATAGGAAAATGGCCTTGCAGTGCGTGGAAATGTCAGACAATGTCACTCTTCAGGATTGAGTAACACTCGACGATGGGACAGGATCAAAGAGGTACGAATGAGCCTCGAGCTTGATCGTGAAGAGCCAGATAGCAGTCACCCAAACATGGTAGCACTTACCACTCAATGCAACAGAAAATGCTACGGTTCAGGAGACAGATGTCTGCAAAGTGCTACGGTTAGGGAAAAAAACAGAGGTAAAAAAGAGTCAGGTGGACATGTAAATCAAGCCATGATGACAATTGAACAACAAGTAAGGACACCACAACAGCAGCACTTAATTTTTTGAATTAAGAGTCATTTAGTACCATTGTTGCAGCCACCCGACATTGCTCATCAACTTCCATTCTTAAACAGTGTATAAAATTAAAGAAGACCATTGGTAAAGGAAAGGATGAACAAGATCAGCCGCTTGACATCTTCAATTATGGACATGAAAATCCAATTTCACGAGTGGCCATAACATTCTCATATAAAAGTCCGAGACATAACATGGTCAAGCAAATCACTCAAGACCAGTGATTCTTAATCCTTTTTTTAAAATCTTATCTGCGCAACAAATATTGGTAGAGTATACATTCATTCATGATAACAGGAGACAAATTTCCCTTTGGGATGATGGGACATTTGTGATGAGATCCGAATGAACCAAATGCTTGATTGTGAAGATGCAGATAGCAGTCACCCAAACTTGGTAGCACTTACCACTCAATGCAACGGAAAGTGCTAAAGTTCAGGAGGCAGATGTCTGTAAAGTGCTACAGTAAGGCTAAAACCCGTGCCGACGATGTCTTCAACAAAAATGCTCACCAATCACCAATGCCCCAGCATTAACAAACTAAATTTTCAAGAAATAAAAGAACAATTTGTTGCGTAAACTCTCTGCACATGCACATGTTTAAAGTCTTGAAATTTCACGTCGGTCGTCCCCTCGAAGGATCCATTTTAGGTTGTTGGTCATCTGCTGTGTTCGATGCAAGAATATATTGTCCCTCCAGGAACCTACAGCAGTTTGGCAATTTGCACCTCTTACTTTCCCTCTGAATAGGTGACAATCATTCCTTTTGTATCCATACAGCCTGCAAGGTCATTGGCCTTGGGTGTTCATCTCAGCTAATGCAACACAAGTCTTGCAAAACACCAAAAAATCTGCAACAGTTGGTAGCTTCAATAGATTTGACAAAGATCTTTCAATCAGTCACAAAGACCAGAAAATAATGAATGCAGCATAAGGAAACTTGCACACAAATGTCATAACGTCGGTAAGACCCACACTTGACAAACCAAATAAAACTCAGCGGAACATGTTGGCCCATCCAAGTGATGATGATTGAACAAGTAAGGACACCACAACAGTAGCACTTAATATTTTGTTCTCAACTGTCATTTAGTACCACTGTTGCAGCCACACAACATTGCACATCTCTTCCCTTTCAAAAACATTTCCTGAAATTAAAGTATTCCGTTGGAAAATGAAAAGATGGGTAGGGCAGACGCTTCATGCAAACATGGCTTTAACTTTGCTCTGTTGGGCGGACTCTTCTGATAGGAGATGCCTGGGGAAAAGGATCTGTTTCGAGAAGGAAATTGATAGGAAAGTGACCTTGCAGTGCGTGGAAATGTCAGACAATGTCACTCTTCAGGATTGAGTAACACTCGACGATGGGACAGGATCAAAGAGGTACGAATGAGCCTCGAGCTTGATCGTGAAGTGCCAGATAGCAGTCACCCAAACATGGTAGCACTTACCACTCAATGCAACAGAAAATGCTACGGTTCAGGAGACAGATGTCTGCAAAGTGCTACGGTTAGGGAAAAAAACAGAGGTAAAAAAGAGTCAGGTGGACATGTAAATCAAGCCATGATGACAATTGAACAACAAGTAAGGACACCACAACAGCAGCACTTAATTTTTTGAATTAAGAGTCATTTAGTACCATGGTTGCAGCCACCCGACATTGCTCATCAACTTCCATTCTTAAACAGTGTATAAAATTAAAGAAGACCATTGGTAAAGGAAAGGATGAACAAGATCAGCCGCTTGACATCTTCAATTATGGACATGAAAATCCAATTTCACGATTGGCCATAACATTCTCATATAAAAGTCCGAGACATAACATGGTCAAGCAAATCACTCAAGACCAGTGATTCTTAATCCTTTTTTTAAAATCTTATCTGCGCAACAAATATTGGTAGAGTATACATTCATTCATGATAACAGGAGACAAATTTCCCTTTGGGATGATGGGACATTTGTGATGAGATCCGAATGAACCAAATGCTTGATTGTGAAGATGCAGATAGCAGTCACCCAAACTTGGTAGCACTTACCACTCAATGCAACAGAAAGTGCTAAAGTTCAGGAGGCAGATGTCTGTAAAGCGCTACAGTAAGGCTAAAACCCGTGCCGACGATGTCTTCAACAAAAATGCTCACCAATCACCAATGCCCCAGCATTAACAAACTAAATTTTCAAGAAATAAAAGAACAATTTGTTGCGTAAACTCTCTGCACATGCACATGTTTAAAGTCTTGAAATTTCACGTCGGTCGTCCCCTCGAAGGATCCATTTTAGGTTGTTGGTCATCTGCTGTGTTCGATGCAAGAATATATTGTCCCTCCAGGAACCTACAGCAGTTTGGCAATTTGCACCTCTTACTTTCCCTCTGAATAGGTGACAATCATTCCTTTTGTATCCATACAGCCTGCAAGGTCATTGGCCTTGGGTGTTCATCTCAGCTAATGCAACACAAGTCTTGCAAAACACCAAAAAATCTGCAACAGTTGGTAGCTTCAATAGATTTGACAAAGATCTTTCAATCAGTCACAAAGACCAGAAAATAATGAATGCAGCATAAGGAAACTTGCACACAAATGTCATAACGTCAGTAAGACCCACACTTGACAAACCAAATAAAACTCAGCGGAACATGTTGGCCCATCCAAGTGATGATGATTGAACAAGTAAGGACACCACAACAGTAGCACTTAATATTTTGTTCTCAACTGTCATTTAGTACCACTGTTGCAGCCACACAACATTGCACATCTCTTCCCTTTCAAAAACATTTCCTGAAATTAAAGTATTCCGTTGGAAAATGAAAAGATGGGTAGGGCAGACGCTTCATGCAAACATGGCTTTAACTTTGCTCTGTTGGGCGGACTCTTCTGATAGGAGATGCCTGGGGAAAAGGATCTGTTTCAAGAAGGAAATTGATAGGAAAATGGCCTTGCAGTGCGTGGAAATGTCAGACAATGTCACTCTTCAGGATTGAGTAACACTCGACGATGGGACAGGATCAAAGAGGTACGAATGAGCCTCGAGCTTGATCGTGAAGAGCCAGATAGCAGTCACCCAAACATGGTAGCACTTACCACTCAATGCAACAGAAAATGCTACGGTTCAGGAGACAGATGTCTGCAAAGTGCTACGGTTAGGGAAAAAAACAGAGGTAAAAAAGAGTCAGGTGGACATGTAAATCAAGCCATGATGACAATTGAACAACAAGTAAGGACACCACAACAGCAGCACTTAATTTTTTGAATTAAGAGTCATTTAGTACCATTGTTGCAGCCACCCGACATTGCTCATCAACTTCCATTCTTAAACAGTGTATAAAATTAAAGAAGACCATTGGTAAAGGAAAGGATGAACAAGATCAGCCGCTTGACATCTTCAATTATGGACATGAAAATCCAATTTCACGAGTGGCCATAACATTCTCATATAAAAGTCCGAGACATAACATGGTCAAGCAAATCACTCAAGACCAGTGATTCTTAATCCTTTTTTTAAAATCTTATCTGCGCAACAAATATTGGTAGAGTATACATTCATTCATGATAACAGGAGACAAATTTCCCTTTGGGATGATGGGACATTTGTGATGAGATCCGAATGAACCAAATGCTTGATTGTGAAGATGCAGATAGCAGTCACCCAAACTTGGTAGCACTTACCACTCAATGCAACGGAAAGTGCTAAAGTTCAGGAGGCAGATGTCTGTAAAGTGCTACAGTAAGGCTAAAACCCGTGCCGACGATGTCTTCAACAAAAATGCTCACCAATCACCAATGCCCCAGCATTAACAAACTAAATTTTCAAGAAATAAAAGAACAATTTGTTGCGTAAACTCTCTGCACATGCACATGTTTAAAGTCTTGAAATTTCACGTCGGTCGTCCCCTCGAAGGATCCATTTTAGGTTGTTGGTCATCTGCTGTGTTCGATGCAAGAATATATTGTCCCTCCAGGAACCTACAGCAGTTTGGCAATTTGCACCTCTTACTTTCCCTCTGAATAGGTGACAATCATTCCTTTTGTATCCATACAGCCTGCAAGGTCATTGGCCTTGGGTGTTCATCTCAGCTAATGCAACACAAGTCTTGCAAAACACCAAAAAATCTGCAACAGTTGGTAGCTTCAATAGATTTGACAAAGATCTTTCAATCAGTCACAAAGACCAGAAAATAATGAATGCAGCATAAGGAAACTTGCACACAAATGTCATAACGTCGGTAAGACCCACACTTGACAAACCAAATAAAACTCAGCGGAACATGTTGGCCCATCCAAGTGATGATGATTGAACAAGTAAGGACACCACAACAGTAGCACTTAATATTTTGTTCTCAACTGTCATTTAGTACCACTGTTGCAGCCACACAACATTGCACATCTCTTCCCTTTCAAAAACATTTCCTGAAATTAAAGTATTCCGTTGGAAAATGAAAAGATGGGTAGGGCAGACGCTTCATGCAAACATGGCTTTAACTTTGCTCTGTTGGGCGGACTCTTCTGATAGGAGATGCCTGGGGAAAAGGATCTGTTTCGAGAAGGAAATTGATAGGAAAGTGACCTTGCAGTGCGTGGAAATGTCAGACAATGTCACTCTTCAGGATTGAGTAACACTCGACGATGGGACAGGATCAAAGAGGTACGAATGAGCCTCGAGCTTGATCGTGAAGTGCCAGATAGCAGTCACCCAAACATGGTAGCACTTACCACTCAATGCAACAGAAAATGCTACGGTTCAGGAGACAGATGTCTGCAAAGTGCTACGGTTAGGGAAAAAAACAGAGGTAAAAAAGAGTCAGGTGGACATGTAAATCAAGCCATGATGACAATTGAACAACAAGTAAGGACACCACAACAGCAGCACTTAATTTTTTGAATTAAGAGTCATTTAGTACCATGGTTGCAGCCACCCGACATTGCTCATCAACTTCCATTCTTAAACAGTGTATAAAATTAAAGAAGACCATTGGTAAAGGAAAGGATGAACAAGATCAGCCGCTTGACATCTTCAATTATGGACATGAAAATCCAATTTCACGATTGGCCATAACATTCTCATATAAAAGTCCGAGACATAACATGGTCAAGCAAATCACTCAAGACCAGTGATTCTTAATCCTTTTTTTAAAATCTTATCTGCGCAACAAATATTGGTAGAGTATACATTCATTCATGATAACAGGAGACAAATTTCCCTTTGGGATGATGGGACATTTGTGATGAGATCCGAATGAACCAAATGCTTGATTGTGAAGATGCAGATAGCAGTCACCCAAACTTGGTAGCACTTACCACTCAATGCAACAGAAAGTGCTAAAGTTCAGGAGGCAGATGTCTGTAAAGTGCTACAGTAAGGCTAAAACCCGTGCCGACGATGTCTTCAACAAAAATGCTCACCAATCACCAATGCCCCAGCATTAACAAACTAAATTTTCAAGAAATAAAAGAACAATTTGTTGCGTAAACTCTCTGCACATGCACATGTTTAAAGTCTTGAAATTTCACGTCGGTCGTCCCCTCGAAGGATCCATTTTAGGTTGTTGGTCATCTGCTGTGTTCGATGCAAGAATATATTGTCCCTCCAGGAACCTACAGCAGTTTGGCAATTTGCACCTCTTACTTTCCCTCTGAATAGGTGACAATCATTCCTTTTGTATCCATACAGCCTGCAAGGTCATTGGCCTTGGGTGTTCATCTCAGCTAATGCAACACAAGTCTTGCAAAACACCAAAAAATCTGCAACAGTTGGTAGCTTCAATAGATTTGACAAAGATCTTTCAATCAGTCACAAAGACCAGAAAATAATGAATGCAGCATAAGGAAACTTGCACACAAATGTCATAACGTCGGTAAGACCCACACTTGACAAACCAAATAAAACTCAGCGGAACATGTTGGCCCATCCAAGTGATGATGATTGAACAAGTAAGGACACCACAACAGTAGCACTTAATATTTTGTTCTCAACTGTCATTTAGTACCACTGTTGCAGCCACACAACATTGCACATCTCTTCCCTTTCAAAAACATTTCCTGAAATTAAAGTATTCCGTTGGAAAATGAAAAGATGGGTAGGGCAGACGCTTCATGCAAACATGGCTTTAACTTTGCTCTGTTGGGCGGACTCTTCTGATAGGAGATGCCTGGGGAAAAGGATCTGTTTCGAGAAGGAAATTGATAGGAAAGTGACCTTGCAGTGCGTGGAAATGTCAGACAATGTCACTCTTCAGGATTGAGTAACACTCGACGATGGGACAGGATCAAAGAGGTACGAATGAGCCTCGAGCTTGATCGTGAAGTGCCAGATAGCAGTCACCCAAACATGGTAGCACTTACCACTCAATGCAACAGAAAATGCTACGGTTCAGGAGACAGATGTCTGCAAAGTGCTACGGTTAGGGAAAAAAACAGAGGTAAAAAAGAGTCAGGTGGACATGTAAATCAAGCCATGATGACAATTGAACAACAAGTAAGGACACCACAACAGCAGCACTTAATTTTTTGAATTAAGAGTCATTTAGTACCATGGTTGCAGCCACCCGACATTGCTCATCAACTTCCATTCTTAAACAGTGTATAAAATTAAAGAAGACCATTGGTAAAGGAAAGGATGAACAAGATCAGCCGCTTGACATCTTCAATTATGGACATGAAAATCCAATTTCACGATTGGCCATAACATTCTCATATAAAAGTCCGAGACATAACATGGTCAAGCAAATCACTCAAGACCAGTGATTCTTAATCCTTTTTTTAAAATCTTATCTGCGCAACAAATATTGGTAGAGTATACATTCATTCATGATAACAGGAGACAAATTTCCCTTTGGGATGATGGGACATTTGTGATGAGATCCGAATGAACCAAATGCTTGATTGTGAAGATGCAGATAGCAGTCACCCAAACTTGGTAGCACTTACCACTCAATGCAACAGAAAGTGCTAAAGTTCAGGAGGCAGATGTCTGTAAAGTGCTACAGTAAGGCTAAAACCCGTGCCGACGATGTCTTCAACAAAAATGCTCACCAATCACCAATGCCCCAGCATTAACAAACTAAATTTTCAAGAAATAAAAGAACAATTTGTTGCGTAAACTCTCTGCACATGCACATGTTTAAAGTCTTGAAATTTCACGTCGGTCGTCCCCTCGAAGGATCCATTTTAGGTTGTTGGTCATCTGCTGTGTTCGATGCAAGAATATATTGTCCCTCCAGGAACCTACAGCAGTTTGGCAATTTGCACCTCTTACTTTCCCTCTGAATAGGTGACAATCATTCCTTTTGTATCCATACAGCCTGCAAGGTCATTGGCCTTGGGTGTTCATCTCAGCTAATGCAACACAAGTCTTGCAAAACACCAAAAAATCTGCAACAGTTGGTAGCTTCAATAGATTTGACAAAGATCTTTCAATCAGTCACAAAGACCAGAAAATAATGAATGCAGCATAAGGAAACTTGCACACAAATGTCATAACGTCGGTAAGACCCACACTTGACAAACCAAATAAAACTCAGCGGAACATGTTGGCCCATCCAAGTGATGATGATTGAACAAGTAAGGACACCACAACAGTAGCACTTAATATTTTGTAGTCAACTGTCATTTAGTACCACTGTTGCAGCCACACAACATTGCACATCTCTTCCCTTTCAAAAACATTTCCTGAAATTGAAGTATTCCGTTGGAAAATGAAAAGATGGGTAGGGCAGACGCTTCATGCAAACATGGCTTTAACTTTGCTCTGTTGGGCGGACTCTTCTGATAGGAGATGCCTGGGGAAAAGGATCTGTTTCGAGAAGGAAATTGATAGGAAAGTGACCTTGCAGTGCGTGGAAATGTCAGACAATGTCACTCTTCAGGATTGAGTAACACTCGACAATGGGACAGGATCAAAGAGGTACGAATGAGCCTCGAGCTTGATCGTGAAGTGCCAGATAGCAGTCACCCAAACATGGTAGCACTTACCACTCAATGCAACAGAAAATGCTACGGTTCAGGAGACAGATGTCTGCAAAGTGCTACGGTTAGGGAAAAAAACAGAGGTAAAAAAGAGTCAGGTGGACATGTAAATCAAGCCATGATGACAATTGAACAACAAGTAAGGACACCACAACAGCAGCACTTAATTTTTTGAATTAAGAGTCATTTAGTACCATGGTTGCAGCCACCCGACATTGCTCATCAACTTCCATTCTTAAACAGTGTATAAAATTAAAGAAGACCATTGGTAAAGGAAAGGATGAACAAGATCAGCCGCTTGACATCTTCAATTATGGACATGAAAATCCAATTTCACGATTGGCCATAACATTCTCATATAAAAGTCCGAGACATAACATGGTCAAGCAAATCACTCAAGACCAGTGATTCTTAATCCTTTTTTTAAAATCTTATCTGCGCAACAAATATTGGTAGAGTATACATTCATTCATGATAACAGGAGACAAATTTCCCTTTGGGATGATGGGACATTTGTGATGAGATCCGAATGAACCAAATGCTTGATTGTGAAGATGCAGATAGCAGTCACCCAAACTTGGTAGCACTTACCACTCAATGCAACAGAAAGTGCTAAAGTTCAGGAGGCAGATGTCTGTAAAGTGCTACAGTAAGGCTAAAACCCGTGCCGACGATGTCTTCAACAAAAATGCTCACCAATCACCAATGCCCCAGCATTAACAAACTAAATTTTCAAGAAATAAAAGAACAATTTGTTGCGTAAACTCTCTGCACATGCACATGTTTAAAGTCTTGAAATTTCACGTCGGTCGTCCCCTCGAAGGATCCATTTTAGGTTGTTGGTCATCTGCTGTGTTCGATGCAAGAATATATTGTCCCTCCAGGAACCTACAGCAGTTTGGCAATTTGCACCTCTTACTTTCCCTCTGAATAGGTGACAATCATTCCTTTTGTATCCATACAGCCTGCAACGTCATTGGCCTTGGGTGTTCATCTCAGCTAATGCAACACAAGTCTTGCAAAACACCAAAAAATCTGCAACAGTTGGTAGCTTCAATAGATTTGACAAACATCTTTCAATCAGTCACAAAGACCAGAAAATAATGAATGCAGCATAAGGAAACTTGCACACAAATGTCATAACGTCAGTAAGACCCACACTTGACAAACCAAATAAAACTCAGCGGAACATGTTGGCCCATCCAAGTGATGATGATTGAACAAGTAAGGACACCACAACAGTAGCACTTAATATTTTGTTCTCAACTGTCATTTAGTACCACTGTTGCAGCCACACAACATTGCACATCTCTTCCCTTTCAAAAACATTTCCTGAAATTAAAGTATTCCGTTGGAAAATGAAAAGATGGGTAGGGCAGACGCTTCATGCAAACATGGCTTTAACTTTGCTCTGTTGGGCGGACTCTTCTGATAGGAGATGCCTGGGGAAAAGGATCTGTTTCGAGAAGGAAATTGATAGGAAAGTGACCTTGCAGTGCGTGGAAATGTCAGACAATGTCACTCTTCAGGATTGAGTAACACTCGACGATGGGACAGGATCAAAGAGGTACGAATGAGCCTCGAGCTTGATCGTGAAGAGCCAGATAGCAGTCACCCAAACATGGTAGCACTTACCACTCAATGCAACAGAAAATGCTACGGTTCAGGAGACAGATGTCTGCAAAGTGCTACGGTTAGGGAAAAAAACAGAGGTAAAAAAGAGTCAGGTGGACATGTAAATCAAGCCATGATGACAATTGAACAACAAGTAAGGACACCACAACAGCAGCACTTAATTTTTTGAATTAAGAGTCATTTAGTACCATTGTTGCAGCCACCCGACATTGCTCATCAACTTCCATTCTTAAACAGTGTATAAAATTAAAGAAGACCATTGGTAAAGGAAAGGATGAACAAGATCAGCCGCTTGACATCTTCAATTATGGACATGAAAATCCAATTTCACGAGTGGCCATAACATTCTCATATAAAAGTCAGAGACATAACATGGTCAAGCAAATCACTCAAGACCAGTGATTCTTAATCCTTTTTTAAAAATCTTATCTGCGCAACAAATATTGGTAGAGTATACATTCATTCATGATAACAGGAGACAAATTTCCCTTTGGGATGATGGGACATTTGTGATGAGATCCGAATGAACCAAATGCTTGATTGTGAAGATGCAGATAGCAGTCACCCAAACTTGGTAGCACTTACCACTCAATGCAACAGAAAGTGCTAAAGTTCAGGAGGCAGATGTCTGTAAAGCGCTACAGTAAGGCTAAAACCCATGCCGACGATGTCTTCAACAAAAATGCTCACCAATCACCAATGCCCCAGCATTAACAAACTAAATTTTCAAGAAATAAAAGAACAATTTGTTGCGTAAACTCTCTGCACATGCACATGTTTAAAGTCTTGAAATTTCACGTCGGTCGTCCCCTCGAAGGATCCATTTTAGGTTGTTGGTCATCTGCTGTGTTCGATGCAAGAATATATTGTCCCTCCAGGAACCTACAGCAGTTTGGCAATTTGCACCTCTTACTTTCCCTCTGAATAGGTGACAATCATTCCTTTTGTATCCATACAGCCTGCAAGGTCATTGGCCTTGGGTGTTCATCTCAGCTAATGCAACACAAGTCTTGCAAAACACCAAAAAATCTGCAACAGTTGGTAGCTTCAATAGATTTGACAAACATCTTTCAATCAGTCACAAAGACCAGAAAATAATGAATGCAGCATAAGGAAACTTGCACACAAATGTCATAACGTCAGTAAGACCCACACTTGACAAACCAAATAAAACTCAGCGGAACATGTTGGCCCATCCAAGTGATGATGATTGAACAAGTAAGGACACCACAACAGTAGCACTTAATATTTTGTTCTCAACTGTCATTTAGTACCACTGTTGCAGCCACACAACATTGCACATCTCTTCCCTTTCAAAAACATTTCCTGAAATTAAAGTATTCCGTTGGAAAATGAAAAGATGGGTAGGGCAGACGCTTCATGCAAACATGGCTTTAACTTTGCTCTGTTGGGCGGACTCTTCTGATAGGAGATGCCTGGGGAAAAGGATCTGTTTCAAGAAGGAAATTGATAGGAAAATGGCCTTGCAGTGCGTGGAAATGTCAGACAATGTCACTCTTCAGGATTGAGTAACACTCGACGATGGGACAGGATCAAAGAGGTACGAATGAGCCTCGAGCTTGATCGTGAAGAGCCAGATAGCAGTCACCCAAACATGGTAGCACTTACCACTCAATGCAACAGAAAATGCTACGGTTCAGGAGACAGATGTCTGCAAAGTGCTACGGTTAGGGAAAAAAACAGAGGTAAAAAAGAGTCAGGTGGACATGTAAATCAAGCCATGATGACAATTGAACAACAAGTAAGGACACCACAACAGCAGCACTTAATTTTTTGAATTAAGAGTCATTTAGTACCATTGTTGCAGCCACCCGACATTGCTCATCAACTTCCATTCTTAAACAGTGTATAAAATTAAAGAAGACCATTGGTAAAGGAAAGGATGAACAAGATCAGCCGCTTGACATCTTCAATTATGGACATGAAAATCCAATTTCACGAGTGGCCATAACATTCTCATATAAAAGTCCGAGACATAACATGGTCAAGCAAATCACTCAAGACCAGTGATTCTTAATCCTTTTTTTAAAATCTTATCTGCGCAACAAATATTGGTAGAGTATACATTCATTCATGATAACAGGAGACAAATTTCCCTTTGGGATGATGGGACATTTGTGATGAGATCCGAATGAACCAAATGCTTGATTGTGAAGATGCAGATAGCAGTCACCCAAACTTGGTAGCACTTACCACTCAATGCAACGGAAAGTGCTAAAGTTCAGGAGGCAGATGTCTGTAAAGTGCTACAGTAAGGCTAAAACCCGTGCCGACGATGTCTTCAACAAAAATGCTCACCAATCACCAATGCCCCAGCATTAACAAACTAAATTTTCAAGAAATAAAAGAACAATTTGTTGCGTAAACTCTCTGCACATGCACATGTTTAAAGTCTTGAAATTTCACGTCGGTCGTCCCCTCGAAGGATCCATTTTAGGTTGTTGGTCATCTGCTGTGTTCGATGCAAGAATATATTGTCCCTCCAGGAACCTGCAGCAGTTTGGCAATTTGCACCTCCTACTTTCCCTCTGAATAGGTGACAATCATTCCTTTTGTATCCATACAGCCTGCAAGGTCATTGGCCTTGGGTGTTCATCTCAGCTAATGCAACACAAGTCTTGCAAAACACCAAAAAATCTGCAACAGTTGGTAGCTTCAATAGATTTGACAAAGATCTTTCAATCAGTCACAAAGACCAGAAAATAATGAATGCAGCATAAGGAAACTTGCACACAAATGTCATAACGTCAGTAAGACCCACACTTGACAAACCAAATAAAACTCAGCGGAACATGTTGGCCCATCCAAGTGATGATGATTGAACAAGTAAGGACACCACAACAGTAGCACTTAATATTTTGTTCTCAACTGTCATTTAGTACCACTGTTGCAGCCACACAACATTGCACATCTCTTCCCTTTCAAAAACATTTCCTGAAATTAAAGTATTCCGTTGGAAAATGAAAAGATGGGTAGGGCAGACGCTTCATGCAAACATGGCTTTAACTTTGCTCTGTTGGGCGGACTCTTCTGATAGGAGATGCCTGGGGAAAAGGATCTGTTTCAAGAAGGAAATTGATAGGAAAATGGCCTTGCAGTGCGTGGAAATGTCAGACAATGTCACTCTTCAGGATTGAGTAACACTCGACGATGGGACAGGATCAAAGAGGTACGAATGAGCCTCGAGCTTGATCGTGAAGAGCCAGATAGCAGTCACCCAAACATGGTAGCACTTACCACTCAATGCAACAGAAAATGCTACGGTTCAGGAGACAGATGTCTGCAAAGTGCTACGGTTAGGGAAAAAAACAGAGGTAAAAAAGAGTCAGGTGGACATGTAAATCAAGCCATGATGACAATTGAACAACAAGTAAGGACACCACAACAGCAGCACTTAATTTTTTGAATTAAGAGTCATTTAGTACCATTGTTGCAGCCACCCGACATTGCTCATCAACTTCCATTCTTAAACAGTGTATAAAATTAAAGAAGACCATTGGTAAAGGAAAGGATGAACAAGATCAGCCGCTTGACATCTTCAATTATGGACAGGAAAATCCAATTTCACGAGTGGCCATAACATTCTCATATAAAAGTCCGAGACATAACATGGTCAAGCAAATCACTCAAGACCAGTGATTCTTAATCCTTTTTTTAAAATCTTATCTGCGCAACAAATATTGGTAGAGTATACATTCATTCATGATAACAGGAGACAAATTTCCCTTTGGGATGATGGGACATTTGTGATGAGATCCGAATGAACCAAATGCTTGATTGTGAAGATGCAGATAGCAGTCACCCAAACTTGGTAGCACTTACCACTCAATGCAACGGAAAGTGCTAAAGTTCAGGAGGCAGATGTCTGTAAAGTGCTACAGTAAGGCTAAAACCCGTGCCGACGATGTCTTCAACAAAAATGCTCACCAATCACCAATGCCCCAGCATTAACAAACTAAATTTTCAAGAAATAAAAGAACAATTTGTTGCGTAAACTCTCTGCACATGCACATGTTTAAAGTCTTGAAATTTCACGTCGGTCGTCCCCTCGAAGGATCCATTTTAGGTTGTTGGTCATCTGCTGTGTTCGATGCAAGAATATATTGTCCCTCCAGGAACCTGCAGCAGTTTGGCAATTTGCACCTCCTACTTTCCCTCTGAATAGGTGACAATCATTCCTTTTGTATCCATACAGCCTGCAAGGTCATTGGCCTTGGGTGTTCATCTCAGCTAATGCAACACAAGTCTTGCAAAACACCAAAAAATCTGCAACAGTTGGTAGCTTCAATAGATTTGACAAAGATCTTTCAATCAGTCACAAAGACCAGAAAATAATGAATGCAGCATAAGGAAACTTGCACACAAATGTCATAACGTCAGTAAGACCCACACTTGACAAACCAAATAAAACTCAGCGGAACATGTTGGCCCATCCAAGTGATGATGATTGAACAAGTAAGGACACCACAACAGTAGCACTTAATTTTTTGAATGACAGTCTCAACTGTCATTTAGTACCACTGTTGCAGCCACACAACATTGCACATCTCTTCCCTTTCAAAAACATTTCCTGAAATTAAAGTATTCCGTTGGAAAATGAAAAGATGGGTAGGGCAGACGCTTCATGCAAACATGGCTTTAACTTTGCTCTGTTGGGCGGACTCTTCTGATAGGAGATGCCTGGGGAAAAGGATCTGTTTCGAGAAGGAAATTGATAGGAAAGTGACCTTGCAGTGCGTGGAAATGTCAGACAATGTCACTCTTCAGGATTGAGTAACACTCGACGATGGGACAGGATCAAAGAGGTACGAATGAGCCTCGAGCTTGATCGTGAAGAGCCAGATAGCAGTCACCCAAACATGGTAGCACTTACCACTCAATGCAACAGAAAATGCTACGGTTCAGGAGACAGATGTCTGCAAAGTGCTACGGTTAGGGAAAAAAACAGAGGTAAAAAAGAGTCAGGTGGACATGTAAATCAAGCCATGATGACAATTGAACAACAAGTAAGGACACCACAACAGCAGCACTTAATTTTTTGAATTAAGAGTCATTTAGTACCATTGTTGCAGCCACCCGACATTGCTCATCAACTTCCATTCTTAAACAGTGTATAAAATTAAAGAAGACCATTGGTAAAGGTAAGGATGAACAAGATCAGCCGCTTGACATCTTCAATTATGGACATGAAAATCCAATTTCACGAGTGGCCATAACATTCTCATATAAAAGTCAGAGACATAACATGGTCAAGCAAATCACTCAAGACCAGTGATTCTTAATCCTTTTTTAAAAATCTTATCTGCGCAACAAATATTGGTAGAGTATACATTCATTCATGATAACAGGAGACAAATTTCCCTTTGGGATGATGGGACATTTGTGATGAGATCCGAATGAACCAAATGCTTGATTGTGAAGATGCAGATAGCAGTCACCCAAACTTGGTAGCACTTACCACTCAATGCAACAGAAAGTGCTAAAGTTCAGGAGGCAGATGTCTGTAAAGTGCTACAGTAAGGCTAAAACCCGTGCCGACGATGTCTTCAACAAAAATGCTCACCAATCACCAATGCCCCAGCATTAACAAACTAAATTTTCAAGAAATAAAAGAACAATTTGTTGCGTAAACTCTCTGCACATGCACATGTTTAAAGTCTTGAAATTTCACGTCGGTCGTCCCCTCGAAGGATCCATTTTAGGTTGTTGGTCATCTGCTGTGTTCGATGCAAGAATATATTGTCCCTCCAGGAACCTACAGCAGTTTGGCAATTTGCACCTCTTACTTTCCCTCTGAATAGGTGACAATCATTCCTTTTGTATCCATGCAGCCTGCAAGGTCATTGGCCTTGGGTGTTCATCTCAGCTAATGCAACACAAGTCTTGCAAAACACCAAAAAATCTGCAACAGTTGGTAGCTTCAATAGATTTGACAAACATCTTTCAATCAGTCACAAAGACCAGAAAATAATGAATGCAGCATAAGGAAACTTGCACACAAATGTCATAACGTCAGTAAGACCCACACTTGACAAACCAAATAAAACTCAGCGGAACATGTTGGCCCATCCAAGTGATGATGATTGAACAAGTAAGGACACCACAACAGTAGCACTTAATTTTTTGAATGACAGTCTCAACTGTCATTTAGTACCACTGTTGCAGCCACACAACATTGCACATCTCTTCCCTTTCAAAAACATTTCCTGAAATTAAAGTATTCCGTTGGAAAATGAAAAGATGGGTAGGGCAGACGCTTCATGCAAACATGGCTTTAACTTTGCTCTGTTGGGCGGACTCTTCTGATAGGAGATGCCTGGGGAAAAGGATCTGTTTCGAGAAGGAAATTGATAGGAAAGTGACCTTGCAGTGCGTGGAAATGTCAGACAATGTCACTCTTCAGGATTGAGTAACACTCGACGATGGGACAGGATCAAAGAGGTACGAATGAGCCTCGAGCTTGATCGTGAAGAGCCAGATAGCAGTCACCCAAACATGGTAGCACTTACCACTCAATGCAACAGAAAATGCTACGGTTCAGGAGACAGATGTCTGCAAAGTGCTACGGTTGGGGAAAAAAACAGAGGTAAAAAAGAGTCAGGTGGACATGTAAATCAAGCCATGATGACAATTGAACAACAAGTAAGGACACCACAACAGCAGCACTTAATTTTTTGAATTAAGAGTCATTTAGTACCATTGTTGCAGCCACCCGACATTGCTCATCAACTTCCATTCTTAAACAGTGTATAAAATTAAAGAAGACCATTGGTAAAGGAAAGGATGAACAAGATCAGCCGCTTGACATCTTCAATTATGGACATGAAAATCCAATTTCACGAGTGGCCATAACATTCTCATATAAAAGTCAGAGACATAACATGGCCAAGCAAATCACTCAAGACCAGTGATTCTTAATCCTTTTTTAAAAATTTTATCTGCGCAACAAATATTGGTAGAGTATACATTCATTCATGATAACAGGAGACAAATTTCCCTTTGGGATGATGGGACATTTGTGATGAGATCCGAATGAACCAAATGCTTGATTGTGAAGATGCAGATAGCAGTCACCCAAACTTGGTAGCACTTACCACTCAATGCAACAGAAAGTGCTAAAGTTCAGGAGGCAGATGTCTGTAAAGTGCTACAGTAAGGCTAAAACCCGTGCCGACGATGTCTTCAACAAAAATGCTCACCAATCACCAATGCCCCAGCATTAACAAACTAAATTTTCAAGAAATAAAAAAACAATTTGTTGCGTAAACTCTCTGCACATGCACATGTTTAAAGTCTTGAAATTTCACGTCGGTCGTCCCCTCGAAGGATCCATTTTAGGTTGTTGGTCATCTGCTGTGTTCGATGCAAGGATATATTGTCCCTCCAGGAACCTACAGCAGTTTGGCAATTTGCACCTCTTACTTTCCCTCTGAATAGGTGACAATCATTCCTTTTGTATCCATACAGCCTGCAAGGTCATTGGCCTTGGGTGTTCATCTCAGCTAATGCAACACAAGTCTTGCAAAACACCAAAAAATCTGCAACAGTTGGTAGCTTCAATAGATTTGACAAAGATCTTTCAATCAGTCACAAAGACCAGAAAATAATGAATGCAGCATAAGGAAACTTGCACACAAATGTCATAACGTCAGTAAGACCCACACTTGACAAACCAAATAAAACTCAGCGGAACATGTTGGCCCATCCAAGTGATGATGATTGAACAAGTAAGGACACCACAACAGTAGCACTTAATATTTTGTTCTCAACTGTCATTTAGTACCACTGTTGCAGCCACACAACATTGCACATCTCTTCCCTTTCAAAAACATTTCCTGAAATTAAAGTATTCCGTTGGAAAATGAAAAGATGGGTAGGGCAGACGCTTCATGCAAACATGGCTTTAACTTTGCTCTGTTCGGCGGACTCTTCTGATAGGAGATGCCTGGGGAAAAGGATCTGTTTCGAGAAGGAAATTGATAGGAAAGTGACCTTGCAGTGCGTGGAAATGTCAGACAATGTCACTCTTCAGGATTGAGTAACACTCGACGATGGGACAGGATCAAAGAGGTACGAATGAGCCTCGAGCTTGATCGTGAAGTGCCAGATAGCAGTCACCCAAACATGGTAGCACTTACCACTCAATGCAACAGAAAATGCTACGGTTCAGGAGACAGATGTCTGCAAAGTGCTACGGTTAGGGAAAAAAACAGAGGTAAAAAAGAGTCAGGTGGACATGTAAATCAAGCCATGATGACAATTGAACAACAAGTAAGGACACCACAACAGCAGCACTTAATTTTTTGAATTAAGAGTCATTTAGTACCATTGTTGCAGCCACCCGACATTGCTCATCAACTTCCATTCTTAAACAGTGTATAAAATTAAAGAAGACCATTGGTAAAGGAAAGGATGAACAAGATCAGCCGCTTGACATCTTCAATTATGGACATGAAAATCCAATTTCACGAGTGGCCATAACATTCTCATATAAAAGTCAGAGACATAACATGGTCAAGCAAATCACTCAAGACCAGTGATTCTTAATCCTTTTTAAAAAATCTTATCTGCGCAACAAATATTGGTAGAGTATACATTCATTCATGATAACAGGAGACAAATTTCCCTTTGGGATGATGGGACATTTGTGATGAGATCCGAATGAACCAAATGCTTGATTGTGAAGATGCAGATAGCAGTCACCCAAACTTGGTAGCACTTACCACTCAATGCAACAGAAAGTGCTAAAGTTCAGGAGGCAGATGTCTGTAAAGTGCTACAGTAAGGCTAAAACCCGTGCCGACGATGTCTTCAACAAAAATGCTCACCAATCACCAATGCCCCAGCATTAACAAACTAAATTTTCAAGAAATAAAAGAACAATTTGTTGCGTAAACTCTCTGCACATGCACATGTTTAAAGTCTTGAAATTTCACGTCGGTCGTCCCCTCGGAGGATCCATTTTAGGTTGTTGGTCATCTGCTGTGTTCGATGCAAGGATATATTGTCCCTCCAGGAACCTACAGCGGTTTGGCAATTTGCACCTCTTACTTTCCCTCTGAATAGGTGACAATCATTCCTTTTGTATCCATACAGCCTGCAAGGTCATTGGCCTTGGGTGTTCATCTCAGCTAATGCAACACAAGTCTTGCAAAACACCAAAAAATCTGCAACAGTTGGTAGCTTCAATAGATTTGACAAAGATCTTTCAATCAGTCACAAAGACCAGAAAATAATGAATGCAGCATAAGGAAACTTGCACACAAATGTCATAACGTCAGTAAGACCCACACTTGACAAACCAAATAAAACTCAGCGGAACATGTTGGCCCATCCAAGTGATGATGATTGAACAAGTAAGGACACCACAACAGTAGCACTTAATATTTTGTTCTCAACTGTCATTTAGTACCACTGTTGCAGCCACACAACATTGCACATCTCTTCCCTTTCAAAAACATTTCCTGAAATTAAAGTATTCCGTTGGAAAATGAAAAGATGGGTAGGGCAGACGCTTCATGCAAACATGGCTTTAACTTTGCTCTGTTGGGCGGACTCTTCTGATAGGAGATGCCTGGGGAAAAGGATCTGTTTCGAGAAGGAAATTGATAGGAAAGTGACCTTGCAGTGCGTGGAAATGTCAGACAATGTCACTCTTCAGGATTGAGTAACACTCGAAGATGGGACAGGATCAAAGAGGTACGAATGAGCCTTGAGCTTGATCGTGAAGAGCCAGATAGCAGTCACCCAAACATGGTAGCACTTACCACTCAATGCAACAGAAAATGCTACGGTTCAGGAGACAGATGTCTGCAAAGTGCTACGGTTAGGGAAAAAAACAGAGGTAAAAAAGAGTCAGGTGGACATGTAAATCAAGCCATGATGACAATTGAACAACAAGTAAGGACACCACAACAGCAGCACTTAATTTTTTGAATTAAGAGTCATTTAGTACCATTGTTGCAGCCACCCGACATTGCTCATCAACTTCCATTCTTAAACAGTGTATAAAATTAAAGAAGACCATTGGTAAAGGAAAGGATGAACAAGATCAGCCGCTTGACATCTTCAATTATGGACATGAAAATCCAATTTCACGAGTGGCCATAACATTCTCATATAAAAGTCAGAGACATAACATGGTCAAGCAAATCACTCAAGACCAGTGATTCTTAATCCTGTTTAAAAAATCTTATCTGCGCAACAAATATTGGTAGAGTATACATTCATTCATGATAACAGGAGACAAATTTCCCTTTGGGATGATGGGACATTTGTGATGAGATCCGAATGAACCAAATGCTTGATTGTGAAGATGCAGATAGCAGTCACCCAAACTTGGTAGCACTTACCACTCAATGCAACAGAAAGTGCTAAAGTTCAGGAGGCAGATGTCTGTAAAGTGCTACAGTAAGGCTAAAACCCGTGCCGACGATGTCTTCAACAAAAATGCTCACCAATCACCAATGCCCCAGCATTAACAAACTAAATTTTCAAGAAATAAAAGAACAATTTGTTGCGTAAACTCTCTGCACTGGCACATGTTTAAAGTCTTGAAATTTCACGTCGGTCGTCCCCTCGAAGGATCCATTTTAGGTTGTTGGTCATCTGCTGTGTTCGATGCAAGAATATATTGTCCCTCCAGGAACCTACAGCAGTTTGGCAATTTGCACCTCTTACTTTCCCTCTGAATAGGTGACAATCATTCCTTTTGTATCCATACAGCCTGCAAGGTCATTGGCCTTGGGTGTTCATCTCAGCTAATGCAACACAAGTCTTGCAAAACACCAAAAAATCTGCAACAGTTGGTAGCTTCAATAGATTTGACAAAGATCTTTCAATCAGTCACAAAGACCAGAAAATAATGAATGCAGCATAAGGAAACTTGCACACAAATGTCGTAACGTCAGTAAGACCCACACTTGACAAACCAAATAAAACTCAGCGGAACATGTTGGCCCATCCAAGTGATGATGATTGAACAAGTAAGGACACCACAACAGTAGCACTTAATATTTTGTTCTCAACTGTCATTTAGTACCACTGTTGCAGCCACACAACATTGCACATCTCTTCCCTTTCAAAAACATTTCCTGAAATTAAAGTATTCCGTTGGAAAATGAAAAGATGGGTAGGGCAGACGCTTCATGCAAACATGGCTTTAACTTTGCTCTGTTGGGCGGACTCTTCTGATAGGAGATGCCTGGGGAAAAGGATCTGTTTCGAGAAGGAAATTGATAGGAAAGTGACCTTGCAGTGCATGGAAATGTCAGACAATGTCACTCTTCAGGATTGAGTAACACTCGACGATGGGACAGGATCAAAGAGGTACGAATGAGCCTCGAGCTTGATCGTGAAGTGCCAGATAGCAGTCACCCAAACATGGTAGCACTTACCACTCAATGCAACAGAAAATGCTACGGTTCAGGAGACAGATGTCTGCAAAGTGCTACGGTTAGGGAAAAAAACAGAGGTAAAAAAGAGTCAGGTGGACATGTAAATCAAGCCATGATGACAATTGAACAACAAGTAAGGACACCACAACAGCAGCACTTAATTTTTTGAATTAAGAGTCATTTAGTACCATTGTTGCAGCCACCCGACATTGCTCATCAACTTCCATTCTTAAACAGTGTATAAAATTAAAGAAGACCATTGGTAAAGGAAAGGATGAACAAGATCAGCCGCTTGACATCTTCAATTATGGACATGAAAATCCAATTTCACGAGTGGCCATAACATTCTCATATAAAAGTCAGAGACATAACATGGTCAAGCAAATCACTCAAGACCAGTGATTCTTAATCCTTTTTAAAAAATCTTATCTGCGCAACAAATATTGGTAGAGTATACATTCATTCATGATAACAGGAGACAAATTTCCCTTTGGGATGATGGGACATTTGTGATGAGATCCGAATGAACCAAATGCTTGATTGTGAAGATGCAGATAGCAGTCACCCAAACTTGGTAGCACTTACCACTCAATGCAACAGAAAGTGCTAAAGTTCAGGAGGCAGATGTCTGTAAAGTGCTACAGTAAGGCTAAAACCCGTGCCGACGATGTCTTCAACAAAAATGCTCACCAATCACCAATGCCCCAGCATTAACAAACTAAATTTTCAAGAAATAAAAGAACAATTTGTTGCGTAAACTCTCTGCACATGCACATGTTTAAAGTCTTGAAATTTCACG